>JAAVTI010000752.1:0-365744 GCA_011947335.1 Phytophthora constricta
TTGCAGCCATCAGCTTCACTTAAGAATGCTAAGTATGTCGCTCTTCTGCCGTTCGCTGAAACATCGGCCGGTAATTATGCTACTGCTTCTGTTCAGCAGTTTCAAAGCCCGTTCGATTCGGCTCCTTGGACTGTTCAGGCTGGTTCGTCGATTCGCAACTTCAATGTTCGTATTGGATCCAAGCAAGTATTCGACATCTCGTATGACTACGACTTCCATAGTTTCTGTAATGAGTTTAGCAAGCTCAGTGCGATTAACGGTGACCAGACGCCTGAATTAACGAATGGACTTATCGATTTCCAAAATGGTCAACTGTTAACCGAGTGCTAGTTGCTGATGTTAGTAGATTAACCGAAGCCGAGGTGCCGCAGAGTATTCAAGTGATGGGAACCAATGCTTCGAGCCAAGGTGTTAACATGCTCGTCATTGTAGCTCATGAAAATGAAATGACTTATAATCGTCTAACAGGTGAAGTAGAAAATTATGTAGCTAACTAAGCTCTCTCATGAAAAGAAAACACTATTTTGACTCGATGAACAAAAAAATATTGTTTTTAATTTGACGTTTGCAGGTTGTAGTTAATTGATGGTTTCTAACTCTTTGAGTAGTCGTGAGCATTTTTCCTTAACGAACTGATTGTTGCGTAACCAATCGAGATATTTGGGATCAGTGCGACTAATCTGCTTGAGGGTCTTGCCCTTGTACTTTCCCAAGTCATCATATATGAGTTATCATCGTTCAGAAACTTGGAGTGAAGGAAAATCTTGATATCCTCAGTATTGAGACTGGGTTGGTTGTGCATCCACCAACAATAGCCAGGATCAGAAGCATATACTTCTTCGATCGGCGTGCCCTTGTATTTTCCAAAACTTAGTTCGAACGTCATGTTATCAGTTAGGGTATCTATATACATACCCCTTTAATTTTTTGAAAAAATAAATTAATTCGGAAACCATGAGCAATCCTGTGAAAGTTAGAATTAGTTAAAACCACCAAGCTCTTTACCAGTAGCAATCCACGATTTAATTGTCTTTGGTTCAGGCATCATCTTTACCCATGTTTTATGCTTAGGAAATGAACAGTGATGAGCATAATTCCAACGCTTAGTAGCTTTTCCACAAGGACACAAAACCTCTTCATGGTTGTCGCTGTCGAATATAGTCATGATCATTTCCTCTGCTGTATCAACATTCATTTCTGCTTCTGGATATTTAGAGATAGGATGAACGTAGCATCGATCTAAAGTTTTGAACTTCGGACATTGTCTTCCATTTTTCATAATGTAATTGCACATGGTTATGGTCAGTTGTTTAGATCGGTTGTTCGTATATATGATATAGGCTTTATATAATTAAGATTCTTGTATCAGGATCATTTGACTTTCTATATTAAAAATCTTGCTTTGTATTCCAACAGTCGAGCAGATCTGAAACCACCATCAGATCGAAAGGCGTTGCATCCGCTCTGAGGTGGTCGAGAGGTTGCGTCGTCAAAATTGCAGCTGGTCCGAAAGAAGGTTCCAGGAATGTTCTTTGTGGTAAATTACGGTAAGGAAAAACTGCCGGCGTAACGTTCTAAGTATTACTACTGACGGCAGGGGGATCGACCCGCCCAGACCCTACAGCGAAAGATCGCGTTGCCTGAAAAGGCACGAGCCCATAGCACCATGAGAACGTGCGGCTGAGAAGCTGCGTGGACGATCGCGCCGGAGTGCATGCATGTGTAGTTAGGAAAGAATAGCGGGAGTTCAGATTTGCAGTGAAGCACACAGGCTCACAGCAGAACGCCGTGAACACCGGTCTGGTGTGGCGGCCATGAAGACTAAGATAAATACACAACAGCTGAAGCTAGGAGCAGTTTGCAGAATGCCGCGTACGCTTGATAGCGTGGCATCTCGAGGGCGCAGAGAGGCGAGTACCGGCAGCCCCGTAGGGTCATCGGTATCGGCAGCCCGCATAGCAGTACGCTGGACAGTCAAATAGAGGGTAGAAGTAGCCCCCGGTCATTTAGCCCCCGACGCAGCGTACCGACTATTATTTGTTATGAGCTACACCCGCTTAAGGGATACAGGCAGCATTCAGCCAATGGACGTCATTAGTTCAATGTAGCATCGCATTCCCTGTTAAGAGATACAAGGCTTCATGGCCAAGCATTTTTGCACACAGACGAGCATTTAGTACAGATGATTTGCCATTCGGCATTTTGTAGCAAATGCCTCAGACGGGTAGACAGCCTCCGGTCGGGAGGCCGCGACTGCACGGTCAGGGAAGACAGAAAAAAGCACAATGTTTCATCCTACACTGCTGCATTCAAACGAGAGGTTGTCGAGCACTTCAAAAAGTGTGGCAAGGTCCGTACCACAATTGAATTCTTTTTCCCTAATCTGACCGAAACAATGTATCCTGGACGGCGAGTTCTGGTGCTTCGTTGGGCGCGCAACTTCAGCGCAATTAAAGCCCATTGCGCCGTGCCAGGAGGCGCTTTCAAGAAGAAGGCCCGCGCTCGCGTAACATCAACAATTCTAAGCGCAGCTGCTGAAAAGGAGCTTGTCACTTGGGTAAATGATTTGCGTGGGGAAGGTGGGGCCTGTAACGTCATTGATGCTGCGGCTGAAAGCCCTAGATGTGAGTAAGCGCTACAACTTGCTGCTGTTCAGAGCATCGCCATCCTGGCAGCAGCGCTTCAAAGCACGCCATCGACTTTCGATGAGGTCTCGGACGCGGCAAGGTCAGGTGAGCCCGCCTGAGCTCGAGAAGGTGACAGCCGAGTTCGCAGCAAAGGTCAAGGCAAAAGCGGCTGAGCTCGGAGTGTCTGTTATACATAACGCTGACCAGACTGGTAAGTGTGGTGAAATATGGATTTGTTGTTTATCACTTAACTTACTTTGATATGCATTTCATGTAGCCACCTTCTTTGAGTATCTACCCAAGAAGACATTGCATATAACCGGAGAGAAGACAGTCTGGGTTAGATGCGGAGGGAAGAGCAAGGAGCGTGCATCAGTTATGCTGCTAGGAGACTCTAGCAGGAAAAAGTACCCACCCTTTCTTGTATTCAAGTCGAAGCCATCGTCCATTCCTGCTAAACGTGAGCAGAATTTTCTGACTCGCCACGGGTTCGGTCGCACAGTGTGGAAGGAAGTGGCGAGGCGCAGTTGAGTGAAGACATTCGCGTATACGGCAATTTGAAAGGTTTGTCATGCTAATGCTATATTTTCGATGCCTTTACTAATAGTTTTATGCGTGTGCATGTCCAGGCTGGTGGAACTCGTACCTGTCCGTAGAGTTCCTGCAGTATCACTTCGGGAGCCGACCAAACATGGCGCAGCCTATTTTGCTGCTGAGGGATGACTTCTCTGGACATTGGTCCAGTGAGGTCATCCAGTGCGCTCGGGAGCTCAACGTAGTGCTTATGAAGGTCCCTCCCGGAGCGACGTCGGTCTGTCAACCAGCAGATATGCAACGTGGAACGGCCCGTTGAAAGCGCGCTTGCGCACACAATGGATCGCTCATTTACAAGAGCAGCTCCTGCAAAGAGAGCCCGGTATCCCATTCAAGCTACAAGCACCCACACGTCGTGAGATTTGCCGCTGGGTGAGCTCTGCGTGGAAGCAGCTCCCCGCCACTGTTATTACTGCCGGCTACCGCAAATGCCAGATTGCTGCGCCGGACGACCCCGGCTTGCTGATGTCATCGAGCGACTGGACAAACTAGGACTTATCGACAAGACTGTAGGCGAGATTACGGTAGAGCGCGATTTTGACCAAGATCACGTCGTCGTTGAAGAGGTCGTCGTCTAATGCACTCTTTCTTTAATCGACGAAGTACCGTAAGTGCAGGTCGGCATGTGCTGAATGATGTGCAGGTCGTGCATGTGGGGTGTAGCTCATAACAAATAATAGTCGGTACCTGGTGCCTTGGCTAAGAACTCGAGAGGGCCGGATTCGCGCGCACGGCATAAGGATATGTCGAGTGGTAGTCGCCATACGTTTGAGGATAAGACTAGGCTGTAGATTTAGGGCAACCTACCTTCGTGGCCACCGGACACCGCCTTCGGCAGAAGGCAGGACTGGCATGACGTGCGAGTGACATACTAAGCAGCGTGGATATTACTTGGTGGTACAAGGCCTTCTAACACGGTTGGTTCCCCGAGGCAGCTGAGGCAACCTTCACGAGGCAAGGCTCAGCGGCACGAACCGGCCGCTGGCTAAAAAAGAAGAAGGCAGCAGAGAGTGGTGTGTGGAGGTTGCTGAGAGTGGTGTGTAGAGGCAGCAGAGAGTGGTGGTGTGGAGGCAGCGGTAGAACCAGCAAGCAACAGTAATAGAAGCAGGTCGGCAATATTACGAGCGCCACGACCTAGCTAACCCACGATGACGGCGAGATCTGATAGAGCAACCCGTAGGGCAAGCTCGACGACGCCGAGAAGAACGCGAACGACGCCGCGGAAAGCAACGGCGAGAACCCAAGACGAACGAGGCTGAGCTTGAATACGGGAAGCAGCGACAATGGTAACAATCATGGGCACCTGGAGGTCAGCAGCGGTGTCATGATTATGGCAGCTGATGGCGATGGTGATCCATAGGATCCCAATGATGACAACGACGAGAACGCCAGCAACAATGAAGAGAACACCAACAATCATGGCGGCAATGGCGGCGGCAACGGTCGCTCTGGAGGAAGTGGTGGTGGCAGCCCTGGCAGCAGCGATAGTGATGGTGAAGATGATGGTCGTCCGCCAGGAGGCAACCCGCCAAATGGACCAGCGCGACCAGCGGCCTCGAACCGACGACCCGCCGTACCAACTGACAACCGAGCAGCACCGGATGATGAACTGGAATCCATGGACTGGTGGAGCGTGTTGACACCCGGGCAGCAAAGAGCCATGATGAAACGGTTCATCCTACAGCCGCCCGTGATAGCTGCACCACCCCAGCGCCTGCAGTTGCTCCAGCGCCGACGCCACGATCACCGCGACGACACAAGTGTAAGCAGCTCCAGTGATGACTTCAAAGGCACAGCCGACGAATCAGTGGAAGCATGGCTCGCGGCTGTACCACAGGAAGTGGAGAGGCAGGCAAGACTTGGCGGCGATACTGGGGACGCTGACGAGCTGTACTATGGTGCGACCGCACATCTAAAAGACGCAGCAGGAAAATGGTTGATCACGATGCAAGAGACGATGAGTGACGACGACAGAACATTCGGGTACCTGGTTCGCGCCATGCGCAACAAGTACGCCCGCAGAGACAATACATGGCAGATTCAGCAACGACTGGCGAAGCGCACAGCAACCCGGAGAACGGCTGAGTGCCTTCGCAGCAGCTTGACGAGCATCGGGTTCGGTAAACGTGGGCGGCCGAGTCCTACGTGGAAGCATTCATAAACGGCATTAATAACGAAGTGACGGCTACGCACGTACGCACCTCGGAACCCCGTACCTTGGACGAGGCTGTGCAGTTCGCGGTGGACAAGTGCGGCGAGTATGGCGAGGGCCACAAGATCACCGACTGGCGCATCGCCAAGCGACGCTTCCGCAAGGACCGAGAATTGGGCGAGGACGAAGAAATCAGCACGGCAAAGAGGAAAAGGAAATGTCGATTCCGTGGACCAGATTGCGTGGAAGAAACTGGGCCTAGGGTTCGGGGGTGATGACGAGTCGCCACCCAGTTTTGATACATCAGGCCGTGCCGTTAGTGGATTGGCCAAGAGCGCGAAGAAGGATCCACTGTCATTGGCTGCACTTCGAGCACTAATGCTCGTGGCCAGCGGCGGCAAGGACTTGACGGCGGACAAACCAAGCAAGACCAAGACGGCGCAAGCATTGGAAGTAAAGGCCGAGGTCAACGCAGACACCCCAGGCACAACTAGCTCGCAGACGCCCCAAGACAGTCAGGAATCCTCCAAGAGGAACAGCGGGGGCAATCGTTGCAGTCGAGGAGGTCGCGGGTACAGCGGCAGTCGCGGCTACGGAGGCCGGAGCTATGGTGGTGGATGCGGAGGGCTGGAGAATTACGGCCACCAGATAGTCGCCCCATACAACAGCGGAAGCAGGAGTCCAACTGCAGCTACTGCGGATAAGTCGGTCATTGGTGGCGTGAGTGCGCCGCGCGCAACGCAGACTTCGACACGCAGACACAGCAGCAGCAGCGAAGACCGACAAGCCAGCGGTACCCCGAACGGCACGCCAGCCCCGACAGCGGATCAGGGAAACGAGGGGCAGCAGTAGAGGCGGGGGCTTTACTGCGCCGACCCCACGAATGCCCCAAGGCAGGTGACGCAGCTGAGGGCGTCGAAGACGCGGGCAGCAGGAAGATGAAGGATGATCGTCTACGGCAGGCAGTCGTCAGTGAAGATAAAGGTGAAGGTGGAGAAGTACACGGTGCAGTCGACACTCCGGTGGCGACGGCAGCGCAAAGAAGGAGGAATAAACGGAGGAGGAATTGGGAACGGAAAGTGACGTTCGATGCGGATTTAAAGGACAGCGTCGAGCAGAAAACACCCGAAGTGGTCCAAGGGAAGAGTGTCGCCGTGGGTACTCGGCCCAAGGGGAAGAGCGGGAGCGCGACGGACAAGCAAGAAGTGGCAAGTCCGACTGCGGCAGGAGAAGTCGAAGTCGACGCTGTGGACGCCGGGCAAATGTCAGCTGACGGATCTACTGTGGGGCGACCAAAGTGCTACGCCCGCGCTGGCGCGGAGGACATCGCTGGAATTACGAGTGCAGCTACAGTGATGACGGAAAGTGGCGCGCATGAGTGGCGGCAAGACGCGGGCAGATAAGCACCGCCAACGCAGAACAGAACACGCCGTGGCAGGGCTCCACGGGCATAATAGACGCAGAGCTTAGAGAGAGACGCGAGGAACGCGCCAAGGTGTTACGCGCCATGGTGAGGAGTGTGATCATCGGACTACAAGGTGCTGACAGTCCAGCATCACGACGGCAGCGATGTGGCGACGCTCGATTGGCAGCAGCTGCAGTGCGACTACTGACAGAGCGACGAGACGGTTGTGTCGTCAAGCGGCAAGTGTCACGTCGACGTAACCTAATGCCCGAGACAGCTGTGGTCAGTGGCCCACAGGAGAACATGAGTGAGCAATTCCTGACGGCGCTGACGGAAGTTGGACGATTGATGCCGTCCCAACCACAAGGGACAGCGCCAGCCAAGCTCAGGGAAGAGGGCAAGCTAGGAGATATGCGAACTATCCGAAAACGAGCCGAGAAACTGGTCAAGCAGCAGCGAGTGTTGAGGCGAGTACGGCGGCTACAATTGACGCAACAGCGGTTGCACCGCCTAAAGGCGACCCGAGACGCACAGCCAGCAGCCCAGAAGGAAGTGTCGAGCTCGCGAACGATGAAGGGCTACAATTACGAGCAGCGTGGGAACTATGGTGACGTTGAGTTGCGAGACGGTGGTGGAGGTCGGCAGTTGAAAGTGGCGCAGTTACGTGCCACTGTCAGTGTTGATCCGAGCTGGATGCCCACTGCGTTGTTGGCTCTGTCGAAGACGCATCTCAGGAGGTCAGGCTGGACAGTTACGCGCAGTTCAGCGTGGCAGGTATCGAGTTACGGACATACGGTAAGTGTGTAACGAGGAATGCACCAGTGGGGTTTCGGCGGCGGCACTAGCAGAGTACTCGGCGTATGGAGATTGGTGGGTACTACACAATATCAACAGCGGATCGTGGTCGCCGCACTGATTGTAGAAGGGCAAGCTGATGAGTTCCCAATTGGCGAGGACTGGATGATGGAAAGACAAGTTAAGATGGACTTTGGCGCGAGGGAGCTGAAGTTCTGGGACGACTTAGGTCAGAAGGTGATTCTACCGTTCACCTGCCATGGGGTTACGTCACTGCCCCAAGGCAACGCCGAACGACGTGCAGTAGTACGGCTGGCCAAGACAGTGAAGCTGACAACTAACACCCACAGCGTCGTGCGCGTGCTGGTGGAAGCGGAAGATGGCACCACCGGTGTGTTTGTGCCCAAACCAAACGACAAGAGGCACCTGCTAATGGCTCCGACAGTGGATACTGTCCGGAACGGGATGATTCGTGTGGCAGTGCTAAACGTCGAAGGCAAGCGCGAGAAGTTGCCAGCTCGTGAGGCACTTGGAACCTAAGTGCCTGCCGACGAGACGATGCAGATATTATCTATGAATGGTGAGCTCGAAAGGGCACGCGTTGCATCGTGGGTTGCAGATCTGAAAATGGACGACGCTCGGCCGATGAAAGACGAAGAAAAGTTGGATATCGGGAAGATGGAGCCTGCCGACAAGGACCTCGTGATCACGTTGCTGAGGCAGTATACTGGGATCGTAAAGAAGAAGCAGGGGTGTCCACCTCTAGCTAAGGCTGGCGTGGAATATCATATTAATACTGGAGACGCCGCACCCATTATGCAGCGACGCCGACGAAACGCAGTGTCCGAGAACGCCGTCATCGATAAGGAAGTCGATGAGATGCTGCAGAATGGCGTCATTGAGCAGGGTGAAGGCGCCTGGGGTTTCCGGTCGTTCTGATGCGCAAGAAGGATGGTAGTGTGCGCTTCTGTATCGATTACAGCGCATTGAACGCAGTTACTATCAAGGACGTGTACCCATTGCCACGAGTCGATGGAACGCTGAAGGCGTTGCATGGCTCGCAGCGATTTACGAGCCTCGATTTACACTCGGGAATTGGCAGCTAGGAGTCGCGGAGGAGGATTGCGAAAAGACAGCGTCCACCACACGACGAGGCCTATTCCAATTCATTCGGATGCCCTTTGGGCTGCGTAATGCTCCTAGCACATTCCAGCGGTTGATGGATTGCGTGCTGAGTGGACTGACATGGATTTGCTGACTAGTGTACCTCGACGATGTGATTATTTTTACTAAGGGTACTGTCGCGCAGCATGTGGTAGAGTTAGCTGGGGTGCTGGTACGGTTGGCAGTGGCCGGACTGAGCTTAAAATCATCGAAACGCTCGTTCGCGACCACACATATGGAATATCTGGGCCATGACCTGACCCCTGCGGGTATCCAACCTACAGACAGACTCGTGAAGGCTATCAAAAGCAGACGACGAGGTAGCAGGGCGGAGGTTCGTTGCGTTAGCTGGCTATTATCGACGGTTTGTGCCAGGCTTCGGTGCGAAGATGGCACCGTTGACAAGGCTGCTGCGAAAAGGTAATGAATGGCAGTGGCTGGAGGAACAAGAAGAGGCTTTCATTCGGGCTAAGGCATGGTTGAGTACCAAGCCGGTACTAATTTATTCGGACTACAAGTTGCCGTTCAAGCTCACGACAGATGCGTCGAAGACGGGTCTCGGTGCAGTGCTGTCTCAAGACCAAGGACATGGAGATCAGCCAGTAGCCTATGCCTCAAAGGTGAAGAGCCCGACAGTCGCGACGTATAGTATTCAGAGCTCGAGTGCCTCGCAGTCGTGTGGGCAGTACGCCTGTTTCGGCCGCACCTGAACGGTAGTAGATTCACGATTGTGACGGACTACATTGCACTAAAATGGCTGATGACAGCGAAGGAGCCGACAGGTAGACTGCATCGGTGGGCACTGACGTTGCAAGAATATGATTTCGAGATTCAGTATAGGCCAGGCAAGGAAAATCATGTAGCTGACGGACTTTCGCGAGGACCAGTTCCGCAGACCGCCAAGACGCCGACAAGAATAAGAATGCGGAGGCCGACGAGCCAGCGCTTGGACCAAACCGTCGTCGGTTGGAGGACGCTGCCAGGAACCAGGAGGCCGAGCCGGATGCAGGAGACCAGACGAGCCGCGTGGACTTATTTTGTCATCGAATACCCTCTCTCGATAGTGTTATAAGTGTCTGGATGGACCTTTCACATATTAATTTTCAGCTCGAATAGTGTCGTAATTGGCGTGGCTTGCAAGCGTAACGCAGCACTATGCTTTTTATTTCGGTTCATCACTCATAGGGGCTAAGTGCAGCGATCTGTAACAAGCTGGTGGTACGGACGAGTGTCGGCGAGGCAGACGGCGCTGGTGAACGACAGCATGAAGTTGGTGTCGGGGAAGAACGACAAGGGCACGACGTGGGGTGCAAAGTGGCATTGAAGCAGCTGCTGTCCCCGGGTACCGAAGTGCGGGAAGCCCGAAAGGTCGCATGAGGGCACGATCCTGGCTGGAGAGTCGTAGTAAACCACGGTGAGAACGCAATAAACGGCTACGAAGGCCACAGACGACACGGGTGGCTGAGCGAGCAGCTGAGAGCTCGGGCGAGCGGTGCGTGCGCGGATGACAAGGTCGAGGGCATAACGGAATTAGCGGCCTAGCGCGCAAGTGGACTCGGATTGGTGTTCGAGCACACAGTGACGTGACGGTCGAAGCGGTCGGAGAGTTGACGAGCAGGCGAGCACGGCAAGAGTGACGCTCGGTTGGCATTTGGACGGACGAAGAGGAGTGGTGGCACGGGGCGACTAGACGGTTAGGGTGTCGTGGAGAGTGTCGGCGTGGCAGGGGCTAAGACCAGCGAGGAGGCACGAGACCTTCAAGTCCGCTGCGCGGCTGCGAATTCGAGGGTAGGCGCCCAAGAAGAGAGTCCCAAGTGGCTTTGAGTTGGACGTAAAGCTGCGGCCCTGTGGCAACGGTGCTTCGTGTGCCCTTAACTTAGTCTAGGCGTAGTGTAGTTGGAAGTCTCTGCGTAAGTAGAGCAAGCGAGGAGTCTCAGTCTTCGGGTTGAGCATTTGGACGGAAAGTCTCCGAATTCGGTGGAGCACAAGTCTCACACTTCGGTGAGCATTCGGACGGAAGTCTCTACGCAAGTGGACTATCGATTATAAATAGAGACGGACGCGTTTCGGCTGCATTTGGCGGCCAGCAGTGTTGAGAGTTCGGTGATCGGGTGTAAAACGAGGCCCCGGGACAACAACAAAGCAGCAGGCGACTGTCGAGCAGTGCGGTCCACCGGCGAGCAGGTGTCCCAGTGACTCGTTACAAATTCAATCGTCGCGTACGATTGTATACGCTGTATTTTTGTGAACAGCAAGATGCCTCAATGCACAAGCTGCACATTCTTCCAACTCTCCAGCCCCCTCTCGCTCATGCCTTTCATTTTACGTCTGCACTTTAAACACCGCTGATATGTCAAAGGGCGTGAACCGCAGCATATTTCCAGCTTTGCTTCCAGCCTGGGATCAATTTTTCTTGTCAGCACAAGAAAAGAACGCTGCTGCAGGATACTTCGTTCTAGATTTTCAGCAGAAGACACCATTATAGTAGCACGTCACACGTACTTATTTACTGCATCGCACTTTTGCAACAACAGTTGTAGGTCCAGGCCGAAAAGAGAAGAATTGATCAAATAAGTGGCTATCAACAAACTTTTTGTGCCTACACCGGTGTCAATCTTCCTCGTGTTCCCACCGGATGTACGTCATTGCCAATTAGCTCTTCTTGCATCGCCTTCCACGCTGGTAATTCCAACGATAATCCTGAAGTTCTTGTGTGAGACCTCTGAGTTCGCAACGATTCTCTCCTCCGAGCCAAAACCACTCGACGAACTCGCCAAATACCCGAACAGACTGCTAGAACCACAAGCAGTCCTACGCCCATAAAGAGACAGAGAGTTTTCCACGGGAAGATTTTCTCGTGAAGAGAAGGAGTTGAAGAGATGGTGGAGGCCTCACACTTTTCCGAGACTACAGTCACTTCCCACGTCGAGGACTGGCAGAACGTCACGCACACGCAACCATCACTGCCCACACAGTACGACGCCGAGTTACTGGAGAAAGAAGTAAGATCGCAATCTAAGCAAGCGATGTCGCTGGACTCGCAGTACGTTGTGTTGGTTGACGGGAAGTAGTATCCTCTGGTAGCACCACTGCCGTTCGCTGTCCGGAAATCGAGTCTGTAGTCATAGTGTGCTGCCAACGTAGCGCAGGATCCATCCGGTGTGATTGCGCATGCTTCACCACTGTCAGCCAGGACGTTCAGACAATCGTAGCATGTGCGTGGGGTACTACAGAGCGTCGTGTTCTGGTACCACGTGCACTTGTCTTCACTGGCCAAAACTTCATTGCTGTTGGAAAACGTTGATGAACGATCGTCCGATGGCACATTGGCAGCAGTCGCATCATTAACCGTGTCCGTGGCAACAGTGCAATCGTCAGGCGTGTTGTCATCCACAGCAACAATGACAAGTGCGAGTCTCTGACGTGCGTAGCTCAACCACGACGGAGCCTCGCAGACATCCAGACGCAAACAGGCATCGCTTGAGGAGCTCGAGCTACTGCCTGAACAGTACGTCGAATTCCCCGCGAGGTAGTACGAGTCGTCGCCCTCCACCAGGGACTCGTAGTCCTCTTGATTCAAGCACATGCCGTAGGCTGTGAGCACACAGGTCTGCCACCGCCACATGCACAGGTCATTGATGACTTCGCGTCATCCTTTCATATACTTGGTGGTGTTGTGATTGACATTACCTCTCCGGTGGTGGGGGTCTCATCTAGACACTCGCTGCACGTTCGAGGTTCGAGGAAACACTTTCCGTCGTTGGAAGTCGTCGTCTTCCAGCTGCAGCCGGATGACCCGGAGGCCGACATGCTCGAGTTCTGCTCTGTCATCGATCGAGGCTTTCTCGCAATGAAGAGTAGACCAGTCAGTCATTGACGCCACGGTCTCAGTGAGACCGTGGCATGTGAGACTCTCACATGAACTGAATCCAGCGACGTGATTGTGCCGAACGGGCCGTGACTCATCCGTTGAAGCTGTTGCAGTCCATCTCAAGAGCTTCAACCACACATCCAGCCCGCAATGGTTACTTTAGAGTTGCCCCGGTCATCTCGTTCACCACCATCGCTTAACGGTGGGATGCATGTATATCATTCAGATCGACGAGCTTGGAACGCCAGTCTCGGCAGCTTTCTCTGCGCGGGAAAACTTGGGTCAAGGCGTCATGTTACGTGGGACCGTGCTTGCAGACAACTCAAAGAGGTCGAACACAGCTCCAGTTAGGTCTCCAAGCACCGGCAAGTGAGAACTCGTTACCATCGAGCGCATTGGAGAAGAATCCACCAGATTCACCGCCTTCTTGCCATCAATCACCTCGCTCGCGTGTTTACACGCCTAGCCGTTGCTTGTCTCCGACCTCCGCCGCGCCTTCTCCACCACGCAACTCGAGAAGACACTGCCATCCACACGCCAAACGACTCACATGTTACTGCCACGCTATGCGCTTATGTTCTCTGGTCCTCTAGATGGGAGTACGGCGTTGTCCGTGCGTCACTCTCCTCCTCTTCCTCGCTCCTCGTAATCGCATCGCTCGGCCGCATCCTCACCACGCCCGTGTTGTCGATGCTCGACCGGCGTCGACCTGTCCTAGTCACGGCCGTGAGCGGGTGCTCTGGGTCCTCGAACTCGACACTCAGATAAGCGACCTGGAGGTTCGTCAGCGAGGCTGAGGGTGCAACGACGGCGTTGCTCTCCCCGTCCCTTGTGGCTCTGCAGCGACCGGCGTCGCCATCTCCTCGTCGGTTGAAGTCTCCCTCGCCACCTCTGCGATCGCCGTCTGGTTCGCCATGAGGTCCGCCCTGTACTTCTTCCAGCCCACGAGGGCAGCAGCGGCCCGTTCACCGGCGGGCGGTGGCGATGCGCTTCCTCGCGTGCCAGTCGACGGCGTCGCAGCCGTCGCACCCACCAGAGGTAGACGACCACGGGGATCGTGAAGCACAGAATGACGATGGTGACAATGTCCCTGACCGAGATACCCATGACGTTCACGGTCGAGGTGGCGCTGAGCGTCGCGCAGTACTCGCTCGAGACTTTGTTCGAGAACACGGGCGAGTCGCAGAAGCCGACGCACACGCAGCCGTCGGCCCCTACGCAGAACTGCGACGGCTCCGTCACGCCGGACGCGGACGTGATGAACTGGCCCGAGTCGCAGGCGGTGCAGACCGGGTCGACGTCTTCGCAGTACGTCGAGTTGGCGCTTGGAAAGAAATGTGGCGCGGCGGCGCTGGCGTTGCGTCGGTAGTCCTGTTGCCACACATACTCGTCCATGGTGGTGCACAGACCCGCAGAGCTGATGACGCACTGGACACCGTCACCCGGCGATGAATTGAGGCAGTCGTAGCAGGAGCGAGGCGAGTCGCAGGCGTCCGAGCTCTGCTGCGTCCACATGCAAACGTTTTGACTGGCTTTGGAGTAGGTTTTCGTGGTGGTGGATGGGATGGCGATGGTGTCGCCATTTGAGGAAGTACTGCCAGCATTAGCATTCCCACTGGTATCACTACTTTGACTCATGGCCGCATTGACGGAATGATACTGGCTTCTGAAGCACGGTATCCGATGGCGAAAATCAAGGCGGATCGGATTGGTCGAAAACGTGCGCCCGGCAGTAACTTCCATCCCACTGTTTGACTGGATGGACCAATCACGTGCGAAAAAGACAGTTGCGGCGCATCATCTATCCATCATTGTGATCTGACACTTGAAGTTTGTATCGAGTGGACAGACATTTGGCATCTCAGAGCGCGGGCCCATAATATTATTTGGGCCCGCGTTTCGGGTCAGGCTCAAATAAGAAACGCTTCAAT
Source organism: Phytophthora constricta (assembly GCA_011947335.1). NCBI lineage: Eukaryota > Oomycota > Peronosporomycetes > Peronosporales > Peronosporaceae > Phytophthora > Phytophthora constricta. Next base: position 14,540 of record JAAVTI010000752.1, read on the forward strand.
TGTGCAAAGTCAAAAGTTGTCCAAAAGTTGTTAGCTTTTCCATCAAACGAGAATGTTCTCCAGTCGGGTGTATAACCTTGAGAGCTGCATCTTCCACACGCGTCTCCGGTTGAAATGATTGACTTAGGAATTAGGAATAACCAGAGGTCTTGACCTCGCAACACACTAAACGGCGATGAACTCACAGGAGTACTGTATGACATCATCTCGACAACGAACAAGTCTGCAACAGCTTCAACGGCTGAGTCACGGCCCGTCCGGCACAATCACGAGACTGGCGTGAATGACTGACTAGTCTACTCTTCATTGCGAGAAAGCCTCGATCGATGACAGAGCAGAACTCGAGCATGTCGGCCTCCGGGTCATCCGGCTGCAGCTGGAAGACGACGACTTCCAACGACGGAAAGTGTTTCCTCGAACCTCGAACGTGCAGCGAGTGTCTAGATGAGACCCCCACCACCGGAGAGGTAATGTCAATCACAACACCACCAAGTATATGAAAGGATGACGCGAAGTCATCAATGACCTGTGCATGTGGCGGTGGCAGACCTGTGTGCTCACAGCCTACGGCATGTGCTTGAATCAAGAGGACTACGAGTCCCTGGTGGAGGGCGACGACTCGTACTACCTCGCGGGGAATTCGACGTACTGTTCAGGCAGTAGCTCGAGCTCCTCAAGCGATGCCTGTTTGCGTCTGGATGTCTGCGAGGCTCCGTCGTGGTTGAGCTACGCACGTCAGAGACTCGCACTTGTCATTGTTGCTGTGGATGACAACACGCCTGACGATTGCACTGTTGCCACGGACACGGTTAATGATGCGACTGCTGCCAATGTGCCATCGGACGATCGTTCATCAACGTTTTCCAACAGCAATGAAGTTTTGGCCAGTGAAGACAAGTGCACGTGGTACCAGAACACGACGCTCTGTAGTACCCCACGCACATGCTACGATTGTCTGAACGTCCTGGCTGACAGTGGTGAAGCATGCGCAATCACACCGGATGGATCCTGCGCTACGTTGGCAGCACACTATGACTACAGACTCGATTTCCGGACAGCGAACGGCAGTGGTGCTACCAGAGGATACTACTTCCCGTCAACCAACACAACGTACTGCGAGTCCAGCGACATCGCTTGCTTAGATTGCGATCTTACTTCTTTCTCCAGTAACTCGGCGTCGTACTGTGTGGGCAGTGATGGTTGCGTGTGCGTGACGTTCTGCCAGTCCTCGACGTGGGAAGTGACTATAGTCTCGGAAAAGTGTGAGGCCTCCACCATCTCTTCAACTCCTTCTCTTCACGAGAAAATCTTCCCGTGGAAAACTCTCTGTCTCTTTATGGGCGTAGGACTGCTTGTGGTTCTAGCAGTCTGTTCGGGTATTTGGCGAGTTCGTCGAGTGGTTTTGGCTCGGAGGAGAGAATCGTTGCGAACTCAGAGGTCTCACACAAGAACTTCAGGATTATCGTTGGAATTACCAGCGTGGAAGGCGATGCAAGAAGAGCTAATTGGCAATGACGTACATCCGGTGGGAACACGAGGAAGATTGACTCCGGTGTAGGCAAAAAAGTTTGTTGATAGCCACTTATTTGATCAATTCTTCTCTTTTCGGCCTGGACCTACAACTGTTGTTGCAAAAGTGCGATGCAATAAATAAGTACGTGTGACGTGCTACTATAATGGTGTCTTCTGCTGAAAATGAAGAACTAAGCATCGTGTTTGGAACCTGCAGCAGCGTTCTCGTAGTTCTGACAAGACATGGGTAAAAATTGATCTCAGGCTGGAAACAAAGCTGGAAATATGCTGCGGTTCACGCTCTTTGACATATCAGCGGGGTCTAAAGTGCAGAAACAAAATCAAAGGCATGAGCGAGAGGGCGCTGGTGAGTTGGAAGAATGTGCAGCTTGTGCATTGAGGCATCTTGCTGTTCACAAAAATACAACACAACGTACGCGACGATGGGATTGCTGCAGTTAGCTCCCCTATGAGTGATGAACCGAAATAAAAAGCATAATACTGTGTTACGCTGAGAAGTCTTGCCAATTACGACACTATTTGAACAGAAACTGGGTGTGAAATGCCCATACGGATGCGTGTTTCACTACTGAGAAACGGATCCGATGGCAAAATGAGTGTAGCTGCTAGGGCGACAGCGGCTCTCGTTGACATCAACAAAGCAAGCTGCAATGCGATAACGAGCGATTCCACAACTTGTCGCACATCTTCGAGCTGGAACCGATGAGCAAAGAATTTCTGCTGCAATGGAGTTGGGGACCTTCGCCCAGAGTAACGGGAGGAAATTGCGGCATCATGGCATTTAAGAAGCAGGAACCATAATAACACTTGTCTGCTGCTTTGCGCCGGAACTTACGTTCAAACGTATAACGTTGCGTGTGTACTTGGGAATCTTACAGATACAAACACAGTGTTTTAATCGCACTCAAAGGAGCGATTCCACATCTCTTCGGTCTTATTCGAGATGGAAATAACGATAAAAAGCCATCACAGCATTTACACTTATGTGCCTCGCCGACAGCATTCCTGCGATTTGTGTTGAGATCGCGCGTGAAGAGGTCATCCACCACTCGTAGTGTTTCTTGAGGACGTCACCGACGTTCAAAAACGGTGTGCTGCAAGAGCTCTAGGGAAACTCGCTGAAGACAATGGTACATTTTTAGATAGCGCGTGAGGGATCAATTTCGCAGCTCTCCGATTTATTCGGACCGGTCCAGATGACCGACCACAAGGGCAATATGATGCTTATATCTAAGGAGTCTGGCTGGTCGATTGCACATGAGAGAGCATCCCGCCATAATAGCAGGAACAGATGATCGGAAGCTATAAGCAGCACTAACAATTAAAAAATGCTGGTGACAATGATACAGCACGGTCTTTTGCGCGACAGACTGATGGCCAAGAACAACCTGCAACGATTGTGCTTGCTAGTGCTGTCAAAGTCTATAGGTTGAAGTTGTTCGATTGGAAACACCCCACCAAAACCACACATTACCCTGGAGTTTTCACGAGATAATTTTGAGTTGAAGTGCGTTTCATTGGCGATAAACACTCCAGCAGCATTCTTGTGCCTTGACCCCCACACACCCGTGATGCACATATGCATAAGAACCAAAACTGAATACTTCGGACCCGAATTTTAGCTCATCCCTAGTATACGATAGCGCACACGGGAAAGCATATCGGGGTCTTCATTGATCCGATTTAAATCTTCCATATCGGATGTGCTGAAAAGTAGGGTTGGCAATTTGCTGTTGGCTGCTCTCACTCAACACTAACCAACAGTTGAACAACAGTGTACATGCAAAGGCAAGTATATTATTTTTCAACGAACCCCTTAAACGAACCTATGTAAGATTCCAGGTCGTCGAATGGGCCTTGGCAGTCGGATGTACGAAGGCCATGATGACATTTCCTCCTGCCAGTCAAAATCTTAACCGGAAAAAGGTTATGAAGATTTCATCCATGATTTCGACTCTAAAGAACGACCACTTTTGGAGATTTTCAATTGTTACTCTACACTCACCAACAGTAATCCACATGTAGAGCTAACCCATATGTTAGCGTATGCTGCCATCCCTACTGAAAAGGCGAAATATCAACTTCTTGGCGCGGTACTGTTCTAGGCATTGCAGAGACTAGGGCTTTCACGTATTTATCGAGTACATCAATTTGTGGGAATTGCCCGCGTTCTCCCATGGTCTTGAGTCCACTGAATACGACGTTAAGCCGACCGTAGGATTTCTTGCACGCTTGTTGAATCTCTTCTCGCTGCTGAGCAGCACGATTTTAAGGAGAACATCGACTACTGCCCCCGATTTTGGGATTGCCAGATCAAGCCTCTGGATCAGCGACAATAATTTAGGGGTCAACAAGCGGTGAGTTTTGTGAATAATGTTGCTGCTACTTGCCCCGCGCAGTGTTTCGTGGATTACCCAAGGTTGACATGGGGTGAATATCATCTACCGGCATAGCCGCGTTCATGGACCGCAAAGTATATTAACTGATTCTTGTGAATTGTCAAACCTCATTGAATAACAGGCTCACGAAGAAGAGCTTGCATTGCTATCAAACTCGTGTTAAGGATGCAGAAGAAATGTCAGTAAAAAACAAGAGTACCGGAAACAAATAAAGTTTACGGATGCTTGTTGATTTTTCAGCTCCGTGTTTCGAGGTATTGAAAGGACGACTCATTTACATTTTTCAATTTTGTCTGGTGGGTCAGATAAGGGAAACATGACCCTTGATTTTTTTCTTTGCTGAGGTGGAAAACAAGGTCTGAATCTTAAACTTTTGTTCGAGAATGAGAGAAGTTGCAGACATTTGATGCATTGTTTTGTCAGCGGAGGGAGGTAAATCTAAACATAAACTTTCAGGCTCTAGAGCAAAACTTGCATAAATGGTTATCATCGGCAGATGTGCCAAGATGTTGGCGTGTAATGATGTATGCATTCCAGTATATTCCATGCCGACAATGTGCGATTGCGGATCTGTAATACGAATTTGCGTCCGCTAGCCCAAAATGTCACTAATAACCGCACGTTCACTACGAACGGCTTGAAATGCGTGTGGAAGATGCAGCTGTCGTCACCTGGGGGAAAAGAACCCTCCTCTAACAAGTGTATGCATCAAATGTCCGCAAACTTTTCTCGTTCTCGAGCTTCAGACTTTGAATTTCATGAAATGGTGGAATTTAATATATAACATATTCCACCATAGAAAAGTAAAAGTAAAGGATACTCCCCTGCGTCGTGACTCACGACGCAGGGGAGTATCCTTTACATTTTCCTTTTCTTCGACTCGTGACTCAGTCGCGTTATCCCACGGTTGCGTTGCCAGCGGAGCCAACGTTCGTTATTGTGTCGGCCTTTCTGAAGTTCGTGCAAGACCGTGACGAACTCGTCAATGACCATTCATGAATGACCGCCAGTGGAGATTGCACCGAGCACCGTGCTTGAAATTTGTCTGCCTTACCGTCGCACTAGTTCGACTCAGGAGTCAGGAATCCACCTACAAAGAGCACCGTCGATTCGACAGTGATGGCTGTGCGATGCAACACTTCTGCTTGCACGGATATGATGATTGCAGTCACGCACTACATCCGGAGATGCACCAAGAGGAGCCAGGAACACGATGACCGTACCAAAGAAGGCTTTGAATATGGAAACAACGCGATCGCATTGTGTTTAAACTCTCCTCTGCGGAATCTCCCGCCAGACTTCAAGCAGCTCATCGTGGAGCTGCAGAACGAGCGCGCGGCACAGGTGCCGCCTGGCAAACTTCTCCAATTGGCGCAGTACAGCAGGCAGTGACGACCGGTGAAGCGGTAGCTCGACGAGCAGTGGCACCATCTCATGTGCGTAGCCTGCACATATTAGAATGGAAGGGAACGATGCACACGGGCCCACGCAAGCCACGCTTGCAACCCACTGCATGCACAGCTCCGTCAGTGCTTCCATCGCAGCAACTTGAACCGTTTGGCGAGCCGTATCCCCGTCTTCTGGTGGTTCATCTGCGCAGACACGGTCTTCCACGAGCCAAAGACACAGACAACGCTGCACCTGGACGGGAAGAGTGACTCGTGATGCCTCCAGATCCGAGACGGAGTGATTGTCGGCCAACGCGCGGGTCAGGAGGTCCGTTGGGAATATCCGTGCCCCGTGGTGTAACAGTAGCTGAGCCTTTACGTCCCGGTCCATGAGGCTCCCGTTGCAGGTCTCACCTTCGACCTTGTCCTGACGACTATCACTTGAATACAGAGCCGTCCCCGTGAGGTACAGAGCTGTTTCTCCATTCTCGTCGACAGCATTCAGAGGGTTCGCCGTACCGAGCTCCTGCAGATCGCCGAACACCCTCGCGACACACCTCAGCAGCATCTCCACCACTCGAGAAGAGCCATACCGTGCTGCATAATGAGATGGTGTCTCCGCCTTTTCCGTGACCGCAGTGAGACTGTCTCCTGCCGGGTCCAAATCGGCCAGCAGCTCAATCATGGCGTGGCAGCTCTTGAGTATGGCTCGATGCAACGGCGTCTCTCCTGCCGCATTGGTCACCGTCACGGACGCATACTCGTTCTCCACGATGAAACGAACCACCTCCTCCGCTTGATTGTCCACGGCTTGGAGCAGCAATGTGCCGGCAAAGTCAAGTCGCTGGCGCGTCGATACCAGGCTGTGGTGATTCAGGAAGATTTGCACGACGTTCAAGTTGGCTCGTTGCAGCATCAGCGTCAATGGAGTAACGCCATCAGCGTCTACCACGTCGATATTTGCACCGCGGGAAAGCAGCAGATCTGTCACCAGTAGACCACCTTCTTGAACGCAGTAGTGCAGTGGCGTCTTTCCAGTCTGCAGCCACAACACAGCCAGCCAACCACACGATCAGCTTGACGCACCCACGGTTCAAAATCTGGAACAAAACTTACATCGTCCTGCACGTCCATGCTTGCGCCTGCATCCAGCAGGAACTCGGCGACTTCGAACGCGTCGTCGCTAGTCGAGCAATGAAGCGCCGACTTGCCATCCTGCCAAGAGAGAAGAAAGTTATTAGTTGTGTTCACCACTAGCGAATGCATCATAGAATTCGTACTTGACTTCGTGATTCGATATCCGCGCCGAAGCGGAGCAGGAGCTTGATGACTGCGATAATTTTTGCCCGACGCTCGTCTTCGTCTTTTCGACACTAGGGGGCAAGCATAGCAACATGTTCTGTCAACTCACCAGCTCTGCAGCTTTTGCTATCCACTCAGCACCTACATCGACCACCAGGTTACGGCGCACGGCCTCGCCACCGACGAACACGCAGCGCATAGTCATGAGGTTGAGGCGGAGGATGGACAACATCATAGGGGTCATGGCGCTGTCGTCGCCCGTGTCGGGGCTCTGACCAGCTTCCAGCACGAACTGCATGATATCGACGTTCCCTTCCCACGCTGCGGTGTGGATCGCCGACGCGCCCAGCGTTCGCAGGTGGAAGTCGCTCCAGCTGCAAAAGTTTGCTTGTCGCGTGGGCGTCGAGTTCGACGTAGCAGGCCCGACCTGCTGAACGTACACAAGCACGTTCGACGACAATCAATTTATCAGCCGAGGTGATCCCGTTAACACAAGAGCCGTGCGGCATCTACCCGCTGCAAGTCAATCCACTCCGGGAACCGGTTGAGTAGCTGGCGCATGGCGGCGACATCGCTTCTTGCTCCCGCGGCGAGCCATGCCGCGTGCACCTCGGCCATAGTGGCTGACGGTGGCACACCCGCAGTTCCTTCCGTTACGCTGGCTACCTCCATCGCGGAAAATCCAAGTGTGACGGGCAGGTCTGCATGGGATCAATTTCCTCGAGGTCGGGTCTTCGATCTCCTTCATCGGCACAAGAAGAGAGTTGCGACGCCGAAGAACGACTATGCAATTATAGAAACCGCTCGGCAGATTCTGGTCAAAAGATGTCGCGCTCTTGCATAGGGCGTCTAGCTACCAGTGGTAGCCTACCACGCACTGACTCGACACCGAAACGCAAGCTGGCACAATTCAAAACGTTTATATAATCATGAGCGAGGTCTACTACGTGCTACAGTCGGCATCGAATGCCACGCTATTGTGGCATGAAGGAATGTCAGCATGCCTACTTCTTACAGGTTTTCCACAGATCTTTACATAGAACATGGTCGACCTGCCTCGATGAACGTTCAACGCGGGAGAATCGCTGTGGGTGCCACTGGGACAAACCATGTGTGGGTAAGGCCTTCCTTTCGGCTAATGGTGTGTGTCCAACACCACTAGACACCCTACTTTGCTGGCTGGGTACATGGGACAGCGTGTTAAGGGGGATTCTCCTGGCGAAAATCCATTATTTCTACGGCAGCCGACCTGCTTGGGCGTTTGGCGTCCACAGCACTGCCTCGCCTCGCAGTCGTGCCGCTAGCACAAAGTGCGCGGTTCTGTTTTTCGCAGCGGTTGGTCAAGAATGCACCCACGCTTGCAGCACGACCAGATCTTTGTGATCGACTAGTCGTCGAAACGCTCAGCGCCAGCTTCAACGACGGACTCATCCGTTCCACGGCATCATCTTCAACAAGTTTGCTGATGATGAGGTGGCTTCGGAGCGCTTCCGCAATCAAAAATCGTCTCCTAACACCAAAAAAAGCTCGTCATCGCGAAGCCACCTGCGTCGCAACCACGGACGGCCATGGCTACGCTCAAGTGGCGTGGCAAACCATCTTCCCTGAGATGTGAGGCGTTTCAAGAAGCAACTTGTTGGCCCAATAGCGCATTTTTAATGACTTGAGGCGAACTGTGGTTGTGGACGCACACTCGAGCAAGTCAAGCCTGTCGAATGAAGTTTCTGGCAGCCGAACATTTCGTACGATCTCAGGTCAGAGATCATCCACTCGGTAGCGAGTTCAGGGGCTATATACACTCAATATGTGACTTATACTATCAGTCCCGGCATCGCATACGGTTGCCAATATAGACAAGCACAATAGTAGATTGTTGGCGCAGGCCCCACGATTGTGCGTAGCTTTCCGTCAATGATATAACCTATAGCGAGACGAAGCGTGAAACGCGCACGAACTATCGCGTATTTTCCTGTCAACTTGGCGTCATCAAAGTCTTACCTGCATTGAGGACCGCGACTTAGAGTAAATTGCTGTTCGGGCCAACGAAAACGGCAGTAGGAGGCAAGCCTACTCGGGAAACTGCTGCATGGCAACAGCAGATATCGATGCACGAACAACTAAATGAAGCTCTTAACAATGATACACACAACTTGTGCCGCCTAGTTGGCAAAGTACATCAATGTCCAGCTGTGTCAGTGCGTTTTATACTACGTACGGAAGTGGTAAAATAACCGTGGGCTTCTTGCACAAGGAATGTTCTCGTCGGCACTCGAGACTGTAATGCGCTTGAAGCTGAATTGGCATCTTGTGTCGCATGGAGCAGTGCCCAAGGATCTTGCTCTTGCCAACAACCAATACGATGTATACAGTAACCAACACGATTGAGCAACGGTCACCAGTATTAATTGATATTGTTCCATGATAATTGATATTCGGTGGGTGATTAATTGATATTGTTTATGTGAAGCGCTGCTCGAGCAGGAAGAGTGCGGCGCTCTGGACGGCCATGACACCTGCGGCCTGCTCGCCCTGCACGGGCAGGAATAAAAACGCTAGCGGCGGTTCCAGCACGGCCAGGTGGTCGGAACATATTGGGCAATCTTGGCAGATTGATTGTAAGATTGCAATTTCCGATTGTCTTGAGATCAAGCAAAACAATGAACTGTATTTCCACTGCCCTGGTTAAAGGAAGGCTGCTATTCTGGGTTATGCTATTCCATTTAAATACTAAGTGGCTTGCGATTTCATTCCTGAGACGAACCCTTGTGAGCTTTGTGCTCTAATTTCTTTTTCGAACTTGCCATTCTCGAGGAAGTCCTAATTTGCTTGACAAATCCATGATGTTGGGAAACTTTATTTTCCATAAATAACTATGAGTTCTGAGGAGTAACCAAGCCGCGGGAAGCCTTGAACAAACGCAAGTACTGTAAGCCATGACATCGAATCAGTTCGTGGATCTTTAAGAATGGCGAAGGGGCGGTGGAGACGACAAAATCAGATAACAGAATTGGTAAGGGTGCATTGTGAGTTATTGGTAGCTACAACGTTGTGGTAGGTCAACCTTGTGGTTCCCGGAGGCTGCTGAGATCGATGGAGATAATGTCCAAGAAATTTTATCAGGGTATCCACCATACGAATACTCTCGAATTTTTTTGGGGGAGGGTTTATGCAATTGCATGAAATATAGAATCTTCCTGTAGTTTGTCAACGATCGACGTGCTTGATAACACTCTTGAATTTTGCTATTAACCTTGTCCGCTGAAGTTGCACTTTTTCGCTGGTGTAACTTTCATGAAACAGTAGTATCTAAATGTCGTGTTGTAGTAGAAACATATCTTGTCACACCTTTATGCATAATTAGATTTTACCGAAACAAGATATTCCTGTACTTTGACACGACATTTTGGTACTACAACAAGATATTTACGTACTACGACACGACTTTTTAGTACTACGACAAGATATTTCACTACTACGTCAAGAAATTTCACTCGTGTTTTAGAGCTACGACTATATAATTATGTACTACAACACGTCGTTTTAGTGCTACAACACGACTTCTTTCTACTAGTTTATGCCAAAGGTCTCCATTTGAAACGGCACTTAATTTTAAATGGTGATCTCTGATTGGCTAAAACATGTTGTTACATGAAAGTTACACCAGCGAAATTTTTTTTTCATCTCTCCGTCACAAAAACAGATGTTAGGCTGTCCATTCTGCGATTACTGAGACTTGTCTGCGCAATCTATAGGCTTGTCTAGTCCAGGGCATATTTGGAATTAAAATCTTGACAATGTCAAGTTAATTTAAAACGGCCAGGCAGCAACCATCCACTTTGGGCTCTGTTCATCCCAACTTCAACCTATATACATATAGAGGAAGGAGTGCGGGTTCAGCATGGCGCGGTTGTAAACTTGCAAGCGTATTGAAAGTTACCTACACATACCTTATTCACAACAAAAAGTAAATTCTGAACGGAGCATACTTTGTGCTGCGTCGAAAACGTACCAGCATCTTGAAGAGGTGCAGTCCCAAAGATATTTAGGATCTTTGACGCCTCCCGTTGGCATCGTTGTGGTGGCTAAACAAGCGTTTTTGGCGTCTTGGTCGGGTCCCAGACGAGTTTAAATCACCCTTTCACTAAGGAAATGCTCTTGAGGATGAGGAGCGAATCGGTGCCGTTACTGACTGTGGACAAATAATCACCATGAAAATCAAGATTAAAACAAACGGACACGGAATTGATGATTCACGTGAAGCGTAGGCTACCACTGCTGAAACAGCAGCAGTGCTGGTATTGTATGAGGATGGCTTCAACGTTGCTAGAAAGAGGTAAGATGACTCGGAAAACGATGACACATTGCGCGAAGTTTACAAGATGAGGACATACGATCGAGACAAGTGGTGGGTAATCGATCATCTGTCGTCGATTCAAAAGAACCCCGACTTGTGGTTCTTGGCTGCTATTTGCTGGTGCTTGACGGCAAACATCAACACGCGAATAACAACATCGTTGGGGCTCCGGTATTCGACGTCGCACTATTTAGCCGATGATTGCTGACACGAGGGTCTTGACCATCGTTAATTTATTTTTTGCCTACGATATGTATGATAGTCGAGGGATGCGAAAGGGATGCAGACACATGAAAGCAGGAGACAGTTGAAAAGAGTAAAATGCAACGCAGCTCGCAGCTGCGATCATGCGACGAAGTCACAGATAAAGGTGTAGTGTGGCATTTACAGCAACGTGGCTAAGCACGAAAACTGAAAACAAGGAGTTTGGGTTTTGGTGCGGTCGGCAAGGTTCTTATGGAGTTCGCGACCACGACGGGCTTTGACCCGTTCAAGATATTTGCGTTCATGGCGTTCATGGATGCGCTAATGGGCGAAATGGACGACAGTGACGAAAATGCGATCGACGAGGATGACTTCGAGGAGCAGACTCGTCAAGTAACCACACAAGAAGGCATGGTCAAGCGTTTTAAGGAGATGCAAGCCAAGCTTCTTCGAGAGGGAGAAATCTTCGCTGACCAGATATCGAGCGGGGTGATATCGCCTGGTATGGTGTAATCCGGTCTCTCATTTTGTACAGACACCAAACCAAGTTCCGACACGAAGTCGCTGCTGTCGCTTAAGCCTATGATCGGCATGGAGCTGTATATTGGCACTATGCATCGTGGCCGATATTTATGCGGGTGGGTAGCTGTCGGCAATGCTTTTTCGGGATCGCCTCATCGACACTCCTCATCGAAGACGTGAGAGTTATTTAGTGGAAATTGGCGCGTACGGGTTGGTTGACACTGACCTGCCGTCCCGGGAGCGGCAGTGTCGCGTGGCAGCAGAGTTTCCGAAGGGAAAACCAATCGTCGTGATCGAGCCGTACTACAAAATGAGTATGGATGGCACGGAGAGTCTTCGGGTTGATGACCCGGAAGAAATTGTTGTCTGGATGGATGTGCCCACAGACTTAGTCACGTGGAAGAAGCTTGGCAATGAATTTTTCACGGATTCAATACGCAAAGTGGAGGTCGTGGAGCGCTGTCGTGCTACAAAAGCGCTCTCGAATACATTCAACCCCAGCTTCGTGAAATAGCGATACTGCTAACGAATATCGGCACCTGCCCGGTTCAAAATGGGCGACTACCCGGTCGCTATCCAGATTTCGGGTGCCGCAGCACACCTCGACCCTACTTAGTTTAAGGGGTGGCTACGCCTTGCCGCTGCCCTAGTCGATAACGATGGAGCTGGAAATGGAGACAGCAATTTGGTGGCAGCACGCGTCGTTGATCATGCACGCAAGGTTCTACCGGATCTCTCGCGTCAACAACTCCAGATGCTTGAAAACACTATCCCTGCAGTTGCCGTGTTACCCAATCGTGCTCGGTTCCAATCCTATGTGGGCTGGTGCGCTGAGTTGGGATCACATATGCTTGTGGTGTCTGAAGAAAGCTGCCAGCACGCAAAAGAGATGGAGTCTTCTGCAGATACTTGGCGCAAAGCAGGCTCTGAGTATTTTAACAAGGGCGACATTCGAGCCGCCGAGGAGTGCTATCGCAAGGGGTTAACGGCAAACCTGGCATGCTGTCGTGACGTGTCGGTTGTCTTGAGTAATATTGCTGCTGTGCGTTTGACAATGTACCAAGACTATAGCGACGTGCCCGGTATCAGTGTTGGTGGGTCTTCGTTAAGATCGACCGACCGAATGCCTAGTACAGAGGCCGCAGTTGTCAATTGCACTGTTGCAGGGATCATCGATCCGTTAAACTACAAGGCGTGGACTCGTCGGGCTCGATGCTTGGAAAAGTTGGGGTTTTCTCTGCTGGAGTGCCTTGGTGACTTGCAAAAGATTCACGACAGTTTTGTCGCGGTATCATCGACGAGTAGTGAGCGGATGCAGGAGTTCAAGTGCAATATTTGCGCCGAAATTCAGCGTCGTATGTGTCAGCTCGCAGAATCCAACACCGTGCCCCACGTCTCGGAAGTACCGACGAATTTTCAGCAAGTACAACACGATGCCATGCACCTTGACGAGCACTCATCTTCGCCTTTTCGTGAGAATCGGAATATTGAAAACCAACATTCTGACGAGGTCAATGGCGAGGAGGAGAACATCGACCACTACATCGCTCGGGTGGAAGCACTTGCGAACAGGACTCGCTTTGCTTTCGCAATGAAATCGGGTCGTGAAAAGAGAGAGCTCCCACGTGAGTTGAATATGTTTGTGAAGACGACCCCACCAAAATTCACGTCGAGTACCCCAAGGAGCGCGTGTGGCCAGATGGGGTCGAACCAACATTTGCTCGGAAGGTGCTCTACCGTGCCTACCTGGATGCCAACGCAAATCCGTGGCTCAAAGCACTAAGCATGCGCGACGGCACATATTTTCAGGCAAAAAATATTGCTGAGGTCGCAAAGCGTTGGCACGGATTGGGCGCACTGAAGGTTCTCAGAGAGAAGTCTGGTCGATTGAGATACGGTGAGCAGTCGTGAGGCGATAAACAACTTTGTACCTTCGTATGAAGCTCGTATCCGCACCAACTTTCCGGCAGTCCCAACAGGGTAGAGATTTACTACGGCACATGTCGCCATAGGCTTTAAGGACTTTAGCAGTCTTCTCTCCACACAGATTCGTGACAAAGTTGGCGGCGTTGCGCCATTGAGATTTGTGGGCTTCGAGATGAGCGAGTTTTCTGTTGCTAAGTGCAAGGTTATCGCTAAGATGCTCGCATTACCCAAAATCCCGATCTCAAGTGTGATGGAGGTATGGCTCTCGTCAACGTGGACTGAGACTACTCTGAAAAACTTTCGAGAGAGTGTGGACTCGGTGCGACGAACGAAATGAAAACCCCAAGGTGATGTCATATTTGAAAAACTGGACAATGACGGAGGCGATATCTGCTGCGAAAGCGAGGTCCGATTTTTTGAACCTGGAGAGATACAACAAGAATTTACTGGTGGCACTGTGTAGTTTCCGCCGCGAGGTTGACCGCCTCGATCTGACCCAGTACATGCTATCTGGGGAGATTGTAGCGTCTTCGAATCTCATTAATATGATGGAGAAAGAAAATGTCGACCGTACCAACACGGAAGCAGCTAATAAAGTGAGGGAAGATGATGAAGAATAAAAGGAAGCGCGATCGAAAGAAGAAGAAGAAAAACGCCAAGAAAGGAGCATCCGAAAACACTCGCACACCCCAATTGATTGGGAGTCTGACCATGTGGAATGTGCCTCCTGGTGCTCCACCTCTGAAAGAGGACGTTGCATTTAACACGGTGGACTTCATGACTATAATGGAGGACTACGCTGAGTGCCAAAAGAAGCAACAGAACTCAGCTGAAAATTTGTCAGTGGTGGACTTGTTTATGATTCGCATCATGAAAAATCTCCAACGTCTTCGTGAACTGATGCTGTCTGGTAAGTTGACTATCGAGGTGATGTACGGTGTTGTTAAGGCGGTGCGCGGCGAAGTCGTCAACGACCGTTAGAATAACGAGCTGCTGAGGCGTATCGCCATGATGCGTCCGTATACGATCTCGTGGTCTAATGTGCTCGACTACTTTATGCTGGGGGACTTTCACGATCTTGCTCGCCGGTGCTCCATGTATGGAGACTGTGTGCACTATGGTTACAGCATGAACTGGACGACGCAAGTGTTGAGAGCGTCAATTATGGACTTTAACCCGAGAAATAGCAAACAAGTTATCGATGCTCTCCTAGATTCGGCACTAGGATGTGATACTGAGTCGGCACATTCCATCCTGGGCCTGTCAATGGTGGACATATGCAAGACGGTTGGGCTGGACAAGTTACTTTTTTGCCCTTCCATGAGAACCCACTGGATGCCACGGGATACATTCTCGCGCATATCTTCGAGGATGAATGGATCGAGCATTTTCTAAACAACGGAGAATTGACGACTAAGGCAACTCAACGACTAGGGGCATTGTGCACGCCTTTTAACTGCGGCCTCCAGAAAGGAGCAATGGAGCTCACTGTACCTAGTCCTCTCGCTCGCTCGTCATGCGTCATCTTCGTCTGCGTGGCGAACATCTCCTTTGACATGGCTGCTGCAACCGCCATGGAAATGGTGGCGAAATTTATGGACACGAACTTCTTTGACATGTGACGAGGAGGTGAGTAGCTCATTTCTTGCATTGGAGAACTCCAGCAGCAAGAAATCGAGTATTTCTTTTGAACTAGCTCCAGTAGGTGTAAGATTGATCAGCGGGTGGAAACAATGAAGGACTGTTGTCTTTGTGCTCGAGGTAGCACAAAAGCGGATATTAACTGGTACAAAACAAAGGACAGCTAACTTAGAGTCGAACTTTAGTCGGTAGAGTTGGTGGCT
This sequence comes from Phytophthora constricta, assembly GCA_011947335.1. Classification (NCBI taxonomy): domain Eukaryota; phylum Oomycota; class Peronosporomycetes; order Peronosporales; family Peronosporaceae; genus Phytophthora; species Phytophthora constricta. Next base: position 30,012 of record JAAVTI010000752.1, read on the forward strand.
TAGTCATTCATAGCATGTCGCGAAGAACCGATTCTTTGATGTAAGTGTGCGGCAGTTAACAACAGACCTGCCATTGCACAACGCCGCTCGCAAATGGGACGATGCACCGCGAGAAAAAGAGACTGGGCTGAGCTCACCATTTACAATTTTGCGTAGCGTGGCTGCAGTTGAAGATTTAGCACGAAGCTGCTACCGCATGGCATATCCAATCCCAACGGGCTTCGACCCGGTGAAGATGCTGGAATTTCTTGCTAACCAACCGGGGGACGAGCAAATGAAGATATTGGGAGAACTGGACGTGGAAGATGAGGTCGAAGCGCAGAATCAGCGAACACGTGCACAAGAAGCAATGGTCAAACGGTTTAAAGAAATGAGAGCGAGGTTTCTCGGTCCGGCCGGACCTTTTGGCGATCAGCTACCGAGAGAAATGCTGCGACCTGGTATGGTCCAAACCAGCTTCTCATTTTGTACGGATACCAAACCAAGTTTCACGACGAGTTCGTTGCACTCGCTCAAGCCTATGATCGGTGACGAACTGGATATTGGCACCACGCATCGTGGCCGATACTTGTGCGGTTGGGTAGCCGTCGCTGATGCATTCTTCGGCATTTCTTCATCGGTTCTCCTAATTGAAGACGTGACGGGATATTTGGTAGAAGCTGCAGCTTACGGACTGGTGAATACTGACCTACCACCCCGAGAACGACAGCGTCGTGTGGCAGCACAGTTTCCGATGGGAAAACCAATCGTCGTAATTGAGCCATACTATAAAGTGAGAATGGATGGATCAGTAGGTATTCGAGTCGACAATCCAAACGAAATGATCGCCTGGTCGGATGTACCAACCGACTTAGTCACGTGGAAAAAGTTTGGCAATAAGTTCTTTCATGGAATCAATATATTGAATGGAGGTCGCGGGTCTCTAGCATGCTACCAACGCGCTCTCGAATACATTCAACCCCAGCTTCGTGAAATAGCGGTACTGCTAGCCAATATTGCCACCTGCCGGTTCAAAATGGGCGACTACAAGGTCGCTATCCAGCTTTCGGGTGCCGCAGTACACCTCGACCCTGCTTACTTCAAGGGGTGGCTACGTCTGGCCGCTGCCCTAGTCGAAAACGATGGAGCAGGAAAGCGGGACAGCAAGTTGGTGGCAGCACGCGTCGTTGCTCATGCATGCACTGTTATACCAATTCTCTCACGTCGGCAATGCCGAATGCTTGAAAACACGATCACTGCTGTTGCAGCGACACCCGATTGTACTCGGTTCCAGTCGTATGCGGAACGGTGCGTTGAGTTGCAATCACCGGCGTTTGTGGTGCTTTCAGACCGAGTTGTAGAGATGGATTCGTCCAAAGAGACAAAAGCTGCGGGTGAGTGGTGCAAGGTAGGCTCCGAGAATTTTAACAAAGGCGACATGCGAGCCGCCGAGGAGTGCTATCGGAAGGGGTTGATGGCAAGCCTGGCATGCTGTCGTGACGTGTCGGTGGTGCTGAATAATATTGCTGCCGTGTATTTGACGCTGTATCAAGAAAATAGCGTCGTGCTCGGCATCAGTGTTGGTGAAATTTGCTCGTCTTCTTCGAGATCGACTGACCGAACGCCGAGTACGGAGGCCGCACTTCTCAATTGCACTGTTGCGGGGATCGTCGATCCATTAAACTACAAGGCGTGGACTCGTCGGGCTCGATGCTTGGGAAAGTTGGGTTTCTCACCGCAGGAGTGCATCGCTGACTTGAACGCTATTCACGACAGTGCCATGACTCTGGTGCCTTCATCAGATGAGAATCGTCTGCTGATCGAGGTATTCGAGCACAATATTAATGCCGAAATTCTCCAGCTGTCGGCAGTCTCTAAAACTATTCACCACGTTTCTGACGTTCCGACAGAAGTGCAGCGAGAGAAGCGTGATGCCATGAATCCTGACAGGCTTCCCTCGGCGGCCTGGCATGAGAAACACGACGACAAAAGCCCACCTCCTGGAGTAGCAGGTGAAGAGGAGAACATCGACGAATACATCGCTCGTATGGAAGCATTCGAGAATATGTCACGCCTTGCATTCGCAGCTTCAAAGTCCAATTTGATACGGCAGAAAAAGGAGATGCCACGTGAGATGAAGATGTTTGTCGGAAACCCACCACCGCAAATTCACATCGACTTTCCGAAACTCCGTGGATGGCCGGATGGAATTGATCCAACATTCGCTCGGAAGGTGCTCTACCGAGCCTACCTGGATGCCAGCGCGAACCCCTGGGTCAAAGCGAGTGCCATGCGCGAAGGCACGTATTCTAAGATAAAAACATTCCTGAGCTGGTTAAACGCTGGCAGGGTATGGGGGCGCTGGAGATTCTTAACAAAAAAGCCGCCAGTTTAAAGTATGGAGATATTATCGACGGTCGTGAAGCGATAAACGACTTTGTTCCTGCTTATGACGCTCGTATCCGCTCCAACTTTGCCAACAATCCCAGTCGTGCAGAGGTCTACTTTTTGGAACGACCCACGTCGCTATAGGATTCAACGACTTCAGTAGCCTTATCAGCACCAATATTCATGGCAAGTCGAACGCCATCGGGCCGTTGAAATTTGTGGGCTTTGAGATGAGCGAATTTGCCGTCGCCAAGTGCAAGGTTGTCGCGCAAATGCTTGGGTTTCCTGGTGTATCAATCTCGAGTGTGATGGAGGTATGGCTCTCGTCGACCTGGAGCAAGATTACGCTGAAAGACTTTCGAAAGTGCGTGAGCGCAGTGCTGGCATCGCCACGAGAACGGGATGAAAACCCCAAGGTGAAGTCATATTTGAACCATTGGGCGTCGACTGAGCCAATATCTGCTACGAAAGCGCGATCCGAATTCTTTTTGAACTTGGAGAGATACAACAAGAAGGCACTTGGAGCCCTGTTTAGCTTTCGTCGTGAGATTGACCGGCTTGATCTAGCCCAATATATTTTCACTGGCGAGATCCGAATGTGCTCCAATGCGATGGATTTGGTGAAGAGTGAAAGAATTAATCAAACAAATGAGGATGTTCCTCAAACGATGACCAGACAGATGAAGAAAAACAAGAAGAAGCGTGATCGCAAGAAGAAAAACACTAGCGAGACAGTGTCAGAAATTTCACTACTTGTCGGTAGCCTAACGATGTGGAATGTGCCTCCTGGTGCTCCGCCACTTGAAGAAGATGTTGCGCTTAACACCGTGGACTTCATGACCATACTGGAGGACTACGCCAACCGCGAAAAGAAAAAGAAGGGCTCTACTGACAAATTGTCCGTGGTGGACTTGTTTACGACTTATATCTTGGAAAATTTGCAGCGTCTTCGAGGATTGCTGTTGTCTGGTAAATTGACAATCGAGATCAAGTACGGTGTTGTCAAGGCCGTTCGCGGTGAAGTCGTCAACGACCGTGAAAATAACGAACTGCTGAGGCGTATCGCCATGATGCGTCCGTATACGATCTCGTGGTCAAATGTGCTCGACTACTTTATGCCGGAGGACTTTCACGATCTCGCTCGTCGGTGTTCCATGTATGGCGATTGTATGCACTACGGCTACAGCATGAACTGGACGACGCAAGTGTTGGGGGCGTCAATTATGGACTTCACCCCAGAGGACGATCAGCAACTGATCGATGCCGTTTTGGACTCCGCTCTCGGATTCAAGTCGGGGCAGCTGGGTCTGTCGTCGGTGGACCTGTTCAAGTCAATGGGGCTGGACAAGTTGCTGTTTCTGCCATTCCGCGACAACCCACTGAACAGCACAGCGTACGGCCTCGCTCAGGTCTCCAAGAAGCACTGGATCGAGCATTTCTTGAGCAAAGGGCAGTTGACTGAGGAGGCGATTCTGCGCTTAGGGGCAAAGTGCACGCCGGTGAACTGCGGACTGCAAAAAGGTTTCATGGAGTCCGCGATGCCGAGTCCGCTCTATCGCACGTCGCTGACCCTATACATGAGTTGGTGCTACGACCCGGAAATGACCCTGCACGCCGCCAACGACCCGTTTGCAGTGGGAGCAGCGGCCAGCCCTGACATGCTGAAAGAATTGATCGAGCTGAGCGGGGAGCAGAGTTAGCAGATCTGGCAGGGCGTGATGAACGACTTTATCATGTGAGGAGCGACAACCACTAGGGAGACACTAAGCTCAGTAGTTAATCTATTGAATTTAATCAGCCCAGATGTCCACTTCAGGTGAGAGGACACTTGGTAAAGGTCCTTTACTAAAGGACTCTTGGTGCAGGTGGCGAAGAGCTGAGCAGGTACAGGACATCGTGCTGTCTTGCCCTTTCTGTGACACAGATGAGTGGTTAATCACCTGGGGTTTACATGTGTTCACCGCACCAGCACTCCGCGAGTCTAGTCCGCGAGGACACGGGCTCGAAGCGTCATCCCCCAATCGCTGCGTCGTATTGAATTTCGACCAATTATATATTCGTCAAAACGGTTCTTATGATTGGTGGAAACTATCATGGGTGCAGTAGGACGCTACACCATCAGCTGATGTCGCTGGCTTTCTGCGGTCAATCCAGTGAGATCCGCGAGCCCTTCCGCCATCGTTTGACACTCGCCATCCAGCCCAGTTCGGTCGCTTCCTCCATTCGCGAAAAGCGACCAAACCGGAGGGCCATCAAGGTCCACTAAGCTAGTCGACCCTCTATCTTATTCGACGTGTCAACGTGTCAACGTGTCAGCTGCGACGGTTACACGTCAACGTTCGACTAGCAAATGGCCTCTTCGGCCAGTGATGACGTCTCGAGCTTCAGCAGCAACTCGTTGGACAATTCCAGCGTCTTGGAGGACGCTGGACAGGGCAAAGGACCAGCTCCAACACCGGAGACTCGTGCACCTGGTACGACGACGGGAGCTGCTCAAGACCCCGCACCTGCGCCGACTGTCTAAACGTGCTGCTGACGACCGACGACTGTGCTATCGACCCGTCAGGTGTCTGCGTGAGCATGAGCACGTACCAGGCCTATCTGAACAACCGCTACTACTACACGCCGCTGCAGCGGTACTTCCCGTCCGGTGACTACACGTACTGTGACGCGAACGACTCGGTCTGCGCGACGTGCGTTTCGACGTGGCTGTCCACGTTTGAGAGCACGGGCAGCGCTGGAGATCCGACGTACTGCACAGGGTCGGATGGATGTGTTTGCGTCGCGGACTGCGAGGTGCAGGACTGGGAGGAAGCGGTGATTAATGACCAGTGCAGCTCGAGTAGCAGCGGATCGGAGAATGTTTCGGGGTCGTCCTTGGCGTCGACGATCACGATCTCCGTCGTGGTGGGGGTGGCTGTCGCGGTGATGCTGGCGTTTGCTACGTGGGGAGTACGCCGATTCGTTCAGAGACGGAACTATGAGCCGACACGTAAGTTATTGAGCTCACGTTGCAACCAAAGAGTATTTGCATGACACTCATTTGGTTTATCTCTTTGTGCTCTGCTTAGTTCGCCGTGATACGCACAGACCGAGGCCTGCTCCTAAGGGACCGCAGCTTTCGTTGAGCGGGTGGAACTCGCTACGCCAGAAACTTATTGAGACAGAAAATGGCTTCGTGAATGGTGAACCAGTGACACTACAGCGAGATGCCGATGGCACAACGGCTCGTGCAGATACAGCAGCCGCAATGACGCATTTGGAAGAAGGTGAAGGATTCCGACCAGCTTCACCGAGCGAGATTGGTCGTACACGTGAAGCATCGCAGCGTGAAAGAACGAACTTGTAAAGTGAAGAAGGCGATGCCAACAATTGAGCGAGGATAACCCTCTTGTCCAAGGATATTAACAGATTGTCCAGCAAACCGCGAGAGGAATTGGCCGAGCAACACGTATTCTAATTATGACCCTGTAAAGCGTTGTGCTTCCGTGTGTTCTGAGTGTGCTTTGAGGAGCGTGCTGTTTGTAGCCGCAAGCTATAATCTGCAGTATCAGCTCACAGCGTAGTGAGCGGGGATCAACCAACCTGCATTTCTACAGCTGGCTGGTAACCATGCTACGTCTCTGCTAACTCTATCCCCTACAATCCGAGTCTGAATTATTGGGACGAAGCGGTCAAGATAAGTTCGACACGTGTTGTCCATTGCCGCCTGGATGTTCACGTGGTGCAATCCAGTGATTCGATAAGCACGCCAGAGGAATAGACAGCCGTCCGCAGTCCTCATCCTGCTGCAGTCTCTATCTCACTGCACAAGCAAGAACTTGCCGACAGCTCCATCAAATAGGACCAATAACATCATCATGAGCTCCTCCAATGGTTCCACATCATCCTGGGGTGACAATGTCGGTGAGGACTCGACAGTCGTGAACAAGACGGACAGCTCAAACTCTGGTGATTCATGCACTTGGTATGCAAATGCGAGCTGCAAGCGTCCGCGCACGTGCTACGACTGCCTAAATGTGCAGGTCTCCAACGGAGAGTGTGCGATCATGCCAAACGGCATGTGCGTGAACTTGGCAGACTATTCGACTTTCTTGAGCCAGCAGCAGGACTTCGGCATCTACTACAAGTATTACTCGTCAAGTCAGTACATGTACTGCAGCGCGGACGACACGGTCTGTTCAACTTGCGCTTCAACGTGGGTGGCCGACTACAAAAACACAGGCAACGTCGGGTCTCCGTCATATTGCACTGGTCTGAACGGCTGCGTATGTCTTGCTCGTTGTGAGTTGCCAGACTGGCAAAACTCGATCATTACAGACCAATGCAGCGCCGGTGGCAGTGCCGTGAGCATCGGGTCGTCCACAACTTCTCGAATCGGGTTCGCACTTGCTGTAGGCATCGCCTTCGGTGTCTTGCTCGGGCTCTGGGGTATCAAGTTGTTGTTCCGAGGCCGTCGTCGTGGTCGAGAGTCTTTTGAGCCTGGTGAGTTGACTGCGCTTGCTACTACATCTTGATCATTGCAATGCCACCTAACAGCGCTTCTACTCTTGTTTTCAGTCGAAGTGATCGAGTTTCGGACCGTGCGGCGACCGTTGCAAGGACCCCAGCTTCAATTGACCGGCTGGAACGCACTTCGAGAGAAGCTCATTGAGTCGGAACAGGCAGCAATTAAAGCCGACATGGCAATCCTCGAGAAAATCGAGCGCAGCGAGCTGTCCACGAATACCGATGTGCCTACAGACGCGTTGGAAGATGGAACTGTCTACCATCCAGCCTCACCGAGCGAGCTCATCCATCGGCCGCGCGACGCAGCACGATTACACTAAGAATGGCTCGTTACTGCTGATAGATCCACTCGATCTTGAATCCGCTGCCGTCGTTGTCACTGATCTCGCAGAAGGACACTTACGACGCCATGATGCCATTGAAGTTCATCTTAAAAGAGTCGTTAACCTCGATCACCGTGCAGGAAATTGTTGTAATGTCCGGTCCTTAGCTGCCAGTCGAGTCTGCTTAGTACCGTCGTGCTCAACTAGCGCTGCAAAACTACCTATTTCTGTGGTATAGTGCCCATAACCGGCCGGAGTCCCAGGTTCTTGCAGCTCATTTGTGCTGCTTACTGCGTAGTAGGAATGCCGTGTTTGTAAGAATTTCGAGCCCAAGTGCCTCCGCTTGTTTTCGAGCCCAACGGCTCGTTCACCAAGTATATTCGCACAAGTCGTCACATCACCATGAAGCCGTTGGTAGAGGCCGAGTATTTGCTTGCGCGTAACCCAAACTTGACACGATACGCAGGCCCACAACCGACCAACGAAGGAGCAGCGCTACTGCACTTGAAAAGCTGAAAGTTTGTACAAAAGGTCCTCCAACAACCGCAATTTCTGCGCCGAGCGATCACTTCCTGCAAGCGTTGTATGTCTGCATTCTGGTGCGTCCTAGCACACTCGCCATGCGTGAATCCCGCGCTATCGCTTGCTTTGTGCATCCAAAGACCAATCTCCGCGATACAGGTACCATTCGTCGTCAGCAGAGACCATTCCCGCGTGCTCTTGTCACATTTAGCGCATCTTCAGTTTGCAAAAACACGCGATGCTTGTCTTCCACGCACCAAGCGTGACTGGTTCACACCAAGTTGGCTGCTTGCACCTCTTGCACTGCAAGAGGCGCGACTAAAGTATTAGGTGGTCGGCGCAAAGGCAGCGCAGCAGCACGAAGACCTCGCTATGGGAATCGCGTGCTGGCACCAAATCCGAATTTGCAGCACAACTCGCAGATGACATCGACTTCAAACAGCTCCAGCGCCAGCAATGCAGGCGTCGAGACGGTGACCAAGACGACGAGCTCCAATGGCGGCGACTCGTGCACCTGGTACGCGGACAGCAACTGCACGCAGCCACGGACGGGCTACGACTGTCTCAATGTGCTGCTCACGACAGATGAGTGTGCCGTTAACCCGGACGGAGCTTGTGTCAGCATCTCCGTCTACGAGGAGTATCTCGACGAACGAGAGTACTACGAGCCGGTGCAGCGGTACTTCCTGGCGTCCAACTACACGTACTGCAATGCCAACGACTCGGTATGCTCGACGTGCATCTCCGAGTGGATGGCGAACTACGAGAGCACGGGAAGTGCCGGCTCGACGACGTACTGCACCGGGGCGGACGGCTGCGTGTGCATTGCAGACTGCGAGCTGCCGAATTGGCAGGAGTCGGTGATTGACAACGAATGCAGCGGCAGCTCGAGCTACGTCACGGGCAGTACGGACACGTTTTCATCGGGCACGCGAATCTGCATCATAGTGGCCATGGGCATCTGCGTCGGCATGATCTTGGCGGCGTTTGGTATTCGACGATGCATCCGGCTTGCCATTCCAAGGACTTCTGGTAAGTGTTGCATCTTAGCTGAATTGGGAGCTACTCCGCGTGGATTGCTCACTGTTGCACGTCTTTTGCTTGGGCGCTTGATTTGCTTTGCAGGACCCGGCTCAATCTCTCGTCTGCCTCCGTCGGGACCTCAGCTCAGCTTGTCAGGCTGGAAGTCGTTGCGCGAGAAGCTGATTGAGACGGAGCACACATTTGTAAAGGGGATAGCGCCCGACTCGATGCAACAGCGCGCAGTGCCGAGGCAGTACCGACAGTCACTGTGGAGGTGGGACCGCCTCAGCGACCAGGAGCTCGTACTTCACAGGAAGGCATGTACTGGATGGCTGCCCAGATGTAGTTGATGATGCTGCCACGTCCGCGAAAAACACGCAGCAAACAACAAGCAGTCGGAAGCCAAGTAGCCCAGCAAGCGTTAACTGTGCTGAGAAGCGGACGTGGCATTTTTTATTGCTATGGAGCTCAAGAAGATTGCTCGATATAGTCACTCGTTGGACAACCTTCGCTCGTGAGTTGCTTTGCAATGATCCTACTCGCGTTGTGTCGGGATCGCCAGCGTCATATCCACTGCGTCCTTGGCCAGCGTAGTGTGGACCAATGCTGCTCATATTCAAACAAAAGGCTGGACCTGTTCGCACTCCAGCGAAGCACTGCACCAGCAGAAATCACATATGCTGGAAGGAGAAGGCACACCACACGCTTTCAACAAGTACATCGCTTCAATATGCACTGGTTGGTTGGCCAGCAACGAAGTTGAAGTTGGAACTTTCGAGTCCTACTGCTAGCAGGACTCCATCACCCTTGGAAGAAGCGATTTGCGGTGCCGTCACAAGCTGTCACTAAGTCACTTCGAAGAAAGGCCCAAAAGCTCGTGCCACGTCGTCAAGCAGCGACAGCAGCAGCAGCCCCAGCGGTGACATGTCGGTATCGACCAACGTGTCGACCAGCGGGGACTCGTGCATGTGGTACGCTGGCGAGAGCTGCGAGCACTCTCGATCCTGCTACGACTGTCTCAACGTCGGAGTCGTCGGAGATACTGTAGGTGCACAAGGTCTCCGGTAACTCGAAGACATGACAACAGTTAACTAATGCAGTTATTGTTGTTTTTGTTGTTGTTCAGTGTGCTGTTGGGAACTACGGTCAGTGTCAGAGTACTTCATCACTTTTGCAAGGCGAGACGCTCTACATGGCGTCAAGCACGACGTACTGCGAGGCTACAGACGCTGTGTGCACAGTCTGTCGCTACAATTGGCTGGAAGAGTACGCTAAGGAAGGTAAGGTGACTTCAGCTCCAGTGTGCATTGGAGACAACGGCTGCATCTGCATCGCCGTGTGTGAGAGGGACACGAGGGATTCGATCGTGATACAAAATCAATGTCCGACGTACGAGAATGCCAAGGTCGGCAGCATTATGCTGGTTCTTGCTGCGGGTGTCGCTGCCTTCATCATGTTCACGGTCCTCACCTTCTGCTTGAAGAAAGTGTTCGCATTCGTCGGACCATGTACGTATTCATTCGCCAACCCCCATTGCCACTGGCTTTGATACTGTGCTTAGTGTCCTGGTATTTATGCTTTGGGCAGGTCTGGCGCTACAGCAGCCAGGTTTATCTATGGCGCAAACCCATCGGCGACAGCGATCGCCCCGTCGTCCTCAGCTGGGTCTTTCAGGCTGGAAATCAATGCGTGAGAGGCTGATTGAGACCGAACACGGAAACGAATTACCAACTGCTGGTCCCTCGGGAGTGATGCGGATTCAACTTTCGACGACGGAGACCACATCTGCGACCATCGAGGAAGGGGAAGGATTTCGTCCAGCGTCACCAAGCGAGTATCAGCGCAGTCGTCGCTATCAACATCTACAGCAATGACAAGAAGCTGCGCTGTCCATGATGCAGTAATTGTTGTGGCACCATTATTGAGCGCACAAATTGTCGTATTTGTCAGCTCGAATTTTCTTGTCGTGGCCATAATAACACAACGATAAGCAAGTGAAGATATGTGGCTATCGCATAGTGATGCAATACTTTCAGCGTCGATATTTGCCAGCATGCGCACCGTACAGCAAACTGCAATGAAGTTGATCTGCACGTGTGAATATCTGCACATTTTTCAGTAGCAAGCGGATGACATTAGGATAACGCGGCCAGGTGCGTCCTTCGCCGGATTTTTTCACCAATAAATATTCCAAGAAATCGCTCGGCTGTATATTGGTGCAGCACTTCCAATGAATTTCATCACTCCTCTAGAACATCACTAAAGGCTAGACGATCAATAGCAATAGAAAAGTCACGATCCGTACCTGTATAAAATCATCACATTATTTTGTGAGCAAAATATTGTGCTGTCTTGGAGAATCCGTTGGACTGGTTCGAGGAACCAACACTTGAGCTAGACGCATCGAATGACATCAAGGTATTATTCGGAATCGGCCTTTCCTTTGATAGAGCACACTTGCTGCTTAAATTCCGCTAAAAAGCATATTCCAACACCACTTGCTTGAAGAACTCGACAGCACTTCTGCTTTTATGCTGTAGCATCCGTGACATTGACGGGGAAGAAATGATTGATAAAAAAATTGGCTTGTATCCGTTTTCCTAGTACTTGACAGTCAGCTACGTCACTGAAGAACGGTACTTGTGTGGCTTTTATCCGTGATATCTTAAATGTATTCAGCCAGTTTTGACAGGCTTGTTCAGAGGCTTGAACATACTGCTGAGAGCAGTGCTCGACATCTTGTTGATATAACCCCACACACCGATCTTCAGGCTTTTGGCAACAGTTTTCTCGTCCTCGTCGACATCGTCGATTATGGCCTCATGGCCGCGAGCATCAACTATCAATGCTCGTTACCAACACCGAGCACACCATGTACCAGGTGCAGATTTCCCTCTTGTTGCTGCATTAACGATGGCTTTTTCAAAGAGGAGAAACTATAGGTGTTTGCATGTGCCTCTATTTACCGTGGACATCAGAGAAATGCCTCAAATTTCGACTACCTGTGCCAACCACACTTCTGCCATCGCCAGCGGCAACCGTAACACTAGCTTTGCGCAGCTCAATGACTCACGTGTCCACATCGACCAGCTGCACACGCAGCCATCGATGCTCGAGTCTCTGGCCAGACCTGATTACGACTTCACGGCTAAGCAGCAAACAGGCTTCGTATCGTGCAGGAACGTTTGGATCGACAAGTTTAAACACATCGTGGTGCCTCAAGCAATGTCACTTGAAGAGCTGGTCTCAGCTGGATATTCTTGCCCATCAGCTTGAAGCTCTTCATCTCTCATACTCGATTTCGCCTACCACGAACTCTTGTGTGAACCCACACTTTCGTATTCACACCATAAAACCCACATCCATTCCTCTCAGCAGACAAAGACCTTCTATCTCCGATGGATACCATCACTTTGCTTCCACATTCCCCATCTCGGGGATCGATTACGCAAAACATGTCGCCGTCCATGCTCCATAAATGCAAAACCTGCGGCCCGCGGTCTCTTACCGTCATCTCACTTTCGATTATCCCTTCCGCTACTTCAGTCTCCGTCGATTGCCATGAGTTCCGCGAGTTCTGCCAGTGAAAACGTCGTGAATACCACGAGTTCGTCGTCGAGTGGCTCATCTGAGATCGTGTTCACGACCGCCCCTAAAACCGTCAGCTCGGATAGTGGGGACTCCTGTACATGGTATTCGGGCGGTATCTGCACACACCCTCGCTCGTGCTACGACTGCCTCAACGTGGTCGTCTCGGGAGATAATGTACGACACAAACTTCAGCTTTTGAATAAGAATTCGAACAGTAAAAACGTAGCTAACATCATTCGGTACGTGTAACTTTCACAGTGTGCGATCGGACCGTACGGCACGTGCATGAATTCGTATTTGGTGGCCACTTATGGCGGATACCCGTCGAACAGCTTCACGTACTGCTCGACTTCGGATTCGCAGTGTGCAGCATGTCGAGCCAACTGGACTGCCGAGAGCTCGGCAGGCACGTTCGTGGACCTCGCGGACATGTGTGTGGGTGACGGTGGCTGCATTTGCATTGCGGCGTGCGAGCTACCCGATCACGACACGAACGTCATTAACAACTCGTGCATTCCAGCACTCAGCGGTTCCCAGATGCGGTTGGTTTTGGGCTTAATGGGAGGCACGGCCGCGCTGTTCGTGCTCGGTCTGTTCTGCACTCGAGCAGCGCTTCGAAGGAGGGATGCGAGACGGCAGCAAGAACGGGAGACCGTGAGAGAAACTCGTCGCGAAGCGCGTCGACCGACTGCCTCGGCACATTTGCCTCAGCTTAGTTTGTCGGGATGGACAGATATGCGCGAGAAACTCGTCTTCACGGAACATGAGAGACTGGGAGGTGCAGAGGCAAAGCCAACGCTGTCGAAAACGTCGGCGACGCTACCGACCGCTATTGTCGAGGAAGGAGACGCATACACGCCGATGTCACCTGCCGAACAACGCCCTCAGCGCCGCGATCTGTAGAATATTGACCATTCTTGCCTGTACAGCAGGCTTCTTTGTTACATGTACTTGAGAGCATATATCTCCGTTAGTACATGTTATAACGCGGAACGAGAATGCTATTGATTTGGTTTGTTAGTACGAGATTTCTCGTCAAGACTCGGTAAGGCTTGGAGCGGACGGTGTGGTTGGTGACATGACGGGTGCTGAGGGCTGAACACTAACGAGCTGAAGGTAGTGAGATGGAGACACGACGGGTAAACGATTCTCGCAAATAGCGTGAACCCCAGCTTCGCAAACTCTGGCTTGCATCTCGCGACGCTCCTTTTCAATGAGATCGGATCGCATGGACTCCCAGCCAAACAAGCTGAGCAGCCGGATCCCGCTTTTCGAAGGCTTTGGAGTCTGCGCAACCGGTTCCCAATATTTACGACCCGCTGCTGCATTTCAGCGAGTCTCTGTTTGTTTTGATATTGGCGAATGGTGATCACCATCGCCAACGTCGCCAGCAGCGTCAAGAGGATGGATATTACGACGCACCAAAACACCACATAGTCTTCCGTGCTAGTGCCTTTGTCTTCCTTGGTTGGCGCCTCGAACGGTGTGACGGCTGTGTAAGGATCATTCCGAGTCGTTGATGCGGGACCGTCCTCACCGCAGTCACTTCCACCTACGGCATATGCCCAATTGGGGCCCTCACACAGTGCAACAACCACACACCCATCGGAGCCGTGGCTAAAATCCATCGCAGCGAGCTGATATTTGCCAATGAGGTTGTCGTCTTCTTCGCAGTACGATGTGTTGACGGCTGGAAATTGCAGCGAAATTGATCTTTGCGCTGGCTGCGCCACTTCTTCCGTGCTGTTGCTGCTGTGATTGCGGTAGACGACTCGGAAGTCCAGCGTGATATCATAGTTGTCTGCGAAGGAGACGCATTGTCCGTGCTCGTCGATCAGGCATCCGTCAGGCTCGCTCTCAAGCTGTACATTGAGACAGTCGTAGCAGCTCCTCGGGGCTCGACAGCCGCTCGCATCCGGCGGGTAGTATGAGCACGTCGCCAGCATTGGACGTTGCGAATCCTGTACTCGGCGTTGCAGAGCAGCCGCGTGTCTAGCAGTTGCAGTCGCCGCTGACATCTTCCGCACGGCGTGGACCCAGCAATTAACGAGTTGCGTTTGAGTCCTACGCAATGGAGTGCGGCAATGGCAATGACGCGGCTGGCTGAAGGTGGCGGAGACGGTGGTTTCATTCCAGATTGTGAGCCGCTTCCTCCATTCGAAACGAAACCTTCCGCTGCTCCATAGTCTCAAGTGAACAAGTTGAAGTGGTGCTGACTCTCTCTCTCTGGTCATCTGTTAAGTTCAGCTTGCAGCCGTTACGAAGTTCAGACGGCGGTGAATGACGTTGCAGTGTGCAAAATGCTGCCAGACCGTCGGTCCTCTCCGTTGGAGACCGTCTCATCCGAAACTTTTCTCCGCACGAACCGAGTTACGGCGGCCAAATGTTTAGGTAACAGCATCGCAGGTTTCCTCCAAACACTTTGAGGCAAAACGCAAGTTCACGTGGCTGGCTGAAAGCTCGTCGCCATGAGGTTGCAGTCTCCGAAGCAGACCGCGGACTGGCCTGTCTCGTGTGCAGGCGTTCGAACAGCAGATCGGCGTCGGCCGCTCCGCGCGCGCTTCTACGCGTCCACATACAAACAGCAAGATCAAATAGGCGGGGCAAAAACAAATGTATCCTTCACCTACCCCTATAACATTTAGCGCCGTCGGCCAACGAACGGAAAACAAGCCGTCGCTTGCTGCGAGAGATGCCACATACAAGTACTGTACCAGTACAAATCGCAATCCATTCGATCCCTTCGGGGAAGAGTCCTCACTTTGGCCTTCTTGGGGCGTGTCGCGAGCCCCTTGACCGCACAGAAAAAGAGGGACGGAAAAGCCGTCCATGATACCGCTGTCGTCTGATTGGTGCGCATATAGTAGGGGTGGGGGTAATAGCTCGAAATCTTTTTTATTGGCTGATTGGATTCCTTAAGTCGAACATAGTCGGGGCGTCTGTTCGAGTCAGAAGCCTTTTCCCCTTGGGCGTCTCGGCTGCCACTCGCCATTTGGAAGCCCACAGCGCAGGTTAGAGAGTGCCAAACGAGAGCGGCTGCCGACTTTTAGCCTAACCGAGGCAGAGAGCACGGACCTGGACTCGAACTCGGACGCTCTTATCATAACGCGACAGGCAGACCCGCGCGTGTTTGGTTAGACACACCTATCCGGATAACAGCACAGGACATGTCATCGCGGTCCGCGGACCAAAGCGCAGGTGTTGACGACATCACATTTCCCCCGCGACCAGCGCCGTCGCTTCCGTAAACATGGTTAGCACCGACCCGGACAGCGACTCGGACGACAGCAACGCGCCCCACGACAGCCAGGACGCCAGTCAGCACGAGGAGGACCAAATGTACCGCCGCACGCACGGCAGCTGCATGTACTACCCGACGGACGACCGTCACAAGTGCCAGATGCAGCGCTCGTGCTATGATTGCCTAAACTTTAACATCACGACGGAGCCCGCGGGGTGTTTCGTCAACCCCATGGGCCAGTGCGTCTCGGCCGCGCAGTATGACGCAAGCATGGACTTCCAGCTGGGGACACCTTCGAACGACATGGCGGCCGAGTTTGTAACCGCCGGTTATAACGGCACCAGTGCTAACAGCTCGGAGCCCTGCACGGATCAGGAGCAGCAGAATCAGCAATATGACTTTTTGGCCTCAGAAGCCACGTATTGTGAAAATGCTGATCCGCAGTGCTTATTGTGCCGCGCCACGGTATTTGCAGAAATTATCTACCACAACTCGGACAATTCGCGATCGAGATATTGCTACGGCGAGAACGGCTGCGTGTGCGTGGCCATCTGCGAGGCGCTGGAGGTGAACCACGTGCGGCCGGACAAAAGTTGCATGGTTAAGGCCATGAGCACGCAGGACCATGCTGCGCCTGTGTTCAGTGGCGTTGGGGCCGTCGCTTCCATCATCGGAGCGATGTGCTTCATCGTCGCCTCTGTGTTTGTGATCTACCGGATCCGAACGAGGGGCGAGAGTTTGGGCTCGTCGTCGGACAGAAGCGCCAACAACCGACGAGGCAGCAATGACGACGGGATGGTGATCACCCCGGACCCGGGCGCGTCACCGATTGCTACTGCTACGCCAGTCATGAGAGCAGGGTCCGGGTCAGGACTACTGCTGAACCTCTTTGGCTGGACAGCTATGCGGGAGGTGCTGATTCAGAAGGAGCAGTTGCAGGCTGCAGGGGTCCAGGACGCAGCACTGGAGCCTGTGAAGAACCACAATGTGCAGCTAATTGGCACACACCCGTCCGCCCCGGACGTGGAAGGAGCCGTTCCTTCAGCGCCGTCTGCCATCCCGTACGCTACGTTGGCCATGGGGCCGAACCCGGTCGCTATTACGGTCCGAGCTATGGCTGCGCCGTCGGCACCTGACTTTGAAGACATGGACGCGTCGGCACCGGCCTTTGAGGACATGGACTCGATGAACGGCGACGACGACGTCGACATGGCGGAGATGTGATGGCCGACTTTGTGAAGACTTAGCAACTATTTAATACTGACAAGAGGGCTGGATGGATGTGATAGAAGTCGATGTGGTCGTGTCCAAAGTGAAGTAGCGTCGTGTTCAACCAGAACGAAAGACCGAAGAATTTGCCGTTACGATCGTAGACGTTTTCTTTGACTTTTGGTCGTCCATTGAGCTTGGAGAGCATGCGAACAGCAACAAAAGCGCCATCGGAGCCAATGGCCGCATTTGGTGTTCGAGCGCAACGAGCTATCCTGAAATTCACAGTACGTGACCAAGCAGAATGGCCATTTACATATATTCCTCTTCTTAGTGATATCGTCGGGAAGGGGCTATATATCACTAGCAAGAGGTATTATTACAATCAACAATTGTACCATGAAAGAGGTACATTTGACAATGGTAGATGTGGTTTGGCTTCTGCTGCAACACTGGCTGGTTCAGCTTACTGGCCGAAGCTTATTTCTGAAGCTCACACAATGGCAGTGCCCAGCATGCCATCCAGCGCCCGCATCAGGCTCACCAATGTCCAGCGGCTGTAGATTTGGACGACTATCCCTCTGCTACGGTAGTCAAAACGGTCTTAGAGAGGAGTTAGGCAGAAGCGAGGGCGTAAACAGCAACTGTCCTTGGTGGATTTCTTCGGACGTGCTTCACGGAATGCGAATTCAATAGTTAAGCATCTCTAGCTAGTGATAGGCGAGGTTTTTGTCTGACAAAGCACAATCTAGAGATAGGAGGAATGGTTTTGTAAAAATACCAACGGTCATCGGGAGAGGGGTCTAACAGCACAAACTAGAGGGTATCACTAAATGGGATACCACTTGTCTGTATGTAACATTACAAAAGATTTGCGTTCTGTGACATGACATGTGTAGCGGATGAATCGATGCAGTCAACAAATCCATTGCGGCCGTCTCCATTGCCATCTATGAAACGACGGCACGTTGACGGGAACGAGTCGTCCCCGTCAACGTGCCACCACTTGCGGCAATGCAGTCCAAGAAGCCGACCGACACCATAATCACGCAAATACTTCCAAGGAATCAAGTTGAACGTCGTTTGTAGCCACTGGCTGGCAGTACCACGGTCCCCATCAACTTTACCCACCCATTTATGCATTCATAGAGGTCTCTTTTACTTTCCAATGGCTTGACTCCACCTCTTCAACACTATGCATTCTCACAATTAAAAGACACTTTTGAAAACTGAGACCATGTCCCTGGTAACCTCACTCACCAATTCGCTCAATAGATAAAAAGCTTAAAAATGGCGTCCGGGACGTCGTCTTCATGGGCGGATTGTGGCGATACCAGATCCCCCGACCGCCCACCGCCGCCATCATTCTCTTCGCCAGACAATTCTCTATCATCGGGTCTAGGTCTGTCGTCCTCCGGCTCACTATCAGCCGAAGACGCCGGTTCCAAACATGCGCCTCAAATTGACAGTTTGGCGGCGAGCGTGGCTGGCTCCAGCAGCGCCGGCTCGTCGCTGTTATATCTAATAAACGTCGGAGATGTCAGTGGGAGTGTTGAGGAGGAAGAGTCTGCAAGCTGCAGTGACGAGGAGGAGCAGGACTCTTCGGACTGGACAGCGACGGACAAGTGTCGCTACTACGAGCTAAGAGACGACGGCTGCACGGAGCCGCGGACGTGTCAGGATTGCCTCAACCTGGAGCTGGACGAGGACTACAGTTGCATGGTGAACCAGTACGGCCGCTGCGTGCAGAAGACCCACGCCAACTATGTCAAGGACTTGGATTTCCGCTATCAGACGGCCTCGAACGAGTGCGCAGCGGGTGACAAGCAAAGGTGCAGTTCCCGTCGGAGGCAGCAGCGTACTGCCACCACTACGACAAGGAGTGCAAAATCTGCAGGGAAACCGTGTTTGAGGACGTGATGGAAGGCAGGCTGAACGGGTCGCTGACCAAGTTCTGCTACGGAGCGGACGGCTGTGTGTGCGTCGCGGTGTGCGAGGCGCCGATGTGGTACAGCACAGTTGGGCAGACGGTGTGCAATGGCACGACAGTGAACAAGGACTACGAGAAGGAACATGCCAACACGTACGGCGGCAGTACCTATTCAAATAATGGTGGTGGCAAGGGACAAGGACTGGGAAGTCTGTTGATGGGGATCGTTGGTGGTGTAGCGGCCGTTGTGGTTCTTATGGTCGCCGTCGACTGGGCGAGAAAGCGACGCAGGACGGCGAGTGATAACAATTCCAGTGGGTCTAGTAACTCTAGAAGTGCACAGGAAGGGGTGGCCACGAAGGTGGGGAAGATGCAGCCGATGGTTCTGTGCCTGTGACCGTGCCAGCAGCTCCCCATCTAAGTCTCTTCGGGTGGCAGGCGATGAGGTCAGAACTCATCGAGCGTGAGCAGTTGCTCCTCGCGGGTGTGGAAGACTTTTCTAATGTGAGAACTGGTTATCTTCAGCTTCTAGATGTGGACGCATCCGCACCTCCGCCAGAGGAGGAAGAGAGTTCTGCGCCTATGCTGTTGGTCCCATTAGCTGGCGCCTCCGCGCCGACTTTCTCACCAAGAGATGTTCATGCGTTCGCGTCAGCACCATCGGCGCCTCCGGCTTCTCCAACCTTTGGAGAAGAGCTGTTGTAAAGAGTATTTATTTTAACTCAACAAGATTGCTGTACTTATGTTAAACATCGAGCTGCAGCGAGAAAGTTTGCTGTTCGACACGAGTTGCAACAGTGCAGTACGGTAAGCTTCGACGTACGGACTTGTGACGCAATCTCGATTAAGACTTGCGTTTGGAAGGACAGATCAACAGCTTCTTCGTTGGAGCATAGTCGGTGTTACCGGACATGCGGGCGCCATCCGGTTGACGACGTGCAGTTCTTCGGATGTGAAGTTGGCATCAAAAATGGGGCATTTCGCAAGCAACACTTGCCAAGCATCCGGTGTGCCCATCAAAAGAGCTTTCCGGCGCACCATCAGCTGTGGACTAGCGTTTCCTCCCACCGAAGTATCAATCGGACTGTGGGCCTGCACTGAGCCTGCAGAACAAAAACACTCGGGCCGGACAATATTCACTTCGCAATCGGTGATCGTAACGCAAGTGCGCGTGTGAATGCGATGCAACAGTTCCAATTCTACAAGAGTCATGGTGCCAGCAGCGTCCAGAGTGCCAACTCAAGCAGCGGTGGATTCCATCGGACTCATCGACTCCCCCGCCAACTCGAAATGAACACAATTTTTCGCGAGGCCGTCTCGACAACCTAAGCACGACTCAATCCCGATTTTGAGTCGCGTCGACAATCCATTTATGAGCTCATGTGTCATTTTAGGAGGACATAATGACTCTGCGATGGATAGCCAAATCTGGATGAAGTCGAGGACACAGAACGGAGCTGGAGGCCTTCCGTTTCCAGCGTTAACGGCACGGCACGACATCAATTTGTTTTCTCGTGAGCATTTGGGGCTGCTGCTTTCGACACTTTTTGCCGGAATGATGACAAACTTCTTAAAGCGCGGAGTTTTGCCGTTAATCGAGAACGAACTGCAGATGAAGACGTATCAAAGTGATGCAGCTAACGTACTCATCGCGCTGCCGTGGTCCTATAGTTTTATCTGGGGATTCATATCGGACGCCGTTCCTATATTGGATTCACGACGCAAGTCCTACATCGTGCTGGCATGGATGATATCGCTGCTGTCGTGCTTTTCCCTGGTGCTACTCGACCAAATGCTCGAGGTTCAAGCCGAAAAGAACGATGTGACTCGTGCAGATATTCTAAAGCATGCCGGATCCCTCGTCAACGTGTACATTTTTTTCTGATGATGGCCAACTTTGGCTGCATTCTGGCCATATTCATCGGCGAGACGTATGTGATCGCGCAGACTCGGCGGGAAAGATTGTCATTTCGGGGAAGGCACTGGGAACTCTGCTGTTGATGCAGTTTGGTGGCGAGTTCATCGCTCAAGTTGTATTAGACTCTGCCATCTTTCATACCACGGAGCTTGGCATCACACCTTTGGTAACTTTGCGCCAAGTCATGGTGGTCTTTGTGTTCTACGCGGTTGTACCACTGCTGGGTCTAGGCTGTTGCTTCTTTGAAAACGCCGACCCGCCTGCCATAGATGTCGAACGTGATCGCCTTGACCGCGTCTCCATTTTTCCAAGGCAAACGGAAACGTCTGCAGAGGCTTTGGAGAGGGTTTACCAGACTGCTTCGAATTGTCTACAACGACTGAGACTGGCTTTGCGGGGGCACTGGAAACGCCTCCGCAATGTGCTGGGCAGGGAATCAACTTCACGCGTGCTGTGCTTCTTGGTGGGCTTCATCTTCATTTCGGAGTTTTCACTGACTTATCCGACGACAAGGTTAGCGGAATGGTGCGGGATGACAGAGAAGGCACAATCGGCAAGCAACATTATGATGAAGGTGTTCTCTATCATGCCGGTGGCGCTCTGGAGATTCGCAGTCCTCAACATGGACTGGCGGTGGTGCATTTTTACGAGCTTTGTCGTTTTCACGATGGTCCCTCAGTTGATATACTACATGATGGCCACACTCGACCCCAGTGCTCGAAGCGTCAATGCATACGCCGTCATTTCAGCGCTGACAGGTTTTCGCCGAGTCGCAATCGTGGTGCTTGAGCTTGCCTTAACGGCCGAGATAGCACCCGTGGGTGGTGAAGGAGCATTCGTTGGCATCATTGTCTCGATGGCTTCCAGCACGCGTTTGCTATCAACCACATTTTCTTATGCACTCGGTTCGATGTTCAATGATATTAAGGGCTCTGCTTCGATCCAGGACCCGGACAGGATGCAGGTGGCGTTTGCTTTGGTTCTCTCACACTCCATCAAGATTATTGGTCTCGTGGCTCTGGTCTTCCTGCCGAAGCAAAAGAGCGAGCTGCAACGAGTGCACCGCTTTGGGAGACAAAGCGACAAGAAAAAACTTGGTGGGTCCTCGGGTCCCTCGGGTTCGCCTTTGTAGTAAGTGTAGTCTTCAACGCAATGGCAATTTCGCACACTACGTCGTGCTTAGGCATCGTAGGAGGAAAAGGTTGCACGATAGACTAGGATGTTGAGAAAGTATAATCGTAATGAATGCATTCGATGCTTGTTATCAAGAGTCTTACGCCATCAAATTGTAATACGAACACGATGCTAACTTGTGCCCTTAAAGCGCACGCAGCTGCTGTAGCACAACTACAAAAACCTCCTCGCATGGCTGCAATTCCTCGCGAGTGTACGTCTGCTCCATCAGCGTGTTCAGAGTCTCCACGGCATCCAGCAAATTCCGCTATCAGACACATTTTCACAATGCACATGTATGCTTCGTTAGCATCAATCACCACAATTTCAGTTCAACTACGCACGGCTCACCTGCACAGGCTTAAATAGGATCGTCTCGGTCGATGCATTGCGAAGATACAGGTGAATTGTCTGCAAGATGGTAGGCAAAGTCTCGCGCAGCTCGTGAGAGACGCTCGACAGCACGTTGTTAACTTCCACAGGCGCCGTGAACGCACACTGGCGGAAGTCAAGTGCCGTCGCTTTTTGCGACTGCTGGACTTGTGCAATCTGCTTCACGAGTGCCAGCAGCGGGTGCGCCAATTGCTGCATCACGATGTCGATAAATGCCGTGCAGCTCTTCTTGAGTTCCTGCTCCAACTCCTTCTTCACGTCGGCAGTTGTCTCCTGGATCTGCGGGATGCCGCGTGTAAAGAGGCCAACGATGCCATTCGGGCCAGACAAACGGAAGATTGTCGACGCATCTGCAAGCAGTTCATTCATGGCATCGGCGCTACTGGTGAAGTCCAGCGCCTTGCTCGTTTGTGAAAATTGAATTTCGAATGGCGTGATCTGCTCGCGCAGTGTTAGTAGGTGCTTCACCAAGAAAAGAGAGCCGTCGAGAACTCCTTGCGCAGCCATAATATCAGCGGATGCCATTTTCAGTGATGCTGTACAGATCTGTATGGCGTCTTGTGCCAATTCCTCAAAGATTTCCATCTGCGGTATTTGAAGCAATTAAAGCAAACAAAGGTAGGAAAATCACTTCTTAAGCGTGCCAGACAACGAATTGCAACAGTACAAGCGCTCACATACCTTGACATAGTGATACCCTTTGGATAAGCACATCAATGTGTGCTCCAGTGACGGGTACCAAGTGGCATACAGCGAGGCGCCAGCTTGTTCAGCCGCCACGAGCTTGGATGGGTAGTCGAGGTCGGCTGGCGTAGGCACGAAACCCTCGATTTCGTCGCGAATATACTTCTGCATACACAGGATGAGCCTTTCCTGTGCGTCCTGGATCATGCGATGCATCACTGGCTCGGCGTTCCCGACAAGGGCTGCACGCGGGGTGATAGCTGCTTCAATCACCTCGCTACGCAGAACCTGGATGACTTCGCAGAGCACTTCCAAGTCTTTTGAGCCAGTAGCTGAGGACGTACGGTGTTGTACAGCAGTCCACTTAGCTGGAAAATGAGGCGCCTAGAAAAATCAATAACCAAAAACGTCAGTGTCCACGTGAAAAAATGAAGATAAAACCAACATACTCGAACGCATTCTCGTTGTCGTCATCCTCGCCCTGATCATCCCCGCCTAGACCACCCATATCGCCACCTGCAAATGCGAACAGTTCGTCGCTTGGATCGTGACCGAAAAGCTTCAGAAACAGCCTGAACTCGGCTTCGCACACCTTCAATAGTTGCGCACAACTTGCACGAAGCATATTGACGATATCTGCTGTTTGGGAGACTGCATCAAGCCACGCACCAAGCACAGGAGACAGTAGCTGAACGCGTTGCGTGGCGTAGGCGTCTGCCACCTCTCCCAGCGCACGAATGTTTTCAATGTTTTCTTGCGGAGGCTGAGCACTCAGACGTTCAAGCTGCTTAGCAACCGCACCAAGTGCCGGCGCCACAAGCTGGAAGTTCACGTAGTACGGCGAGGTCTCCTCCAGCTGACCGACTATCGACATCGCAACACCACTCTGCTGCGCCGCCTCCACTTCTTTCTGCACTGCTTCATACACCGCATCTTTCGCTGCATCCAGTCCGTTGACAGCATACTCTTTCAAGCATTGGATGCCACCCGCGGCAAGCGCTCGATAGGCTTCAATATAGCACGGAGCGTCCTTGTACTCCAACTACACCACAACATCATCCACATCTTCCTCAACTCTCAACACCAACAAACACAACAATAAACTAACAAAACTCACGTGCTTCGTCAGATATGCCACGGACGCATCGATCTTGTCCAAAGCTTGTTCGAAGCTCTGCGTCGTTGGGTCTACTCCTCGTCGGTGCTGGAAAACCTGCACCGCCTTGTGTGAGTCCGTGACGGTCGCTCTCGTAGCTCTGGAGCCTGCTCTCTCCATCAGCACGTGACTCGATGACGCACTCGAAGGTGCTGCGAACTTGACGCCAAAACCGAGAGCGATTGCAACACTGTCGATGGCTGTAAAGTGCGGCATGGGGGCGGCGATAGCGTCCACCCGAGCGTCCAACGCCTCCACCTGCTGCAAAACGTCCTCAAAGCTGCGGTACAGCGCCTGCGTCTTGGCTGCCACTTGGACGTGACTCGCCTCCATTTCGGCCACGAGCGCCTGCGAGGCGTGCGCATGGGTGGACAGATGGTCCCACTGCGACATACACGTGTCCATCTTGGTGGCCAGCTGGTTGAAGGATGGGTCCAGCTGGACGGAGCTATTATTATTACACTCACAAGTGGACACTTGACCTTTGCGGCGCTGCGCCAAAAGTCCGCCAGCGTCTCCGGCGCGTCCGGCCGCCGCTGCGAGTGCACGAGCGACGCCAGTGACGCGCGCTGCGTCGTGAGCTGCAGCTGGCGCTCCAGCGAGTGCAGCAGCTTCTCCTGGCGGGCGCTCAGCGGCGTCTCGCGCACGCCACTCGGAAGAGCAGAAGGTGGCATGACGTCGATAGGGTCCTGCAGTTGTAGTCCCCCTCCGTGCCTGGTTACATAAAGCGTGTCTGGGGTACGGGCATAATGGAGCTATCTTTTCGCGTTAAACTTGTTGCTTTGTCTTGCTGCTTGCTGCAGAAAATGTTGGTGTTCTTGTTCACGTGCAAATGTGAGCATTGTGAACGGTGTGTGGCTAGTTAGTTGCCAGCCACATCAGCATGAAGTTGTACAGCGTCAATCGCATTTGCAGTCGAGAGAGACGTCTCGTGAAGCATCATAGGGAAGTTTAGGGACACATAGCAAACGGTGACAACGATTCACGCAGAGCACTGGATAGACCATCGAAAAGTGCAGAAAGAGGGAAGCAGGATTCCGGCATGCAAGGACACAGCGCTTGAGGTCCAAATACAACATTTAGCTAACCGATCGTCGGCACAGTACTGATTCTAAGTGTTTTACCACTGGTCAACAAGTTTCGTGCTGCTGCAGTGACAATTGATTTTAGCTTATCGAGATCGTTCCGACCGCGCTACTGTCGATATACTATCCGAGGGTTAGCATGTACCGGTACGTTATACTTTGAAGATGGCATGCAGACTATAGGAAGGGAGCGCAGTAGCCGCCCGAAAGAGACTTGTCGAGCTCATCGGGCTCGCACGTTGTTCAGCCTGCGCGCGACCTGTACTGTAACACGACAATGAACCAGTGACGGCCAAAAATGTATTGCTGGGCATTGCAGAAATTTTGACAACGCACAATATCTACTGCAACTATCTTGCTGGCCTCTCGAACAATGCTGCAATACCCAACGTGTTTGCAATACTATTGCAATATTAAGCCTCCGCAAAGCGAGCAAACTCAAGTACTCCTGGTCACTTTTGCTAGAATCTCTCCAGTAGCCGATGCCACTACAGTTAGATTCCCGGTTAGCTAGTTTTTACGTCTGCTTTGATTTGCAGGAGCTGGTATGGGGTCAACGGCTAAAACCAAAATGAGAGCTTTGTGCTGGCAGTGCGGCGTTTCCAAGAGGATTCGCGCCACTTCAAGAGCTCCGGCTCTCGTGGCCGCCCATGCTCAGAGTCGCGCCAAAACGTTTGAGGTCTCTTGGCCACCCACAGCAAGCTTGGTGCGCATTGGTGGATGA
The DNA here is from genome assembly GCA_011947335.1 of Phytophthora constricta. NCBI lineage: Eukaryota > Oomycota > Peronosporomycetes > Peronosporales > Peronosporaceae > Phytophthora > Phytophthora constricta. Next base: position 55,860 of record JAAVTI010000752.1, read on the forward strand.
CCTTGGGGACGTCTTTGAAAGGATCCTCGTGATCACCTTGAAATATGCATGGCAATCCTGAACGGGTCTGTAATATGCATTGCAATACCTGGAGCGCTTGCAATAAGGTATTTCTACTGATATTGCAAAATGCCAATACCTGCAATACATTTTTGGCCATCACTGCAATGAACTCCTAGGTTCAAAATTACCGCATAAGAAGTGTCGGAACCACGTGACACTCACTATACCCATGCGAGGCAATGTAGAAACTTGGAGAGGCCGTGACTCAACATGCTCTGAGGCTGATGAACGCTAACTGTAACGAATGGCTCCACAGCTTTTAGTGAGCAAAGCAAACATTTGCTTCTTGGGTGGGTGAGTGTTGCCCGCACGACCTCGCGTAGGTTACCTTTTTATTCCCTCGGAGATTCCATTGCCATTGCCTATTAATAATAGTACACTAACTGTAAGTAAGTAATTTTACCACATGCAGTCGAGGCAGGAGCATGTTGTCGTCGTTGCCGCTCAAACACACTTGCAGGCTGCAGCCACGGAGGGCGATGCGGCTGTTTGTCCAGCGGGTTTCAGAGATCCGCTTCCGATTAGCAAATAACACATATTCAAATCCCGTGATTGGCCGATAGAGTCAACAGTGGGATCGTGGACCGAACTCTTGGTCCGAACTCATGCCCATCTCCCAAGCCAAAAACCACGGTGTCCGCTACAATACACTTGTCCACTCGACCCCTTCTGGGGATACTGTACTACCGGTAGACACAACTGCAGCCTCCTCATTGCCACGACACGATCCAGTTTTGTCTCCAATCCGTAGCTTTGGCTTTGCTCGAGAGCGATACAATAGAAATTAATTCACTTCGAGTCCGACATGACTCGGCAGATCCGCATCAACCGCAGCAGCACCAGAGACAGAGAACCGAGTGCCAGAACTGCACGACGGAACGATGGCAGGCGACCGAGCTCGCACCACAAGAGGCGGCCTTCATCACGACGAGATATCCAAAAGTTCGAAGCTGCCGAGATGAACTTGAACGACTCGATGGCGACGACGCTCCCGGCCATCAGCACGCGGAGAGATGCGCTCAACAGCACGAGCGCAATGGTGGACTTTGATGGCAATTTGATGAACTCGACGAGAGCTAAAACGACCAAGCACGGAGACGTGACGATCTCGGTAAAAGCCAAACGACCAAAGTCGGCGGGTGGCAGCAATAGGAAGAAACACGCAGTGAAGCTCGTGTCGTGCCGTCACTTCGGACTGCTGGTATCGACGCTATTTGCGGGGTGTTCAGTTCGTGCATAAAGCGAGGAATGCTCCCGCTTCTTCAGGCGGAATTGGAGCTGGAGTCGTACCAGGTGGACGCTGCTGCCGTGCTCGTCATGCTGCCGTGGTCCTATAGCTTCGTGTTGGGCTTTGTCTCGGACGCGATGCCTTTGCTGGGGTCTCGGCGCAAGGCTTACATCATCGCGGGGTGGGTCACATCACTGCTCGCGTGCTTTGCGATAGCTGTGCTAAACTATACGCTCGAGTACAACGCGTTGTCGAGCCAAGAAGCAGCGAAGACAGTCTTGGAGCACCGCTTGGCACTCATTAATGCCTACATTGGACTGATCATGCTGGCTAGTTTTGGTGGGATCTTGCCGATAGTCATCGCGCAGACGTACGTTGTCGCGCAGGCTAGACGAGAGCCACTTGGAAGGCGGGGACAAGCAATTGGAACGCTGCTAATGACACAGTTTATTGGCGAGTGCGCCGGACAGATCGCTGCTGACCGAATCATATTCAATATCACGCAGTTTGGCGTCACGCCACTCGTCTCGTTTCGAGAGACGGCGCTCTTCTTCATGTTTTACGCACTTTTGCCGCTGGCAATGACCGTGTTCATGTTCGACGAGGACTCGGACCCGCCGGCAATTGACGACTACGAAGAAGACGAGTCTTCAGTGCGCAAGAAGTCAAAAGACCCTCTGGTAGCTGCTTTACACGCGCCCGCAAGGCCTTCCGTCTCAATTGGAGACGACTACAAACCGCTTTGGGCATGGAATCAACGACGCGCATCATTCGTTTCTTCATGATTTTTGTGTTCCTGTCGGAGTTTTCGCTCACGTACCCACACGCACGTCTGGCCGAGTGGTGCAATATGTCAATCAAGGCACAGTCTTCGGGTGACATCACCATGGAGGCATTCTACGTTCTAGCCGTGGCGGCGTGGAAGTTCTGTGCGATCAACTGCAACTGGCGCTGGTGTATGTCAGCTAGCTTGGTCATCTTCGTGATGGCCCCTCAAATCGTGTACTTCTTCATGGCCACACTTCAGCCAAGTACACGGAGTACAGAAGCGTTTATGTTTATGACAGCGCTGCGGGGTTTCCTCCGAGGTGCCTTAGTCGTGTTGGAGGTCGCTGTCGCTGCTGAAATCGCCCCTGTCGGTGGTGAGGGAGCTTTGTCGGCGTCATCGTCTCTATGAGCAGCATTATGCGGCTCCTATCCACAAGTTTCTCCAACGCTCTTGGCTACGTGTTCGAAGAAGGGGTCACCAGCGTCGAACAAGAACCGAGTCAAGTGGCTTTAGCATTCGGTATCTGCTATTCGATACGGCTCGTCAGCATTGTGGCACTGCTTTTCCTGCCCCGACAAAAGCAAGAACTCCAGCAGTTGCACCGATTCGGGGCAAAAGGCAACAAGGGAACGACGTGGTGGGTCTTAGGGTCGCTTGGTTGCGCTTTCGTAGTCAGCGCTGCGTTTAACTTGTTAGCCATTATGCCCAGCACGTCGTGCTTGAGAATTGTGGGCGGCAGTGGTTGCAGCTAGCTCAGCATACTTCGCCACTACTAAAAGTTTAAACAATACTACATACAGTACTAATGAATTCACTTATCCGCAGGACAATGATGCATTGCTCTAATTGATTTCTCCCGTGAAAATGTTTTGCGAATAATAGCATCGCGACATTCATCTCCATCAAAGATACACAGGAAAGTTTGTCCTGGTCATATTTATGTCTATTTCATACTCATTATCTCGCTGAGTGTTCTTTCCACTCTGCAAGAATGTCTTTCTCTCGGTTTGTTGATCTGGACGGGGCATCGAGATCGACGCCAACGCTTATAATTTAGGTTGCTTGATTACTGCTCTTCCAGCAGTGCGTAGTGAAATGCACGCTCGACTGACAAACTAGAGCTGGTCACGCTACCGCTGTACGCGCTGCTGCCATCCTCACGAACTCCCAAAAATGAATTCGGGCCACTCGTGCTGCTGAAGCTCACGTCGTCGCCAATATCACTGACGCGGCGTTCACGTTCCAGCAACGTCCGTATTCTGTATGCCGCTTGTGCTGATGTCGGTCGTAATGTCGGCTCCAGAGTCAAACACTCAAACATGAGCATCGCTATTCCGCGTGGACACCGATCTGATAGAGTAGGGTGCAATGCACCACTTCGCAACAGTTCAATAATCCGGTGCTCTGACAACGGCTCGCCGTTTGAAAGCGAAACATCTGCAAATGGCAGCTCATGACTGTCGAGTTCTGAAAGAATGACTCCGAACGAGTACACGTCTACTGCAGCAGAATACCGTGCTTCACCTGCCAGCACTTCGGGTGCGATCCATCTACTTGTGCCAATCGACCGCGTCATAGCGAACTGATCCAGCTCTTCATCGTCAACATCCTCTCCTTCCATTGAGTGAGGAATGCCATACCGACTAACTCCGAAGTCTGCAACCTTGGCTGTGAACGTGGAGTCTAGCAAAATGTTCCGGGATTTAAGATCACGATGTAGGATCGGCTCAGGGTGTCGGGAGTGCAAATATGCTAGGGCTTCTGCGATGTCCAGCGCCATAGTCAATTTCCTCGCTCCCCAGGCACGAGCCCGGATATCACTGCGAGTACGCGCCAGGTACTGGCGCAGATCACCTCCAGTCATAAATTCCAACACCATCTGCAAATTCGCTGCGTTGCCCGAGGACGGACCATTGCTGGTGTCTAGTTTTGATGGCTTTGTCCACGCCACTCCGTAAAATGCCACGATCTTGGGGTGACTCAGCATCGCAAGGAATCGAATCTCCGACACAAATCTCTGCAGTGCGCTCTGTCCCGGTGGGCCTCGCGACTTTGACTTTGATCTTGTTCTCGTCCGTGAGTTTGATCCAGCAGTAGCTCCAGTGCCGCCACTCTGGTGGTTGTTCTTCCTCCACGATTTTGTGCGAGGAAGTGACGCCGGCAGTGGCGGCGACAGCTTCTTGACGACGACCGTCTCACCCAAATACGTCGCGAGCCAGACGGTGCCGTACGCACCAGCTCCGAGAGGTCGAATCGGTGCAATGTTCTCGGCATCGATTCGCCACGACGCCAAAGCCTCCTCGTCTTCCTCAGTCAACGTCGCGACCGGCGTTCCTTTCGGCCTCCGCTGCAGCTGATACACGTTGAGCGAGGTCGTTCCTGCTTCCAAGTCCTGGTCTTCTCCCATTTGCCGCTCCTTCCGACAGCAGAAGAACATTGCAACCGCGAACGCCAAGAGCAGCACCAACGGGATGCTGATACTGAGCCACAACTCAAGCGTTTTGTCATCCCCGTTGCTACTACCTGCCTGTAGACTGGAACCTGTCGACACCGTCAATCCGAGGACGTCTGTCGGTACCTCGATCGCGTCCATGGCATGTCGTAAATGCGATCCGCTGCTGCTACCTGCGAATCGGTAGCTGTCCGATTGGCCGTCGGGTTGCTGACTGCCTTGTCGGCGTGGTCGGTGGCGTGTGCGAGGCTGCCCATGGCCAAAACGCACACGACGCCACCTACCAGCCATCGGCGCATCCCGTGAAAGTCGTGGAGACCACCTAGTATCGTACTTTTTGCTGGCTTGTGAACGATTTGTGTGCTTTACTTGTTTTGCGTCCGTCGGCCAGCACACCAAAGCCCAACTGCCTTCTCCACTCCGTGACTAATATTGTATGTTAATAGTGCTCCAGTACCGGAAGTTGGCTAAGAGACCGCCTGTCAGGAGCGACATGTGAGTGCATTGGTGGTTTTGAGCATGAGATGCGCCGGCTCCATTACTTACGGTGTAGGTCGTCGCGGCATTGTGAGGGTAGGATCGATTATTTGCTGAACTTCTTATCTCGCATGGACTTGTGCTGTGGCATGCATCGAAGTTTTGCAGCATAGTGAACGCAGCAGGAGATGTGTTTAAAGAGCATATTACTCGTTGTTGAGCATGATACGGGTTTGAACAAAACCGAGCCGATTGTCGGTCGGGCTCTTCTGGTATGAATTTTGTTCGAGACAACAACACACCTGGCTCGGCCGAAGAATCCGAATGGGGTCGCGTTTGAGGCGAGCACGGCTTCATGGAGCCGACTTGTCCTTTTGCAAGGTGAATTCTTATCCGCATGCATGCCCGTCTCTCAATTTCCTGTCATCGAGAAGCTTTTACAAGCCGGGTTGCTCGCCTTTCATGGTGATCGTCGACATCGTCTTGCAGCCGCTTCTGTCGGATTGCGAGGCTGGATTTCGCTTCTTGTCAAGCGTGGCGCCATGAAGCGTCGAGCTGAAGGAGAGCAGTACTTTCTTCAAAGTCGATATTTGCGCCACCGGAAGATCGTTCTGTAGTGGGCGGCGCCAAGAAGAGATGGCAGGTTCTGGTCATTACTGTTGGATAGACGGCACGGTCTCAACTGACAAAACGCAGGTTGGCCTAACCTTATAGAGCGTTGGATCGGCAAGCCACACACACAACCCCGACCGGAAGATACCGTGGACGGACGGAGGGATCGCTTGGCTACCTCGCTTTCGCAGCACATACAGCTCATCGTGTCGACACGGGCGATGCATCGTGATAGTCGGGCTTCAAGATGAAAAGACCAAGCTGTACAGTAGCGACGATGTCGAGAGGAGATTCAGGTGTGATCCCTTTTCTTCACTTCACTTCACGTCGCGCTCTTCGGTCGGACGCATTGCCATAGAGCTCTACACGTCGTCGGCCCGGCTGGCCCTGAGGTGCCAAGAACGCGCTGCGTTATGCAGCGAAACGTGTGCTAACAAGATCTGGATCAGGAGCGATCAAGGACCACTCGTCTCGCGTCTGAAGGAGGGTTCCCATCGATGGCCAGCCACGGATTTTCATTCGAATGTTCAGGCGGTGATGCAATGTTGACCGAGGCACGACTCAATGGACGCGATTTGCTGAGGCAGGAAAAGATTGAAAGCGTCCTGGAATTCTGGCCGGAGAATCTGCTCAGTATCCACTATTTGGCCAGGATCGAGCTGTTCACCTGCCCTCATTCGCCAAAGTACCAACTCAAGCGCACGGCAAAAGTAGAAAATGGACAGTGCCTTGTTGCCTCGCAGCTCGGAAGAAAGCGACACGATCTCCGTGGTGGCATATGGAACGAGTTCTCACTCATCGCCAAGTGGGGGTGACAATGCTCGCAATTCGTGGCGAAGTTCTCGTCCAATCGAGCCTTCAAGTCACGAGCCTTCGGACTGGTCATCGGACGATGGAGCTCGCGTAGACGGCAGTGCGAGACGCATTGCCGTCAATGATGGAGCCGTAAGCAGCAACTCGGGAAACACGGCACCGGAATCAATGACATCCGCACCAAGTACACGAGGTGGCAACAGCTTTCGTAGTACTTCTGGAACCAAGCCGGAAGTGACGACTCCATCTGGAAAGGCACCCGAGGTGCCAACGACGCCACCAGCAGATACTAAAGTGCGCCCGCTGACATTGTATGGCAAAAACATCTTGCATGTCATTCCAATCGGCTCTGCTGAGGCTGCAGGTAGGGATTCAAATCCAGTCAAGTGGTCGGACACACTCGGTGCAAATGACGCAGAGGACGACATCTCAATCCGGGACCCACACTTTGACCTCACGAATGGCAAAATCACCAAACTCTTCTCGCTCTCCAATCCCGATGCAGAGGGCCTGCTGTCGTTTGAGGGCTTTCGGTGCGGTTTGGAGGCCATGGGGATCGCTTGTGAGAACAATGAACAATTCCAAGCTTTTGTAGATGTGGTGGACGACGACAACAGCGGCAACATCTCATACGATGAGTTCCTCTGCGCCATCCAGGAGATTAAACTGGCCCAGCTCTTCAATGACACCTTCATACGCACGATGCCGCAGCTAAGTGCCAGCTTGAACCCTCGATCTGCGCCGGCCACACTGGGCTCGATCGAGTATTCTCCTGACCGCATTCGCAGCGTCTACCCGATCAATCAAGTGGAAAACTTTATCTATTCGACGATGCCGAGTTGGGCCACCGTTCGTTGGATCAATGTCGACGGCATTAACACGCTTCTCATGCGTCGTCTTTCGGTTCGTTATCGACTGCATCCGCTGTCGATCGAAGACACGCTGAGCCCAGACATCAAGCGTGCCAAGTACGTGAAGTACGACGAACACTCCTTTCTTTTGCTTCAGACACTGCACCCGCGTGATCCGTCTGCTGTGAAGGCCTACCAGAATATGTACCGCGCGTCACAGTTTGTCTTACCGGAGGACGACTCGCCATTTGATCTCATGACCCAAGCTGAGCTGGTCTCACGATTGGAAAAGATGAATATTGGACACGTGATGACTCCACCAGAGCAGCTTAGCCTCTTCGTTATGGAGGTGTGCTTACCAGTGTGCAGGCTTCGGGGGCTAATACACTCTGGCTGTCGCTCAAGCATCGATTGCATATCTCCTACTCGAAGGTCCGTCAACACAGCACGGCATTCCTCGTGTACACGATCCTGGACGTATGCGTGGACGAGCTTTGGCCAATTTCGCAAACGTTTGGAGCTAAGCTTCTCATGCTTGAGCGTCTGATGTCGCTAGAGTTGCAAAAATTTGACGTCAGCCGAATTGCAAGTTTCTCAAAGCAGATCAAAGGACTTCAGATGCATTGCAAGCCGATGCGCGAAGTTATTTCAAAGTTGGTGACTTCGGACGATTACAAGGAGAAACGCTACAGTACTTTGCTGATGTGCAAGAACACCTCACAACCATCGAGGAAGAGTGTGAGCATCATCTGGATCGATGCCGAAGTCTCGTGGAAGAGTTCAACAATGATCGGGCCTCGCAGCAAAACGACGTGAGCTATATTTTAGCGCTGATTGCGGCCATCTTCCTGCCTGCACAGTTCCTGACAGGCGTGTACGGCATGAACTTCCCTTATATACCAGAGACGACGTATCACTACGCCTACTTTATCTGGTGGGCTGTCATGCTTGTAGTGGCAGGGCTAATCGTGCTCTTTTTCAAGTTCAAAAGATGGCTGTAAGGAAAACAGAAATGCACTTCATAGTAAAGGGCTAACTAACCACCGAAAAACAGTGAAAATGATTGAAGAAATGAAGGACGATGGTAAATTAATATTCCCTTCTTACAAATAATGGATATTCACTCGGGAGAAAGCAACACGGAGTTTGTTAGTATCGTCGGCATTGGCTATAAGATGCTGGGCGCACAGTGCAACATCGTTCATGGGCAAAGTGTCGGTTTTCACTAAACATGCTCAAGATCATTGACCTCGTCCTGCGTAGCATATTTGCGGTTGCTACCAGCGCCGCAGAAGATGTTCGAGATATCGTTTCGGATTTCTTGTCGAGGATATGGCACTCGATCGAGCGTGCGAGTTGAGTCGTGCTGGATCGTGGATTTCGTGGTCTTCAAAACGCCAAGAGCAGTCTCTGGAGTGTGGAGAAGCTCGTTCACAGCGAACAAAATTACTATGAATGGGAGTTCCGTCGTGCGTTGTCATGGTGGTGTATGCAGTAGATCTGAGCAAAGTGCAATGGATCCTAAATCATTTTTCGGGCTGCCCGGTGGCGAAATTTGTGGTGATGGAGGCTGCTCAAGGTTAGCATCTTTGGGTATTGTAGCTAGCTGGTGGAGAATAGCAACATTCTTAGGGGAATTCACTTGACTATTTCAGATGAAAACGAGGATGCTGAAGATGGTGACATGGGGGAAATGACGATGCATCGGATGGTTCGGTTCTGGAAAGAGATGACCTTGTTGTGGAGGCAGAAGAAGAAAATATGGAGCTCATGGGCCTTGATACGGAGACTGATGGTCTTGAAGAGGAAGACAATGACGGCGACCTGGAGTTAGCTCCAGGAAGGCGGCCGAGGGTGATGAACATGGAGTGGGAAGATCCGAGTCTGAATGCAGCAGCACAGAGCGTCATTGGGAGTTTGTGCCATGGTTGTTAAGCGTATTCCAAATACGCGACCGATGCGAAGCCAGAACAAAATAATTGATGGACTGGGCTTCCAACCTGAATAACCTGGTAGAGGTCAGGTGGTTAACACAAAACTAATTTGGTGTAGGTGGATTCAATTGCCACGAGGGCTTCAAAAGAATGGTATTCCACGCTCGGATTGCATGGATGAGGGGTGGCATACTCGCAAAAAATCGAGCAATCTTTTTATGAACAATTTGGCGAACAACAGGGAATTTGCACGTTGTTAAATGGCTGCAAGAAAACCGATCTGAGGGTTGTACAACCGCCGCTATGAACCGTGCAGCAGCTTTCGGACACCTGAAAGTCGTGCAGTATTTACACTTGAATCGCTCGGAAGGCTGTACGATTGCAGGGCCGTGGATGGACAGTTCCTTATGGAATAGGCCCACAAAAATCATCAGGCTTCTTCAGCGGAAAATGGTTCGAGGTTGTTTTTGCATTCCAATCACTCCGAAGGTTGTGCAACCCTAACTGAGCAACCATTTAACATTTATTTATTACGAGCCACGAGGTGTATCGCTAGCGGAGAGCGTCCTGCTTTGTAATTCTCGTATAGGCATTCAACTATTCCCAACCTCCCTTCATTAGCAGCAGAGTCCATTGTGTTTTTAATGCAGCCTGCCGTCGTGTTCTGTGAAAAAAGAGGAAATATTTGTCGTGGAGGAGTACTATCGGAGGCGCACTCGACGAAGCAGACCGTAGTATGGTACTACTGGAAGTTGACCGGTATCGCAATAAGGACATTTCTTCCACAGGGATATACTTGTAGTTATTGATTGGTTTAGACGAAGTGAAGGGTATTCCCAGCCTTGGGATACTGAAACTAGTGAGGGTTCATCTGTGCTGCATTCATTTCGTGCGTCTTTAGTAATCGTGATAGCCCAATGCACCACGATCGACTTGGTCCCAAGTTAACCCACGCGTTGGCAATGCGGCATTGCGATACGCGGCATTGTGTTCGCTGACATATCATTTTCGTAGGCTTGGAGCTGCTGATTGGGTGGTGATGGCCATAGCAGAGACCATGCCACGCGGGACTTGTTTGTCCCAAGACAATTTACGACGATCGAAAGCGTGCTCAAGCAGAATCCCACGGTATCCAGTACCAGTACGTATGTATCGCAGTGCCGATCCATGTGGTCGCCCCAACGTTCGTTCATTCGTCAAAGTCTCTGCTCAAGCACAAGCCTCGATCTTGAATTTCATCAAACTGACTACGATGGATAGCGCCTTGTTACCACGTAGTGAGTCTGGTGAGGACGATACGATCTCGATTGTGGCGTACGGAACAAGTCCACATTCACCAGCCAATTCTGGCCAAGAGGACAACAGTACTCGCAATTCGTGGAGAAGTTCACGTGCTGATGTGTCGACCAGTTATGAACCTCCTGACTGGTCATCCGACGACGGAGCACGAGTAGACGGCAGTGCGAGGCGCATTGCAGTTAATGGCGGTACGACAAGAAACACCACTGCAGATGCAGCACTGGAACCGACTTCGTCAGTGCCCAGCGTTCGTGGCGAAAACAGCTTCCGCAGTACTTCTGGAACCAAGCCGGAAGTGACGACTACATCTGGAAAGGCACCCGACCCACCAACGACACCACCAGCAAATACGACGGTGCGTCCGCTGACACTATATGGCAAGGATATCTTGCACATCATCCCAATCGGTTCTGCTGAAGCTGCTGGCCGAGATTCTAGCCCGGTGATATGGTCCGATACCCTCGGTGCAGTCGACACAGAAGACGACATCTCCATCCGGGATCCGAATTTCGATCTCACCACCGGCAAAATCTCCAAGCTCTTCTCACTGTCCAACCCCGACGGTGCGTAGCATTTTTGACAACCTAATGCTGATCTGTGCTGAGAACGTTGGCCTGACAATTGTGTTTTGATGATTGTAGACAAGGGAATGCTGTCCTTTGAGGGGTTCCGGAGAGGCCTCGAGGCCATGGGGATCGCGTGTGATAATGACAAACAGTTCCAGGCATTCGTGGACGAGGTGGATGACGACAACAGCGGCAAAATTTCATATGAGGAGTTCCTCTGCGCTATTCAGGAGATTAAACTGGCCCAGCTTTTTAACGACGCCTTCATACGCACTATGCCGCTGCTGAGCGCAAGTTTGAACCCTCGATCTGCGCCGGCTACGCTGGGCTCGATCGAGTACTCTCCCGACCGCATTCGCAGCGTCTACCCGATCAATCAAGTGGAAAACTTTATCTACTCGACGATGCCGGGTTGGGCCACCGTTCGCTGGATCAATGTCGAAGGCATTAACACGCTTCTCATGCGTCGTCTTTCGGTTCGTTATCGACTGCATCCGCTGTCAATCGAAGACACCCTGAGCCAAGACATCAAGCGGCCTAAGTATGTGAAATACGACGAGCACTCTTCGTTGATTCTCCAGACGATTCATCCACGTGATCTGTCGACTGTGAAGATGTATCAAAACATGTACCGTGCATCGCAGTTCGTGCTACCGGAGGACGACTCGCCATTTGATCTCATGGACCAAGCCGAGCTTTTGTCACGGTTGGAAAAACTGAACGTTGGGCATGTCATGACTCCGCCCGAACAGCTCAGTCTGTATGTCATGGAAGGTGTGCTTATCAGCGTTCAGGGTTCCGGGGAGAACACACTCTGGTTGGCGATGAAACAGCGATTGCACGTGTCGTACTCCAAGGTCCGTCAGCATAGCACGGCGTTTCTCGTCTACACGATCTTGGACGTATGTGTAAACGAGCTGGCACCAGTATCACAAACGTTTGGAGCCAAGCTTCTCATGCTCGAGCGGCTAATGCAGTTGCAGTCGCGGTACTTTGACCTAAGTCGGTTTGCAGCGTGCTCAAAGCAGATCAAGGGTCTCCAGATGCACTGCAAGCCGATGCGTGAAGTCATTTCGAAGCTCGTGGCCTCAGATGATTATCAAGGAGAAACACTGCAGTACTTTGTCGACGTGCAGGAACACCTCACGACCATCGAGGAAGAGTGTGAGCATCATTTGGATCGGTGCCGAAGTCTCGTGGAAGAGTTCAACAACGATCGAGCCTCGCAGCAAAACGACGTGAGCTATATTTTAGCGCTGATTGCGGCCATCTTCCTGCCTGCACAGTTCCTGACAGGCGTGTACGGCATGAACTTCCCGTATATCCCCGAGACAACGTATTACTACGCCTACTTTATCTGGTGGGCTGTCATGCTTGTGGTGGCAGGGCTCATCGTGTTGCTTTTCAAGATTAAAAGATGGCTGTAAAGAGAGGAGAGGTCTAGTAAGTGCACATTTTACGACGCGTTCACTTTCGTTACTGCTGTGGCTATGCGGAAGTTGTTTGCTACCCACGGAGACTTAACTTTTCCTGATCTTCTCCATCCTATGACACCAGTAGCGTCGACGAGGTTTGAATGGGTTGTATGAGAGATCGAAGCAGTTCGCACTCATCTCCAGGACAGCGAGGCACGCCTTGTACATTAATTTCGATTCCACGCAGGAACGAGAAGCGAACTCTCTCACTCGGTGGCTACATTCGCAGTGTTGGGTGGACGTCTCTAAAAGGCAAGTGACCGCGACAGACGTTGCACAGCAGTCACGCATGTCAAGGAGTGCATCCAAACAGTAGATTTGCTAGAATGCTACGGTAGTGACTAGGTGATTTGAACAGCAAAATCCCGTGTGAGCGAGCATCCTTTCTTCAGGGAGGCCCCGCTGCAACTTCATGTGAATGCTGGAGCTCACTGTCGTGAGTGATAACGCGCCAGCGATATGTCACGGCGATGTTAACGCAGGTGATGGTATGAACATGCTACAGTAGATCCAATCTTGGTCTTGCAAATGCATTTTGCACCATGACGGCATTGCGCTTGAAGATCTGGTCGACGACATTGTTCGTCGCTTTCGATGCAAGCATCGAAGGCCATAGCGTCCGATGTTCCGAGATCATGACAACGTTTGACTCGGTCGGCCGTTCACTCTCGGGAACGTTCGCGCTTTCGGTGAGAATGAGGCCAGCTGAATGATCGCTCAGACGGGCTATTGACGTGCGCGTCCTGAGAGTCACGCATACCGGACTGCAAGATACCGGAGCAAAGCTCGAGTCTTGCGCGCTGTCGCCATACCTTGAGCTGAAGGTTGCAATCGAATCAACGTTCGATGCTATTGTGACGACAAAGTGCATGAGGCATTTCTCGACAGTGCTCGTGAGTCTAAGGGCTTCAAGGATTGCATGGTCCGACCATCTTGCCGCCGATACGTCGAAGCGGCGCAATGCACATCAACGACGGAGGACACGAGTTGAAGCCGACCGTCAACGAAAAACGAAAACTTTCGGCTCATGTGACTGCAGCACATCAAGGCGCCTGCAGCTGTTGGTCCGACGCGTTCCTTCTGGCAAATCGCAGCGTGCTCTCAACAGAAAAGTCCTCGAACGAGTTTGCAGCCGACAGAGCATAAAAGCTCACGACCAGCTGAATGGCGTGGGATGATACATGCGTAAGACCTCGTGCTAAGCTCTTCTTGAAGCAGAATGTATCCATGGCTCGCGAGGGGTGCGGAGGTCCAGCTCGTCATCGCCATTGGTCTCACCGAAAGTCAAGTCGTGTATCGTTTCCATCATTCTTGAATTCGCCACCGAAAGTTCACGTGAGACTTCGTCATGAGCTCTATAGTCGGCATCGCCCAAGGTCTCATCAAGATCTTCGAGTTGCGAGAAGCAATTCGACACCAACGTCGTGTGAACCGACAGACGTATCTGCAATTGACGGAGATCCACCTCGAGCTGCAGCTCCTGGAGCGCAACGGACCTCTTCAAGACAATGCCACACTGAGACGCCACGCCACGCTCAAGAAGTTCGCGTGTGCGGTAAACAAGTTCAAGACCTATCTGGAGAAATACAACGAAACAAACCGTCTTGTACGATTCTTCAAACGCGGCAACATGGAGGATGAACGTCTTGATGTGGCTAGCGAGATCGACCAGCTCTTCCACATGCTCGGTCTCGCCACATCCGTGAGCGTGATGAACTCTTCCGCTGCCGCGGCCAAGAATGCTGGCAACTTTCTCGCCAAGCTGGAAGATGTGCACAAGGATGTTAAGCTTACGCACGAGCAGGTGCAAGCAGCACTGCTCGCACTTGTGGAGAAGCGTAAGAACCACCAAACCGACGAGACCACTGCAGTCGTTGAAAAGCCTGTGGTTCTCTTGGAGAACTGCTCCGTCCCGCTGCTCATAGAGACGTTGGTGAATGGCAACTCCTTCGAACAGGAAAAAGCTCTGCTACTTCTCATCCGCAAGTGTGTTCGCAGCAGCAGCCGAATCCAAGTGTACCAAGCCAACGGGCTTCCAATGCTGTCAAAGTTGGTGCGAGAAAGCGACAGCTTCGTCACGCAATTGTACGCGCTGCATTGCCTGAGCTGGTTCACGTTTATCTACTCCAAGATACCCGAATCGGACTTTGAAATGCTTCGAGGATGTCTTCGCGTGGCAACGCGTCAGGAGCTTATGACGCTTTTGCACAGATTGCAGCATGGCAATGCACAGTCAGTGGAAGACGCAGCAATTCTCTGCTCTTGCATCGCAACGAACGGGAACGAAGACGCCTTACGAGACATTGGGGTGCTGGATCCGCTCATTGAACTGTTGCAAGTTGGTACGCCGAACCAGAAGCTGTGGGCTGCTGAAGCTCTGGGAACTCTCGCAAGCAACAATGTCGAAAACAGCGCGGCGATCGCTCGTCAAGGTGCGATTGAGCCGCTGATCGCACTTCTCCGATCCGGGACAGACATGCAAAAGCAAGAAGCTGCCTATGCACTTGGTAATCTGGCTGCCGATAGTGATGTGAACAGAGTTGCAATTGCACGCAAAGGAGCCATCGCACCGCTGGTGAAATTCGTTCGTGCCGTGACGGATGCACAGAACCAGTGGGCCGTGTATGCGTTGGGGGTCTTGTCATTGAACAACGAAGCTAATCGCGTTGCAATCGCGCATAACGGAGCTATCGTGCCACTGGTAGCGCTTGTTCGAGTTGGTACAAGCGCGCAAAAACAATGGGCTGCATATACGCTGGGCAATCTAGCACACAACGACGACAATCGTGTGGAGATGGCACTTGAAGGAGTGATTAAGCTGTTTGAGGAGCTTCTACGAGATGGCACGGGTGCGCAAAAGCTGTGGGCAGCGTATGCTTTGGGCAACCTCGCTTGCGGTAATGAGTCTGTAAATGAGCTTCAACATGCCATCATCCCGCTGCTGCATCTTGTGCAGATCGGCTCGGATGCTCAAAAGCAGGAGGCTGCTTACACACTTGAAATTTCGCCGCGCACAGCGATGAGAGTCGCGGTGCAATTGCACGTGAAGGAGGCATTCCACCTCTTGTGGAGCTTGTACGAATCGGGACAAGCGAGCAGAAGCTGTGGGCAACATACGCACTCGAACATCTCGCCAACAAGAATGACACCAATCGTGTTGAGATTGTGAAAGAAGGCGCCGTCGCGCCACTTATTTCGCTGGTGTTGTCAGGGACAGAGGCCCAAAAATCAAACGCTGCGAAGGCACTTGCAAACCTGGCTAGTGAGAACGACTTGAACCACAAAGTGATTCCTCCGGAGCGTGTCGTCGCACCATTGATGAAGTTCTTGCGTTCCGGAACTAATGCGCAGAAAGCAAGTGCAGCATCGGCATTGCGAACACTCGCTAGTGCCAGCGACGACAGTCGTGAAACAATTGTTCACGAAGGAGCCCTTCCACTACTGCAGACACTGGCACAAACAGGTTCTGCCGATGAGAAACAAACTGCATTAGTCGTCCTGGAAAGACTCCGTCGTGGCTTGAATTCGACACGAAGTTCGGGGGCCTTCTTAGTGGCATTGCTGTAGCTTGGTAAGGCTGCTTTAATTGCAATCTGCATGAACTTGTGTACAATGAAAAAAACAACGAAACCTTGCATTAAATTTCGTCACGTCCTCGAGCTTAACTGGCGTTAACTGCACTGACGACAACAAAACAAAAGCACTCTCGCAAGTTTCTGAGCTGTATGTTGTTCTTGGTGAGCTTGTTTTGGTTGCGACGCATGAAAAACACGTCTTCGTCAGCTGATGTCGATCCTTCGTAGCAATAAAGGATATCAACGACTGCGTTACTTGGAATAAATGAATTCATCATTTAATCGGCCGTTGAAATTCTACAACAATCTCGTCCGTTGGTGCGAATGCAATGATGCGGATGGGAGAGGACTTGTGGTGCATCTCACCGTTAGTGCCTATTGCTTTCTCCTCCTCAAGTGTTCATTCCTGAGTTTTCCTAGGCTGCGACTCCACACATACCGTGAACATGCTTGACCTAGTGATTTCAGAAATTGGCTCCGTCGGCCAAGCACTCTCAAATATCTTGCAGATATGCAGAGAAATGAAAGGAGCACAAGACATTTGCAGACGTCTTCACGCGCGCTCGACTCGAGGGCATTTACGAACAACTGGATAACGGGCTTGACGGTGACCACCGTCCACCCGAAAATTCTCTCAACAAGTACGTGACTGCAGTGACCGAATTTCTACATTTCGTGGAGGACTATCAAGGGAAAAAGCTCGTTTACCGAGATGTTGAGCACCGGCAGACGATGGCTGAGCTATGGAAGCTCAACGAAGATGTCGATGAACTATTCAAGTTATTTAATATTTACACACCGGAGAACTGGAGAAGCTCGTGGGACGACGTCCTCCGTGTGCAGGAAAAAGAAGTAGACACCACTGCCAAATCCAAGAATGTCATTTTTCATGAACTTCAGGACCAACGAGCTCAAGTAGAAGCTTTGCTAACTCTCAAGTTCGAGGTTACCCACAGGACTGAAAGACATGACAAGAACATGCTGAAAATCATGAAGTCGATGATGCTGACGATCCAATCGGTATTTAAGTCCGATGTGGGGTACCTACCCCCGTGGTTCCTCCCCGCGTATGAAGTGAGTTTGAAGCAAAGCCATTCGCATATGGCACGTTTGCATCTGTACACCACGGTGTGTGGGGGCCAGGGGCCAAGATTATTGTGAAGCGCTTTCTTGTCGACGACGAAGTCATCGATCAACGTGCACAACTAAAGATTGATAAGGAGATAAATACTTGGTACCAGTTGAACCATCCCAATGTCGTCAAGATGTTTGGAGCCTCACACATCAGCTTTCCACCATTTATCCTGTGTGAGGATGCAACAAACGGTGATCTGGGGTCGTTCCTCGCTTTGTCAGAAGACAATAAGAAACAAATGTGGCGATTGTTGTTCGAGGCAGCACTAGGGCTAGACTACATTCACAAGAAAAAGTGGTGCATGGCGACCTGAAGCTTAACAACATCCTCGTCGGTGCAGACGGTCAAGCAAAACTGGCAGACTTTGGCCTGAGCACAATGCGAGAGTGCTCCACCCAGTCCAAGTCCAATTCGAACAGATCAGTAGCAGGTGGGCTGCGCTGGCGAGCACCTGAGTGTTCAAGGAGCCGAGCTACTTTCGCGTCAGACGTGTTTTCGTACGTTATGTGTATGATTGAAGCAGCGATCGGTGAACCTCCCTTTTCATTCCTAGTTGATGACGATGTTCGTGAAAACCTCAGCTATGGGGTACTTCCCGAGAAACCAGATGAGATGTCGGACGACGTGTGGAAGTTGGTAAAATCCATGACGAATATGGATCCGAGCAAACGCCTTCCGCTTGACCGTGTGATCAAAAAATTGGAGGAGTTTGCTGAGAGTGACTTGATAGAGGAGCTATCAGATACCATGGAGCATTGTTCTGTTTTCTCAGCTGAGGTATCGATTGAGTCCCAATTCGACCCGTGTGAAGACGAAGTACCGACGACGGACTCCATTCAGTGTTCGCCCAATCCAACAAATAGCGTTCCTCAGAGAACAAATCTGCCGTTAACCATCGATCTCCGGTCTCCGATCTCGTAAATGCAGTCCAAACTGGTTCATCGAAGGAAAAAAGCACAGCACTAATGTTTCTTGTCCAGGTGTGCTTGTACGAAGAAAAACGCCAGGAATTGTATGCTGCAAACGGGATTTCGGCTTTGATTCAGTTCGTAAAAACAGAGGCACCTTCCGTGCCCAGCTTTGTGCGCTGGAATGTCTTTGCTGGGCTGCAGATCTAGATTCCAGATTGTCTGTTGAAGAGTGCGAAAAACTCCAGTTGTTGGTTCGAGATGCAAAGCCTGATGAATGTAAATCTCTCGTCAGGTCCTTAAAAAGTAGCAAAGAGCAGAAAAGGATTAAGGCGGTTGTGCGATGTGCGTGCATTGCTGATATCTGCAGACGTCACACACTACACGAAACTGGTGTCGTGACCCCGCTTGTTAAACTGCTGTGTGCTGGAAATGACACGATGAAACTCTTTGCTGCCCATGCAGTTGGAAACCTTGTCAACAATGAGACAGTAGGCGACGAAATCGCGGATGAAGGGGCTATCGAAGCTTTAATGGAGCTTTTGGAAAGCGGAATGGCACCGCAAAATGGATTGGCAGCTTACGCGTTGGGACGCCTCGCTTGGAGTGACGACAACATGGACAACATCGTGCGTGTTGGAGCTATTAAACCTTTAGCTGAACTACTTCGATCTGAATCCGCCTCGCAAAAGGTTTTGCAGCGTTTGCTTTGGGGCACCTAGCCGACAGCAATGCGAACAAGAGAGAAATGACAAGATACAACATTATTGCTCCGTTGGTGGAGCTGTTGGATGCTGGAACAACTATGCAGAGAGAACATGCAGTCTATGCTGTGGCCTCGCTTGCTGAATATTGTGTCACAAAGAATGAAATAATCCAGAATGGAGGTGTTGCCCCTCTGGTAGAGATTCTAAAAGGCCAGCAAAAAGACCGAAGGAGAACGCAGCGTATGCTTTGGGTTGTCTTGCTGAGAGCGACTTTTAACAGAAAGCAGATTGGAGAGCATGGAGCTATTGCACCTTTGGCAACGCTTATCAAGACCGGAACAAATAAGCAAAAGGAGCACGCATTGAGTGCTTTGAATCTCCTGGTGTACTGTGATGAAAACAAGAACATTTTAGTTGAAGAGGGTGCCATTGCAGTCTTAATCGACGTGCTCAGAACAGGAAAAGATGTGCACAAACGTTTTGCAATGTCTGTATTGGCTGGTCTCGCAAAACACGATACATCTAACGTGGCGATCGGAAGCGCTGGAGTTATCGAGCATGTGATGAAGCTCTTACGAACTGGAATCGATGCAGTGAAGGAGAAGGCTATCATCACTTTGAATTGCCTTGTTGTGTGCAGTGCGAACCGAAGCAAGATTGTGGACAATGGAGCCATCGCAGAGCTCGTAAAACTTTTGCAGACTGGCACGACTGCCCACAAAACGCATGCTGCATATTTCCTTGGCTATTTTGCTGACATCGATTCAAACTGCGCGGAAGTGATTGGGATGGCTGAAGCAATTCCACCTCTAGTGGACATTTTACGAGCTGATGTTGACGCCCCGAAAAGAAATGCCATAGTTGCTCTGTGGAAACTTGCGAAGCGTACCACGGTCTACAAGCAACACATCGTGAGATATGGTGTGATCCCGCACGTATCGAAGCTTCTTTACTCGGGAGCAAGTGCCCAAAAACTCAAGCTGCAATCGCTGTATATTAACTGGCTCGGAACGTCGATGCTAATGTCAAAGCTTTCGTCGACCATGGGGCTATCTCACATTTGTCCAATCTTCGTGACACGGGAAGCGATTTTCAAAAGCTAAGGGCGGCAATGGCTGTGGAAGTACTTTCGAAAAGCGATGCTGACGAAAGCCCCATGCCAAAACGCAGGCGCACAGATACGAACTGAACAAGCAAATGAAATAATCCAGTGTCACACAATTGAGCTGGGAGTATTGAGTTGGGCTTATCGGCGGCAAAAGCTTTTTCGCAGTGAATGGCTTCAGATACCACGCGTCAGCAGCTTTTAGTTGGAATGAATTACGAGTGAAATGCTACATGTATTGATCGATGCAAATGCAAGCAATGATCGTGCTTAACAATACTCGCTCTTCCTCCATCGCCGATTTCGATCGAGTAAAAACAACCTCCGCAAAACTTGGCATCAGTGACGGGACGGGTCATTTGAATCAAATAGCATTGATAGTCTCTCCTCTTTCGATGAGCCCGTTGGTGCGATTGAAATGGCGTGCTCCTGGGAGGAGGGCTTGATTTTGATGTCGTATCAACAGTTTAGACTGCTTCACAGACGTATCACTTTGGAATTGTCATTGTCGGTTTGACGAGACCACCATGAATTCGTTGCGGACTCTTGTGATTCCGGGCGAAGGTCCAGTCAGGTAGGCGCTATCTACGATTCTACAGCTTTGTGGTGAAATGAACGAGTCGCGAGCTGCGTGTGAGCGTCTTCACGTTCGACTTAAGGATTTCCAAGGACGTCTGAAAAACGTTCTAACTGACGAACAACTTCCGCCTGGAGCCTCGCTCAACACGTATGCAGCAATCGTGGCCCGATGTCTGCTGTTTCTGAAGCAGCATAGTGGAAAAACTCTCGTATACCGTGTTGTGGAATTCGTTGATACGATGACCGAGCTACAACAACTACACCAAGCCGTTGACAAACTATTTTCCTCGTTCAGCATCAAAACCGCGGAGTGGAAGCAACACTGGCAGAAAGATAAGCACCTACAAGAAGAAGTTTTGATGGTGACCGTCAGCGACAGAGGAGTAATTTATCGTGAATTCCAGGATCCCCGGGCTCAAGCTGAAGCTTTGCTTACGCTGAAGTTTGGAGTCGAGCATCGAGCGGCTGGACACAATCAGAGCGTGTTGGGTATTATGGAGTTGATGATGGCAACGATCGAGTCGGTGGTAGGCATTCGAGTGGAAAAGCTACCACCGTGGCTTATACCACTGAATGAGGTGAGGTTTGAGTCGAACTCGTTTGGTCGAGGACGTTTTGGAACTGTTCACCACGGGATTTGGGAGCATGGCAAAAAGTTGTGGTGAAGTGCTTCTTTCGCTGCAACACTGCAATGAATGAACGTGCGCTGCACCAGATTAAGAGGGAGCTAGACACCCAGTACCAGCTAAATCACCCGAACGTTGTTAAGATGTTTGGTGCCTCGCATGTCAGTGTGCCTCCATTTATCGTATACGAAGATGCCACGAACAATGATCTGGGCTCTTTTCTCGCTCGGTCGAACACGAATAAGCAGCAAATGTGGCGACTGCTGTACGAAGCGGCTATCGATTTGGCTACATTCACATGAGGGGCGTTGTACACAGCAGACTCAAGCTTAGCAATATTCTCGTCAGTGCAGAAGGACACGCAAAGCTCTCTGCTTTGGGTGAAAATGCTTTGCGGACGTACTCGACTATTTCAAAGACTACTTCAAATGTGGCACCTTCTAGTTGGCGTTGGCGTTCGCCAGAGTGTTTGAAGCGTAGACCAACTTTCGCTTCCGATGTGTATTCCTTCGGAATGTGTATCATTGAGGCAGCAATCGGCGAGCCTCCTTTTTCTTACTTGGATGAAGAAGATATTCGTGAGCAGGTCTGCAACGGAGACATTCCAGAGAAGCCGGACGAAATATCGGATGATGCGTGGTGTCTTGTGATCTCCATGACCCACATTGATCCGACTAAACGGCTTCTGCTCCAGCACGTTATCGCAAAGCTCAAAGTATTCGCTGATAATGAATCAATGATGGGACAAAGTACAGCCGAAAGAATATGTCAAGAGTGCCTAGCTGTAGTATCGCTTGGGGCACGATTTTGCGCGCAGTGTGGATCTCGGTTAACTTCCATAGCAAACCCAATCAAGCCCTCGGTTTCTCCAGTGAATGCACTTCGGAGAGCGCAATGAATATTCGTACTCCTGTTGTGAATATCCTAAATGCGATACGCTCAGGAAGCTCTAGTGAACAAGAATATGCGCTTCGGCTTCTTGTTCAATTGTGTATTGAAGATGAAAAGCGCAAACTGATGTATGGTGCAGGAGGAATTTCGATTCTGATCGATCACGTGAAACAAGGTGGAAACTACTTCGGCCTCTTGTGCGCGATGGAGTGCCTGTGTTGGGCTGTGGATCTCGACTTAAAGTTACCTACTAAAGACTACGAGGTATTACAGAGTTATGTTCGAGAAATCACGCCGAAAGAATGCATCTCACTTGTGGATTCTTTGAAACATGGTAACGAGCAGGTGAAGCTAGCGTCAAGGCGATCTATTGTGCATGCATTGCTGAAGTATGTGGCCACCACCACTGCCTTCTGGAAGCTGATGTATTGAAACCTCTAGTGTCACTGCTCATGGACAGAAATGACACGCTAAAACTTTGGGCAACTCATGCTATTGGGAATCTTACCAGCAGTAAAACTGTAGGAAATGCTTCTGTGCAGGAAGGGGTTGTAGAGCTCCTAGCGAAAATTTTACGAAGTGGAACGATCTTACATAAGGGAATGGCGGCGTATGCGTTAGGACGACTTGCCTGGGGCAATGCAAACATTGTGAGGATTGTGCGATCAGGAGCTGTCGAGCCTTTGTTTGACCTGCTCCAAACTGGAGGTGATTCACAAAAAGGATTCGCTGTTTTTGCTATCGGATGTCTCGTCGACAGCGAGTCCAGTAAGCAAGAGCTTATGAAACCTGGAATTGTCAACGCTCTGGTAAACTTGTTGCGGACCGGAACAGATACACATAAAGAACACGCAGCGTATGCTGTGGCATCTCTTGCCAAAAACAAGATGAACCGGGACGAGATAACAAAACATGGAGCAATTGGGTGTCTCGTGGAACTGCTGAAAGTGGGGTCAGATCAACTGAAGGAGGATGCAGTGCATGCTTTGAGTTATCTTGCCGAAAACAAGACTAGCAGAGTTCAGATCAGAAATGATGGAGCTGTAGGGCCTTTGGTCAACTTCATCCGAGCTGGAAACGAAAAAGAAAAAGAGGACGCCCTGATTACGTTGATGCTTCTCGCGGATACCAATGCAGGAAGATCATCGCAATGGAAGGTGCTATTGCAGTGCTGGCCGACGTTTTGAAAACCAAGTTTGATAGGCACAAAGCTTTCGCAATCTTGACGTTGGTTCGTCTTGCTAGAACTCAAGCAAATAACGCTGAGATCAGAAAGCTGGAGTTATCACGCAACTGATAAAGATTTTGCGAACTGGGGCAGATGCGATGAAAGAAATAGCCGTGACAGCTTTAGGTAACCTTGCAACGCGAGATGAAGCCAACAGAAAACGAATTGTGAATGACAGAGCCATCTCACATCTGTCGATACTCCTTAGGACTGGAACAGATAAACTAAAAGAGAAGACGGTAGTGGCTTTGGAAGCCATCTTGAAAACTGCTTCTAACGAGGGGCCAACGCCGAAACGCAGACGCTTGAACAATTGATATGATGAATGGAGTTGGACCTTTAAGTGAAAACTACGGATCACTCCGACCAAGTGTTGGAATTTGTCCTTGGAAAAATGCAAATAAATGAGCTCGTACCGTATCTTGGCAGCTTGTAGGCGTATATGTTGAATTGAAACTGCATCTGAACATCTTATCAGCCCAGAGCTCGTGCTCAAGTTTCCTCGCTCTCGCACTCGAAGTCGTACTGATTACAAAGACTTTATTCGGCCGGCCTTTACAGACGAAGCCTACGTGCTGTCGAATATGGGGTTTTCCTTCAGTTGTTGCACAATTAAACTAAGTAGATTTGCCACAATTTCCTTTCCGAACGTGGGAAGGGACTCGCTTCATCTTCAGGAGGTTGTCACCTCTTTATCTCCGTACTGAGAGGCAGCCTTCGGTTCGTGTGGAACAGAACCAAACACTGCCAAACAGTGGTGGAGGACTTTCGTTGACCTCCATTTGATACCGCGCACGCTTGCAATCTTCATCACCTCTACGTCTCTGAGCGAAATTGTGTTGTCTCCATCGCGAAATGCCGCAGCTGTGTCTCGAGTCCGGAAAATTCGAAAGCTGCGACCTCTTGGACATCGAAGTAAGGATTCCGATAGATATCACGGCGGCCATAACACTTCTGGTTCTCGTTAAAGTCCAAACTCGCACGGAAGGACTGGATCAAATAGTTTCGTCGGCTCGAATCCTTGCGAAAACGTAACAAATGCGTCCAAATCGCTGGATCAGCGTACTCATCTCCAGCATATTTTACAGCTTTTGTGCATGCTCGCTCTCAGGCTGGGCTTTTCGCTTTCCCGTAAACTTGTGTTGGTTGCGATGCAAGAAAAGAACGTCTCCATTTGCGTCATGCTGGACCATTGTCATGCCACAAAAGTCTGAGCGCAACAAAGTATCAACGATAGCACCGGCCATACCCGGAGGCGTCTCGATCATGTGGAAGGGCACATTCAGCTGCAGCCACGCCAAGCGGAAGAGATCTTTATCGCCCCAGACGAGCTTAAGCTCAGAAAAGAAGTTCGGTCGGCGAAGAGCGTAAAACCGAACGAGTTCCAGTGGAGCAGCGTGTCGTCGGCGATCCACGACTAGTTGGCCACTTTCCTGCTCAAACATGTCGACAAACGGCATGTCCATCATCTCCCACAGCAGCGAGTTCTCGCGGACGCCGAAGATGGTCGAGCCCGGGAACCAGAAGTCGGGCCAAAATATCGCGCCGGTCTTCACAAACTCTGGGGACTTGAATAGGAAGCTCGGGTCTCGCACGGGGACGTTATCAGCGTCTAGGAACAACAACCGGTCGAAGGTGCTGTGGTAGATGGCATGGATTTTCGCAACAAACCGTTTGGCATCTGGATGGCGAATCTCTTGGAACGTGATCAGTCTTTCCTTTTCAGCGAGATGCCGAAGTGGAGCTAGTATTCCGTCATTTGGTTTCATCTCGTCCGGACGAAACCAAATTTCGATGGGCAGGTTGCAGTTCAGGACGTATCGCAGTGCGCGAATTGTAGCATACGCACTAGCAAGGAGCTTCGGATACACAACCATGACGATGCCATCGAGCGGCACTTCATCCGTTTGGACAATGTTAGGTAGTGCGAAGCTTGGTTCAAAAGCTTTCTCCGTCGTGTTGTGAACCTGCACTCGAAAGTTGACAAAGTCAGGGGCCGACTCGCACCTAAACGGTACTCCACGTCGAATGCTGTTGCAGTGCCGTCGCATCACTCGAAATCGCTCCCCGAGTCCGCATCTTCCACTTCACAATACCCTGACTCCATATTCGACACAACCTGCGTGCAGTTCTGGTCGTTCTCAGGATCACGCGGTCCGTCTGACTGCAGCGTCTCGTGGCACGCCACCCAATGCAGCGCAGATGTCTCGACCGTATCTCTCCTGTTGGATAATTCACAATATTCCGCGACGCACCATTCTCCATTCCCTTCACTCTTGTATCAGACAGCACGCTCGGAACCTCAGGGCGATGTTCCTTCAAGCGGTCAATCAGCGACGCGTCCAACTGCGACGTCAATGCGTCGATGCTGTACACGGACCAGAAAAGCACCACCGAAGCGTACACGACGCTGGCCAGCAGCAGAATCCGAGGCAGCCAGCACCACCATCGACGTCTGGTTGGTTTGGAGCGCATACACGGCAGTCCAAGTTCCAACCAGAGCACGGACGAGGACGCAAACGACGTTTTCGAGGTGGAGTCGACCAGCAATTTTTTGTCCTTGAGCGTCATAATTCACAACCGGCAGTGCGTTTCAAGACACCGAGACGACTCGAAACTATCCAACGAGCTCAGATCGTTGGGTGAGGACCAGCCGAACGAAAGGCAGCTGGACCAGGAAGCCTTCAGTGCCAGTTGGGAAAGTATTCTGACCCTCGAACAACCTCTTGAGAACTGTCGTTACGGATATCTCGACCATTTGGCGCTGGAATTCAAAACCGTTTGTGGTTAGTTGCAATATAAAGCAGGAAAGTGGCCAGTCGATTGCATACGAATTCTTGGCCAGGAAGTACCTGAGACTTTTCGATGGAGAGCTCTATAATGATGTGAAAATGGGTACAGCTGGACCCGACAAATCGGTACATTCTGGAACAAATGTTTTACCCATTTTGGGGCCCTCCATATTGACCCCAAATTCGCCCCCAATCATGAGTGCGCTGGTGGTGCCTGGCGCCGGCCCCGTCCAGCAGGCGCTGCTGACCATCCTGCGTCTCTGCAGCCAGCAGGACGAGGCCCAAGTGGCCTGCGAGCGCCTCCACTCGCGGCTGCAGACGCTGCTGCGCGCCGGCTTCGGAGACTGTACCCAAATTCCACCGGCCGACGCCGCCCGCCCGTTCGTGGCCGTGGTTACCCAATTTTTGGGTCATGTGGAGCGCCACCGAGGCGAGCGACTCGTCGACCGAGTGGTGCGTCACCGGAAAAGGATGGGCGAGCTGAAAAACCTCAACCTTAGCGTCGACGCGCTGGTGGATGCGCTGGGTCTGTTCAAAGTGGCGACGAGAGACTGGGCGCTGACGTTGAAGCAGGACGAGCGAGTGGCGGAGGACGCTCTGAGGGCGACAGTGAGCGACGCAGCAGAAATGTGTCGCGTCTTCCAGGACCCGCAGACGCAGGTGGACGCTCTGCTGACGCTCCAGTTTGCAGTTGAGAAACAGGCGGCGACAGGACAGAGCGACAATGTGGTGGACGTGATGAAGACGATGGCGTCGACCATCGAGACGGTCTTCGGGACCAGAGTGGGGAAGTTGCCTCGGTGGTTCGTCCCGTTGAATGAGGTCACTTTTGAGCCGAATGCGTTTGCGCGAGACCCTTTGCGACGGTTCACCGTGGGGTGGGCGGGTCGGACGGGTCGGGTGCTGGGAAGGTGGTGGTGCAGCGCTTTTTGGTTGGGGATTTGGTGGTGGATGACCGTGCGCGGGTGAAGATTGAGAAGGAAGTGGATGGTTGGCACCAGATGAACCACCCGAACGTCCTGAAGATGGTCGGTGCCTCACACGTGAGCTCGCCACCGTTCGTATTGTGTGAGGACGCGACGAACGGCAGTCTCGGCTCGTTCCTGGCGCGGTCGGAGGACAACAAAAGGCAGATGTGGAAACTGCTGTACCAGGCTGCACTTGGAC
The DNA here is from genome assembly GCA_011947335.1 of Phytophthora constricta. NCBI lineage: Eukaryota > Oomycota > Peronosporomycetes > Peronosporales > Peronosporaceae > Phytophthora > Phytophthora constricta. The sequence goes on from JAAVTI010000752.1 coordinate 83,112, forward strand.
TGCTCTACATTCATCAGCGCGGCGTGGTGCACGGAGACTTGAAGCTGAACAACATTCTCGTGGGAGCAGACGGACAAGCCAAGGTGTCGGACGTTGGTCTAAGCACATTGCGGATGTGCTCCGCTCTGTCCTAGTCCAAATTGAGTGGAACGTTGTCGAGCAGTCTGCGCTGGTGTGCTCCAGAGTGCTTGCAGAGTCGCCCAACGTTCGCTTCTGACGCGTATTCGTTCGCCATGTGTGTGATTGAGGCCGTGGTCGGAGAGCCTCCGTTCGCGTACTTGACGGACGACCTTGTTCTGGAGTACCTCAAAAGCGGGAAGAGTCTTGTGAAGCCCGATGAGATGACAGACAACGTATGGGGTCTGGTGGTGTCCATGACGAGCACTGACCCGAGAAATCGACCGTCGCTCCAGCATGTGATTGAACAGTTGAAGGCACTGGCTGTGCATGGATCGACACGAGAGCGTGTGGATACTATACCTGTAAATGCGGAGAGTGTTTCTTCATCCGTAGCTCAAATTGGATCCCGGCCTCGTGCGCAGAATGTAGATCGGAAACCTTCGAACGTCGTCGACCTCACCCAGACAACTACTACCACCACGCCCCCAGTCCCCGTCACTTTACCAGCTCTAACGACTGACACTCCAGTTCCAACTTTGATTAATGCGATACGTATCGGCGGCAGCAGCCAGCGGGTACAAGCGCTGATACTCCTTCTGCAAGCGTGCGTCGATGATGACCAACGCAACGAAATATACGAAGCGAACGGGGTTTCGGTGTTGGTGGACGTGGTAAAATCAAACCGATCACACTTCGATCAAGTGTGTGCTCTTGAATGTCTACGCTGGACCAAGTATGATGATCATGAAGACGCAAGTCTGCCCTTCGATAAGTACAAAGCTCTTCGTCGTCGCGTTCGAGGTGCGACATCAGGTGAGTGTGCTGCCATTACCAAGTCCCTGCGGGGCAGCCTCAGGCAAAAGAAAGTGAAGGCGGCGGTGTATTGCGCGTGCATTGCTGAGCTGGGCTTCGACTCCATTGATACCCACTTCCTTGGCGCCCTAGTCGAAGCTGGTGTGATTTCACCTCTTCAAACGCTTCTAAAGAATGGAGACGAATGGTTAAAGCTTTGGGCAGCCCAAGCACTTGGAAACCTTGCGCAATCTGATGAAGAGCGCGGAAAAATTGAATGTAGGGATGTTCTAGCACCTTTAATGACATGTCTGCAAAGCGGGACTGAGACGCTAAAACGTCTAGCAGCTTGTGCTGTGGGTTGTTTCGCCAAAGACACTATAATGGAGAACGTGGTCTCTATCGACGAAGTTGCTGCTCTTCTGCTGGAATTACTTGAAAATGGAGATGATTCACAGAAAGGGTTCGCTCTCTTTGCGTTGGGATTCATTTCGGACAGCAGCTATGGAGCCAAGAAGGGCATCATAAAAATGTTGTTATCGCACCTCTCATCGAATACTTGAGAACCGGAACGGATCCACAAAAAGAGCATGCAGCACATCTTGTGGGCTCGCTTGCGGATAATGATGCGTACAGGAAGAAAATAGTAAAAGCAGGGGCCATTGCATCTCTCGTGGCGCTTCTTCGAGACTCAACGAATGGACAAAAGATGCATGCCGCCTATGCCTTGGGTCGTCTTGCCATTAATGATAAAAACTGCAGACCCATAGTCGATGAGGGCACGATCCCACTTGTCGTCGAGCTTCTTCAAGCCGCATCGGACAAAACGAAAGAGTATGCTATGCATGTTCTAGGGCATCTTGCTGTTGTTGATACGTACGACGTGGTAATTGGAGAGAGTGGTGCCATCTCGCGTCTCGCAAGGCTTCTTGACACTGGCTCCGACGATCTAAAAGACCAAGCATTGACGTGCTTGCGCGTACTAGTTGAAGACAACGAGGCAAACAGCGTCAAGGCAGTAAAATGTGGAGTCAGCGCACACCTGGCAAATTTTATGGAAAGCGGGCCGGATGAGTACAAATTCTTTCCAGTCAGTTTTGGGATTTCTTGCCAAAATCAGTAGCAACAGCTTGGAAATTGGAAGAAGCGGGGCTATCCAGGCACTGATAAAGCTCATGAAAAGTGGGGAGGATTATGAGAAGCGATGCGCTGTGATAACGTTAAGCCATCTAGCCCAGAACAACGACACAAACGTGAAGCTTATTACAGACGAAGGGGCGACACCGTATTTGTTGGAACTTTGTCAGACTGAGGATGAAAAGCAGAAGCGGGCGCTGGAATTATTTTGGATAGCATTTCTGACAACGACTCGAAGAAGGCGGTGAAACGTAGACGCACTGATAGCTAAGAACAGTCCTAAAGCGCTGATGTCGCTACTTCTGGCACAGTGTAGTGCAGTACTTTGAGTGAGGCCCATACGTTTGTTGAAAAAAAGTTCTGGCTTCCATAGAGGTGCAAAATAACTATTCTACTAAGTCAGTTGATTGGACTAATGTAGTTGTATCGAGAAACCCATGCAATTATAAAGTCATTGTTGGCGAATTGTTCGCATCGAAATTAACGTCGTTTCTACTATTCTATGACGTGGAGTTAGAAGAAATCCCTATTGCATGTGGCTCTTTGGTTATGTGAGCCACGGCGTTGGGGGTCTGGCACTACTGTGGTGGTGAAGTCTTTTTCGTTGATGAGGCGGTGATCAACGAACGTGTGCAGATTAAGTTCGAGAACGAAATGAATATAAGTATTCATATTAATTGAACCATCTGAACGTGGTCAGAATGCTCGCATGCTGACTTGCCACCGTTCCTATGTTGCGAAGATGCAATCAATGGGCTCATTAAATGAGAGTTTTTCTTGTCCACTTCGAAGACAAGAAGAAGCAGATGTGGCAATTCCTATATCAAGTAGCACTCGGATTGGTCTGTACATCTGTAAAGTTGGCATGGTTCACTAGGATCTACAACCAAACAACATTCTCTTTGTCTCAAATGAAGGAGCAAAGCTGTCGGACTTCAGGTGAGGTCTATGAGAACTTGCTCAATGTTCTCGACATCGTCCATCAATGGAACAGCAAGAGGTGGCCTGCATTGGCGAGCACCTGCATGCATAAGAAGACGTCCAACATTTGCTTCTGATGTTATTTCTTCGCAATGTGTATCGGAAACCTTTTTAGGCAATGATGTCGTGGCAATTTGGGGGCCAGATAAAATGACTGATGGAGCGTGTCAGATGGTGATTTCAATGACGAACTTCGACACTACTAAAAAAATCATTTTTAGCGCGTATTGAAGCATTAAAAACTTGCTGATGGTGATTTGGATGACTGACATCAGGCTAGTGTGATCACCGGATAATTCTTTGTGTGTACATGTGCAACCAAGACATTGACCGTATCGGAATGAGCTGTGACATTGCAAGCCGGGAGCAAGTTGGACCCACACAAGCCAGTCAGTCTCTCATGAAAGGCCCAAGGAAGTGACAAACTCGACAGTGCCAGTCGTTTAAAATGTACTGAAATAATGGCGTCGAAGTTATCTCAACTTTATGCATTTCAGTTGGTGCAGTGAGCGAGTATGAAGATATTTTGCCAACAACGACGCAAACCGCATTGGGATTAAAACACAAGATGGCATTAAGTAGAGCTTCATAAAACTGGGAGTGCATATAATATATAATATTATTTGGATGCCCTGGCTTGTGAAAATGATGAGAGCTGGATAGAGGCCAATTGCTCGTTTTGTGGAGCACCTACAGTAGATACTAAAACTGACTTACACAAGAAACATGCAGTGTTTACGTTGACTTGAGTTGCGTAGCAAGAATGTAGCATAACACCTCTGCTTAATCTGCTTGCTAACGGAAACACTGCGCAACAAGAGTGGACGTGCTGGGCATTGTATTTCTTGGCTCTGAATGAAAAGAATATCGTTGCGATCGTTGACTCTGGTGCCGGTACAGTTCTGGTGGAATTTCTTCGAGATGGAGTAGAAATACCGAAGGACTTCGCAGCGTCTGTACTGAGAAAGCTTTGTCCAGAGACACCCAAGCTGTTCGTTCTACTACTACTACCTAGGTAGTCTTCTCCTTGTTGGAACATGGCAATTGCTGATGTTGGTAGGGAAAACTGGTGTCATTCCACCTCGAGCAAAATTTCTTCAAATGGGACCAAACAATATGCGTCTGAAAATGTCCTTCAACATCCGGTCGACTGCTTTTCTCTCCCAGTCGCCAGCCCTCGCGTGATCGTCGGTCAAGCTCAACCATCTGATTGGCTCTGTCCAGCCGCTGTGCGTCGCAAAAGTGGGTGCACTCTCCTCATTCGTCTGGTAACGCCATCACATGCTTACATCCCGTGTTTCCTGTTAATTCTGGTGGTGTGTCCCACCCTGTTTTGGCACTGCTTGAAGACGAGAGCGCGCTCTCCCAACTGCCAGCAGCTCACTTCCGCTTTTGCCGTCTCGAGCGCAGACCATCACTCCTGCTCCCCATACAATCGCCCAGTAGAGCACCATGCGCGCCGCCCTGAGCCTCGCTACCCGCCAGCGCTTCGTCCCCTCGCGTCCTCTGCGCGCCCTCTCCACGTTGTCAGCCCCGCGTCGCTCGCTGCGTCCTGGGACCGGCCGTTCCCGTCCATCTTGGTGCGTCACGTGTGTCAGAGTGATGGTCGCATACTGAACCTCATATTAACCAGAGCGATGGTCACGTAGGTTTCCGCCGACGGCGTGTCTGCGCAGGGCTCGTTCGCTGAAGCTCAAGCCAACTACCTGCAGCCGGACCCCCAGACCGTCAAGGAGCTGGACGCGCTGCTGCACGCCAAGAAGATGGGCGTGGTCGCGCACTTCTACATGGACCCGGAGCTGCAGGGCGTGCTGTCGGCGCTCACGTGGGAGCACACGTTTATCGCCGACTCGCTGGCCATGGGCGAGGCCGCCGCCAAGATGGCCAAGAAGGGCATCCAGTCCGTGGCCGTGCTGGGCGTGGACTTTATGAGCGAGAGCGTGCGCGCCAACCTCGACTCGAACGGCTTCCAGCACATTCCTGTGTACCGCCTGGCCGAGCAGAAGATCGGCTGCAGTCTGGCCGAGTCGGCCGAGAAGCAGGCCTACATCGCCTACCTGCAGAAGGCGGCCAAGACCCCCAACAGCCTCCACATTGTGTACATCAACACGTCGCTCAGGAGCAAGGCGTTCGCGCATGACCTGGTGCCCACGATCACCTGCACGTCGAGCAACGTGGTGCAGACGGTGCTGCAGGCTTACGCGCAGGTCCCGGACATCAACATTTGGTACGGACCGGACACGTACATGGGCGAGAACCTGCAGCAGATGTTTGAGCACATTGCACAGCTTCCCGATGAGAAGATTAAGCAGATCCACCCGCAGCACAACCAGAAGACGATTACGGAGCTGCTCAAACGGTTTGACTACTTCAAGGAGGGAAACTGCGTCGTGCACCACATGTTCGGAGACAAGGTGACCAAGCGTGTGCGCGATGAGTACAGCCACGCCTACCATACGGCCCACTTTGAGGTGCCCGGCGAGATGTTCACACTTGCGATGGAGGCGCAGAACGAGGGCCGTGGCGTTGTGGGCTCCACGTCCAATATTCTGAACTTCATTAAGGCCAAGACGGCGGAGGCTGTGAAGAAGCAGTCTGGTGAGAAGCTGAGCTTCGTGCTTGGCACGGAGGCTGGTATGATCACAGCCATCGTACGTGGTGTGCAGGAGACGCTGAACACACAGACTGGTGGTGTCAAGCCACAAGTGGAAATCATCTTCCCCGTGTCGGCTGATGCTGTGGCTACGGAGGGCGAAGAGCTGGTGCCTGGTGTCGCAGGTGGTGAGGGCTGCTCTACTGCTGGCGGCTGCGCCACATGCCCGTTCATGAAGATGAACGACATTGACGCTCTGTTCCGCGTGGTTGAAGGTGTGTCGGTGAGCGCGAATGGGACAGACCCTCTGGCCAACTTCTACCCCCAAAAGTACAGCGAGCTGATCCAAGGCAAGACCATTTCGGACATTGGCGTGCAGCCGATCCTGCACATGAAGTCGTTCATGGAGAACCAAAAGTTCTCGGATGTGTTAGTGAAGGACATTCAGACACGGACGCCTGGAGCGGGTTGCCCCGAGTCCCAGTAAGCGTTAATCACAACGCGGATGTGGTTGTAATTCTGATAATAGATTTTCTTTTTGAGTCGAAAGCTCTAAACACTCATTGCCTTGCCCCATTTAACATTGTTTTTTTGGTCTCAAATAACTTTCTGTATCCGCGAGCACTGAAAACATATGCGTGGAGCCCTATGCATTCAAAATGTGATGTTGAAGTGAATGAGTCACCGAGCGTCTCAGCTACGCAGTCAGCACTACTCTGCGTGTTGATCTGATCAGGAGCCACCAGTTCGTCTTCGCTTTATCCCCTTCTTTGAATCAATTGGGGGAATTTTATCCAAAATGAAGGCTGCTGCCTGCTTTTGCTCGCTACTTCCAGTCCGATAAAGCTCCGACAACAGCGACGTTGCTCCTCCGTCAATAATAAGCTGCACGTTCGCTTCGTGATTCTTAATTAGATTTTTAGAGCCACAACAGCGCGTTCTTTTCCATCAGCGCTCCTAGCTTTCAGAAGACACAAGTGCTGGGATAGCTCCACTTCTCCCGATCTCCTCGCAGATACTGGCACTGTAGGCAAGTAACCCCAGAATCTCGGCTGCAGTCTCTTTCCGAATATTTGGTCCAGTTCGAATGGCCTTCACTAAATCTGCGATGCCACCATCTTTCACAGTCTGCACGCAGTTCGCTTCATTATGTTCAACAAGTGTGCGCAAGCTTATTAAAGCCTTTTGTTTCAGGTCGCTAGTTCCGGTTCGAAGAAGCTTCAAAAGGTTAGTGATGGCCCCACACTTCCCGAATGCCACTCGATTCGATTCGATGTCACACAAAAATGATAACGCGTGGATCGCGTATTCTTTCGTCTTGTCCGATCCGGTTCCAAGTAGTTCGGCCAGGAGTGGGATGGCGCCTTCGTTCACTATTGCTCCACAGGTTGCCTCGCAATCAGCAAGACGACCCAAAGCATACGCCGCATGTTGCTTTTGTCCGTCTGTAGAATTTAGGAGAAGCGTCACCAACGGTGCGATCGCTCCACCATTCACGATGAACTCTCTGTTCGTTGTGCCATCAGCAAGCGAACCCACAAGATGCGCTGCATGCTCTTTCTGCATATTTGTTCCCGATCGTAGCAACTCAATCACAGGCGCCATGCTCACCATTTTCTCGATCTCTTCTTTCATTGAGTAAGTGCTATCCGACAGGAACGCTAAAGCAAATGCATTTTGTGACGAGCGATCACGTTGACGACTAGAATGTATTTGGCATAGTACCCCACAGCACACGCTGCTAGCCGTTTTTGCGTATTTGTGCCGTTCCTTAGAAGTGTGACTAGTGGCTCCAAAATTCCTCTACGCTCAATGGTGACGCGTCCAAGATGTGTTTCGGCAAGATTTCCTAGTGCATGTACTGCCCAGAATTTTAGCCATTCATGTCCATCTTTTAGAAGCACAAGAAGCGGGGTCAAAGCACCTGCATCCACTAGGGTCTGATGAGAGCCCAGCTCAGTAATGCACGCGCAATACACCACCGCCTTCACTTTCTTTTGCCTGAGGCTGCCCCGCAGGGACTTGGTAATGGCAGCACACTCACCTGATGTCGCACCTCGAACGCGACGACGAAGAGCTTTGTACTTATCGAAGGGCAGACTTGCGTCTTCATGATCATCATACTTGGTCCAGCGTAGACATTCAAGAGCACACACTTGATCGAAGTGTGATCGGTTTGATTTTACCACGTCCACCAACACCGAAACCCCGTTCGCTTCGTATATTTCGTTGCGTTGGTCATCATCGACGCACGCTTGCAGAAGGAGTATCAGCGCTTGTTCCCGCTGGCTGCTGCCGCCGATACGTATCGCATTAATCAAAGTTGGAACTGGAGTGTCAGTCGTTAGAGCTGGTAAAGTGACGGGGACTGGGGGCGTGGTGGTAGTAGTTGTCTGGGTGAGGTCGACGACGTTCGAAGGTTTCCGATCTACATTCTGCGCACGAGGCCGGGATCCAATTTGAGCTACGGATGAAGAAACACTCTCCGCATTTACAGGTATAGTATCCACACGCTCTCGTGTCGATCCATGCACAGCCAGTGCCTTCAACTGTTCAATCACATGCTGGAGCGACGGTCGATTTCTCGGGTCAGTGCTCGTCATGGACACCACCAGACCCCATACGTTGTCTGTCATCTCATCGGGCTTCACAAGACTCTTCCCGCTTTTGAGGTACTCCAGAACAAGGTCGTCCGTCAAGTACGCGAACGGAGGCTCTCCGACCACGGCCTCAATCACACACATGGCGAACGAATACGCGTCAGAAGCGAACGTTGGGCGACTCTGCAAGCACTCTGGAGCACACCAGCGCAGACTGCTCGACAACGTTCCACTCAATTTGGACTAGGACAGAGCGGAGCACATCCGCAATGTGCTTAGACCAACGTCCGACACCTTGGCTTGTCCGTCTGCTCCCACGAGAATGTTGTTCAGCTTCAAGTCTCCGTGCACCACGCCGCGCTGATGAATGTAGAGCAGTCCAAGTGCAGCCTGGTACAGCAGTTTCCACATCTGCCTTTTGTTGTCCTCCGACCGCGCCAGGAACGAGCCGAGACTGCCGTTCGTCGCGTCCTCACACAATACGAACGGTGGCGAGCTCACGTGTGAGGCACCGACCATCTTCAGGACGTTCGGGTGGTTCATCTGGTGCCAACCATCCACTTCCTTCTCAATCTTCACCCGCGCACGGTCATCCACCACCAAATCCCCAACCAAAAAGCGCTGCACCACCACCTTCCCAGCACCCGACCCGTCCGACCCGCCCACCCCACGGTGAACCGTCGCAAAGGGTCTCGCGCAAACGCATTCGGCTCAAAAGTGACCTCATTCAACGGGACGAACCACCGAGGCAACTTCCCCACTCTGGTCCCGAAGACCGTCTCGATGGTCGACGCCATCGTCTTCATCACGTCCACCACATTGTCGCTCTGTCCTGTCGCCGCCTGTTTCTCAACTGCAAACTGGAGCGTCAGCAGAGCGTCCACCTGCGTCTGCGGGTCCTGGAAGACGCGACACATTTCTGCTGCGTCGCTCACTGTCGCCCTCAGAGCGTCCTCCGCCACTCGCTCGTCCTGCTTCAACGTCAGCGCCCAGTCTCTCGTCGCCACTTTGAACAGACCCAGCGCATCCACCAGCGCGTCGACGCTAAGGTTGAGGTTTTTCAGCTCGCCCATCCTTTTCCGGTGACGCACCACTCGGTCGACGAGTCGCTCGCCTCGGTGGCGCTCCACATGACCCAAAAATTGGGTAACCACGGCCACGAACGGGCGGGCGGCGTCGGCCGGTGGAATTTGGGTACAGTCTCCGAAGCCGGCGCGCAGCAGCGTCTGCAGCCGCGAGTGGAGGCGCTCGCAGGCCACTTGGGCCTCGTCCTGCTGGCTGCAGAGACGCAGGATGGTCAGCAGCGCCTGCTGGACGGGGCCGGCGCCAGGCACCACCAGCGCACTCATGATTGGGGGCGAATTTGGGGTCAATATGGAGGAGTGCACATTAATGGGTAAGTCAGCCTCAGTAAAAATGTACCCATAAAATGTCACCACAGTCAACTTCAACATAAAGAGCTCGTAGGAATGAGTCAAAGTGCACCGAGATGGTTGTGGGATAGGACGTCGACCATATTCTCCAGGATGTCGGTGGTGCAAGTTGTCATGACTGCATCAATATCCGGATAGCAGTCAAACGATGTTGAGCAAAGAGTTCATCCATCCACCCTGCGTGCTGCAAAGGATCGGCTTCGTCGGATTCAGCAACACGATTCATGTTGCATGTACTCGCTCATGGTGCAGTACGCTTTTAGCACAGACTACAGCGTCCTTCTGATCAACTCGCGGAGGACCGAACCCGATACGCCACCGTCGACCAAAGCGACCTCGTGTCAGTGTCGATCTCGCTCAAGAGTGCGGATAGTCTCTCTGTAAACGCTAGAGGGGGCAGCACAGCTGTCCAAGAAGTTCCTTGCCGCATGTTCACATGCATTGAGCATCTCGTCACTTCGCAATGAGAACTTGGCAGCTGTGCTGGACTTGGCCATTAAGTTGCTGGTGGTCGAGCACCGAGAGCACGAGCGACCATGAAACGCGTTTTCCGTGTTGCAAGTGGGACGCGTTTGAGTGGACAAGCTTGCGCTCAGTGAGCCGCTCACTCAGAGTGAGCGCAAGCTTGTCCCATGATAGGATGCCAGACGAACAACTTTTTGTGTGTATCATGATGACGGAGGGGATGCGCAGCAGTTAAGACGTGCCTGACTTCGTTCGGAGACCCGGAAGGGCTTTGCAGGCGGCAATGCCCCGCCAAACGACACGGCTGCGGCTTATTCGGCTAATCTGTAGCCACATGAGATTGAGGCTGAATCAACGGTTTCTGGGTGCAGCTGCTACCATGCTCGCCTTAGCAGACGGTAACGCGTGACGCTCTCCGAAAACCTCCAACATTGGGACGTCGCCGCTCGAGCGGCAGATGGCTTCGCTACCTTCTCGTGATGGATGCGGCAACGCCAAGTCCATGCACCCGGTCAGGCAGAGATCCGATCGGAGCAAGTCTGATGACATCGCGTCATATGCGAATGGCTATCGGTGATTTGCAAACTGAAGAAATGGCGGGCCATGTCGATGTCGATGTCGTCCTAATAAATTACACAGTGTACGCTGTGGGGATAGCGGTGAGGCAGTCAAGGTCGTTTCTGTCGTGGGCTTCTCGTTCAAAAGGCAGTAGACGGAACGGGCATTAGTTAGGTCGTTAGAATACTAAGGGGCTACTACAATGTATCTCACCTTCAAACGAGACGAAATCTCGTGTGGCAATCACAGAGAAGTGCATTTGATGCGCTAACTGCAGCAGATCGCAGTCGCAGCATGCCTGACCAACTCGAATAGAAGCCCTACGACGGCGGGACAGCCCATCTCCATCGAGACAAAGAGGTACCGCATAACTGAAGATGACTTGAAACTCGCCGACGAAGCGACGCACAAACGCCGAGCTAGTAATTTGTGGAGGTAGTACATGATCCCATTTGAGGTGGCATCCAAACAGACAAGGGCGTCTGCGCGAAGCTGCGCATTCGAGGCAGCATCTATGTAGACATGAGACCTCGGACTTGGACTTGGGATTCGCAATGGGAAGTCTGCTCACTACTTCACGAACGAGATCGCTCAGCTCGGTCACTATTCAATTTGCCTTCAACCGCATAAGCGTCTTCAACTCCAGTCTAAAAGACGATGGTGTGCAACAACCAAGAGGTCGAGACTCCAGCAGCGGATACGTGGGCCTCGGAACCGCTGGTGAAACCAGAAGCAGCCTCTGCAGCACTCCACAAGTCCATTCTCAAGCCTGAAGAAGAACATGTAGAAGACCAATCATCGGACCACTCCACCGGCAACTCGTCCTTAGCTTTGGACACTGCCTCTCCAGACGTCTCACTGACCTTGGCAGACGACGACAACATCGACCAACTGCTGCACAACATGGCTGACAACATGATCGGTCGCAACATTCCGTTTGATTCGCCCTTTGGAGTCAAGGCACAGGTCTATGCCGACTACACTGCTAGTGGCAAGTCCCTTGAGTGCATCGAACACTTCATCCACGACCAGGTCATGCCTACTTATGGCAACACCCACACCACTACATCTGTAACGGGACTGCAGACGACCTCGTTCCGAGAGGAAGCTCGTCACACCATATCCAAGGCCGTGAACGCTCAAGCGTCCAAGGACGTGGTGATTTTCGCCGGTCAGGGTTGCACCAGTGCCATTAACAAGCTGGTGACAGCGCTTGGAATCAACAAAGGGCGACGCCGTCATCGTGCGAGCAAACGTCCGGTGATCTTTACGTGTCCGTTTTCACACCATTCCAACCTACTCCCGTGGCGTGAGAGTCCTTGTGCCGATGAAGTGCAGATCCCTGAGGCCGAGGGTGGTGGTTTGGATCTTGACGAGCTGGAACGCCAGCTCCAGCTTCACCAGAATCGTCCACTCAAGGTCGGTTCTTTCGCTGCAGCTTCTAACCTCACGGGTATGCTGATCAACGTCGACAAGGTGTCCAAGCTACTCCACAAGTACGGTGCGCTGGCCTGTTGGGACTACGCCACGTGCGCACCGTACGTCGACATTGACATGAACCCGAAGGACAAGTTGGCGTACAAGGACGCCGTGTTCTTCTCGGGGCACAAGTTTGTTGGTGGTCCAGGCTCTCCTGGTGTGTTGGTGGTGAAGAGGAAATGGATGAACAATGAGGTGCCGACAATGCCCGGTGGTGGCACCGTGCTGTTTGTGACGGAGAAGGCTCACAGTTACTTGTCAAACAAGGTGGAGCGTGAAGAGGGCGGCACCCCGACATTCTGGGCAGCATCCGACTGGGTTTGGCCTTTCAAATGAAGCAGCGTCTCGGCCCACAACGCATCATGGACCTGGAACGCCAACACGTTCATCACGTACGCGAGTCTCTTGGTCGCAATCAGAACATTGTCATGCTCGGACGGCAGACCGATGACGTGGAGCAGCTCCCGATCTTCTCGCTGATGATCCGCTTTGGTGACCGCTTCTTGCACCACAACTTCGTTTGCGCCTTGCTCAACGATATGTTCGGTATCCAGGCCCGTGGAGGCTGTCAATGTGCCGGTCCGTTCGGCTCCCGCTTGCTTGGTCTCAGTCGGAACGACATCATCGATTTGGGGCACGCAGTCGTGGCGAAACACGAAGTGCTAAAACCGGGCGTTGCTCGCATGAGCTTCCCATATTTTGCTGATGAAGCCGAGATGGAGTACATCTTGGATGCTGTGCACTTTGTAGCTGATCACGGCTGGAAGTTCTTGCCAGAGTACGATTTGAACTGTCGGACGGGTGTCTGGCGCCACATTTCTCGTGCGGACGAGGCCTTCCCTGCGAAGAAATCGCTCACGGCGATGCAGGTTGAAGACGTAGAGACTATCCGCTCGTCGATAGTCGTGGAACCTATCCGAGACCTTGCCACCCACCGCCGACGTAACCTCGAGCAGGCTGCAGAACTTGCAGACCGTTGCATTCAAAACGCAGCGGCATCGGACTTTCATCAGAGTGAAAAGGTTGCTGAGAGCTATGAAGGTTTGCGTTGGTTCGCTTATCCGAGCGAGGCAGTATCGGCTTTCCACAAACTCGGTGGCAAGCCACCACTCTCGAAAGAGGTCAACGGGCCGTGTCAACCGCAACGATACTTTGATGCTGCCATCAACCACGTTTGGGACGGAGTGCCGACGATGGCGACGATGAAGCGACACAAGGTGAAGGTGATGGCACGAATGCTCATCAGCCGCTATATCTTTCAGAACCAGGATGCTGCAACATGAAACCCATCGAGACTTCGGATGATGAAAGTGACTACGACACCGATAGCTCGCAAGATCACTCCTAGATGTTTATCTATTAACGTGGATTGTTACACTCTGGCCAAAAGCTGGCGATTCCAACCGAACACACGACGCGATCCCCACAGACGGCAATCTCATTATAGCTGAGGATGACGACATCGAATCCGGAGACACAATGCTAGTCCAGTAAAGTTGCGCAGTATTGCTGTATTTTTAATGACCAGAACATAGCTCTATGTATGCTAAATGTAACTCTCAAGTTTTCATGCTTCGTTCTTGCCCCATCACTCGAAAGACACGAAGATGTCGATCAATGAGCGATAACTCGTATCAGCAATCATGTCGTCAATCTTCCTTGATCTCCCAACTCGAAAATAAACAGTCAAGCAGTTTTCGATCTTGGTGTTTAGAGATATCCGTTACTGCATCGAGGGACGCCTGCCGTTGGGCTCGTTTAGTTCGTCCGAAGCAAGGTAGTAAGCAGGTCATGGCTGACGAGAAGGAATCCGCAGAGAGCAAGGATACTGGTGGCAATGCCAGCTCAACGTACGATATTCACGCATAACCACTTCGCAATACTTCATTGTCACTGACTATTCACCATGCAGACCTCGCGTGGTGAAGGCCCCGCCGAAGACTATGCCTCCTCCAAATACCAACGTTGATGCCAAGGTTTTCATTTGCTACATCTACGAACTCAAACTGCATGGCAATTCAATCTAATTGATGGTGTTTTGTGGTTGTACGCACAGCATCCAGGAAGTGCTGAGGGCCCCAAGAAGAAGGCGCTGCCTCCACCATCAAACCCTCCTCCTAAAGCAGGAGGTTCGGCTGCTGCAGCATTTCGATCCAAGTCGACGCTCCCACCGCCTAATGGTCCTCCTCCCAATGGAGGTGCTGCTCCGAGTGCTTCGGTGGCAAAAATTCGAGGAGCTGCACGACCTCCTTCAGGTGCACCGCCATCTGCAGGACAAGCCAAGGCAACAACACCCGATGGTGCAAAAGCAATAACTCCTCCTGTAAACGCACCTCCATCAACGGCTCCGATGAAAGCACCTCCATCAAAGACACCACCGTCGATAGCACCGCCGCCAAAAGGAGAAGCAAAACCGGTGTCCACTCCACGTTCCGAAGATGAAAGCAAGAGCGATTCGAAACGTGTGTCTTCGGGTCCTCTTAAGCCTGTGCCGGATGCTAAACGCACTCCACCGACATCGGCGAGAGGTCCTCCTCCAGGAGATGCAAACCCACCCCACGAGCAGCTCCAGTTGATATTCTAGGGGATACTTCTCCAGTCATCACGAATAAACCTGCGCAGCCTGTTAAAAGTGCCGGCACTGCTCCACCTGGCAAACCTCCAAAGCCAGTGACCCAAATGCGGTTTCCTCCATCTACTGCTCCTCCATCAACAGACAAAGCTTCAATTCCGAAGCCTGCTCTGGTGATGAAAAGCACATTGGAAGTACTGAATGACACAAACGCTGCTTTGTCAGCAAGAGGTCGAAGTGAAGAAGATGACGATGATTCACGACGCTCAAGTGTGCCGACTGTGAAAGAGGGTAGCCACAATGGTGTGTTTACTACCAAGATGGGGAAGGCGGCACAGTTTAGCGGTCGGACACGACTCAACGTTCCAGAGGAAGAAGTCATCGTCGTCAAGAAGCGTGAGGCCAAGAGCACTGAGGTTGAGGCACAAGCAAAACCTGACGGCAGTGAAATTGCAAAACCAGCGCGTCTTGGTACAGCTCATATCGCGAACCTTGACGATTCATTTGAAGACGTGGAGGAAATCCCATTCCTCGAAGAAAATAAGCCTGACGCGAAGAAAACAGAGGCTGCAGAAGAGAAGTCCGGTGAGCAGGAAGACGACCCAGAGATTGTTATCGAAAATAAACATGGTCCTCCTAAGATGAACGGGACTCGATCATCATTTTCGCAGAGAGAGGCTACCAAGAGCGAGCAAAAAGATAACAACTTTGACGAAGAGAAAGAGGACGCTGAAGGTTCGATGACCACACGGAGAAATGCTACTCACGAGGATATTTACGATGAACTACGAAAAATGAAGCGTGGGTCTCGTTCTCCTCGAGACGACGAGGACATCGTTGGAGAACAGGATGGATCACGTGCATCTTCTTTTAACGAAAAGAAGGACAAACTCAGCACTAATAGTGATGACAGCACCAAAGAGCAGAGCGGTGCAAACACGAGTGGAAACAGTCGTGAGAAATCACGTGAGAGGCGCAAGGAGAAGCGGCGGAACAAGCACGACGAGCCTAAGAAAATTCAAGCCCAGGTAAGTTGTGCTAGTCACTGCAGTCACAATATCCTACGTATGCTGATGGCCACGCATATTCTTTGCCATGCCCTCGTAGTTCTTCAACCCGAAAAGTGTGCCGTATATCCCTGATCATTTACTCGAGTTTGTGAAGCAACCGCTTGAATGTGGCCGTGGCCAGATTGTAAAGTGCTTCATCGAGAGAAACGACAGCGGACCAAACAAACTTGCACCAATTTACACGCTACTCCTGGAAGTCAACAGCTCTAGTGGTCGTCCCATCATGTATGCACGAAAGAAAGCCACAAGTCGGATCACATCGCACTACGTCATATCCATGAACCGGTTAGTTCTGAGCGTGCTCAATGTGCAGGTTGAGCCAAAAGTGCTAACGTGCTTCTTTTGAATTTGGCAAACAGTGACGATTTGTTCCTCTCACGCATGATGCGAAGTCATCAGTACATCGGCAAATTGCGTTCTTCTACAAGCATGATGGAGTACTGCTTGTATGATCAAGGCGACAACCCTGAGGATCTAGATTCCGACTGCGAGGTTGACGATGAAATCAGACAAAGCATCCGCGCTGAGCTTGCGGTAATTCGATATCATTACTCGAAAAAGGTGGGTCCTCTTGTCGTTATTGACATAAATCTCCAGTTGGAATCTAACTTGTCTCTCATCACCGCAGCCATACCCGCGAAAAATGGAGGTGGTCATTCCAGCCATTCTCGAAAATGGAGCGGGATACTTGGAGTGGCGTCCGCTTTCTAGGGATCAAATGATGGAGGAGCACGTCCGCAACATCACCGCAGCAGTAAGTTGAATCATTGTTGTTATTTCATGATGATATGGCTCAGTGCTCATAAACGTTTCTGAATAGGGAGGGCAAAACGTTATGGACGCTTCCAACTTTGTGTTTCTTCACAAACGTGAGACGAAGTACGATCCGTTATCATCGTGCATCGTGGATTTCCGTAGTCGTGCAACGTGTGTATCCGTGAAAAACTTTCAGTTGGTACACTCAGATCCGACGAACGAGCAAATGCGTGACCAGTACCGCAAAGTCTACCCTGACTACGTGTATGAAGACCAAGGAACGGTGTCACTGCCCCAAGAGCATGTGCTTCTGCAGCTCGGTAAGGTAGGCAAGGACTGCTTCAACATGGACTTTCAGTACCCCCTGTCCATGCTGCAAGCGTTTGCAATCAGCCTCAGCCGCTTCGACACCAAACAGCGATAAACGATCGTGCTACAACATCAGCGGTAGACATTGATGAACTCGTAAAACTTACAGCTCCTAGGTTATAACGAAGCACCGTGGTGGCAACAATAAAACCAGGAAACAAACACTTCATTGTGAAGCTACAGTAGTAGAACATCATCTTAAGTTATTCCCTTGTCGCAAAGCTGCCTTGACTCGAAGAAGTCGACTAAGCTCTGACAACGAGTCTAATGGATCTACAAGCCACAACGAGTTAGCTCATTACTCAACTACCTAAAATGAATGAGTGTACAACGTACCAAGGTCCAAGGCGCTTGGATTTTGCGGTCGCACAGGTCCCGCTGAGGATTCGCCACAGAAACTCTGGCTTGAATTGCTTGAGATAGATCCTTGGTCCTTAAAATCGCGTGAAGAACGCTGCTGCTGGTGGTACTGGCGACTCTGTCGTTGAATTTCATCTTTGTTGTCATTTGTTCGACCGGTCGGTGCGGATGGAGGCTTTTGCTGCCAAGCAAGTCCTTTAGCTCTTCTAACTGCAGCGCAACAAAAGTTAGACCCAACTTATCTGCATTACACGAAGAAAAATGCAGTGTGCCTACCGACAATAAGCCAGTGTCTGCAGATCGTTGTCGATGTTTTTCTTGATGCCACTATTCCCACCAGGCTTAGCGGTATCCACGCCACCACTTTGTGCAGATCTCATTAAATTCCTCTTTCGTCTTCCTGAATTTATTGGCTTTTTGCCGGTGTTAGAACGCTGATTTCGTAGTACCTCTTGAATTTGGTTATGTGTCGGAGGTGCTGGGAACAGTTCAGGACTCGAAGAGGAGGAAGCAAACCTTCCAGAATTGCGACTGAGTAAGCCATAACCAGGAATATCTGTCTCTAAAGCTTTTTCCGGTCCCTCGTTCACCTCCGTTCCTTGGTTTTCACTTTTTCGTGCGCCACCAAATACTCGAGAATCTCCATCTTCTCCCGGAGCGATTGATTTTCCACGGTGACGACGTGGGTTTCGTGTTCTAGTTTGCCAATTTGTGCAGATTGAGAGTCTACCAAGTCAGAGAGGCGCTTTTCAGTCGCGTACATGCGTTTTACTAATGCGACACTGTCGATCACCTTCAATTTCAGTTCTTGTGTTGCTCGTGGTGCTACTACCTTTGTCGCAGCAGCCGTCATGGGGCCTTTTGGAGTTGCCACGGAGATAGTCTTGCTGATTTCAATTTGGTTTTCGTGAGTATCCATAACCTCTTGCTGCAATGTTCGAGGTGTTTGTGCACTATTGCATTCCAAATTCTGAGACTTCCGGTGCACTAAAAACTCGGAGCTTTCGAACTGAGGCTGCGTAGACTCGGAAATTAACGCCGTCTCCTCTCTAAAACTTAGTATCACCTCACGTGCTTGAGCCAATTGCTGTTTGAGAGACGCTACCTCGTTTCGAAGCTCTTCAAGCAGTGCAGTACGGGGATCGGCGTTCTTGGTGGGACGTGTGGTAATGCGTTGTGCCCTCGCTGCATACACTAAGGTGCTCAGATTTTCATCTACATGAGCGTCACTCGGTGATAAGCATGCTATCATAATTGTAAGGCTGTTGCCGCACAGACTATCCTTCAGTAACGATGTTAGCTTGGAGTCTCGATACG
Organism: Phytophthora constricta; assembly: GCA_011947335.1. Classification (NCBI taxonomy): domain Eukaryota; phylum Oomycota; class Peronosporomycetes; order Peronosporales; family Peronosporaceae; genus Phytophthora; species Phytophthora constricta. The sequence goes on from JAAVTI010000752.1 coordinate 101,714, forward strand.
GAATGTACACTCTTGAGTCAGCACCACTCTTCCTTGCTGTCTGGCGACCAAACTCGTCGCCATCCTCATCCCCGCTAAGTGCTTGAATGACTTGACGTAGCACGAATAGGGACTTGTTAATGCCGATCGACTCTTTCAGTGTGACACCTGAAGCTCCAGTTTTGCTGACCCGCTCCGATCCAGCCAAATCCACGAGAGTAAGTTTGCTTTGCGTCACGAATCCGTCGCCGGTGTTTGGATCGCGGCTGTCCACGTAAAGTGTGAATAGGCAGTGAGAGCGTGATGATGCAGCATTCAATCGATGGGAAGCCATAATCTTGTGACGAACACCTTCTTGAAAGTAGGCAAGTACTTGCGAAGGAGACATGCACTCAAGCACCCGTAAATTCTCCACATAAAACTTTCGAGCTGCTGTCCAACGGAGACGAAGTCCTGGTACACTCTGGCGCCCGCCCCGAATCCTACCCCGGAACTTGGCTGCAAGTGTGAGGGATTGAGCAGATCCAAGATTTGTTCATTGTAAATCTGAACGAAAGAACAATGAACAGTGAACTCCCGATCTCCAGTTGACGGCTGCATGGACTGCGTGATGAGATCGAACAGATGATTGATAACCCGTGGAATGAGCTAGACAAACACGATGCGATGAGCTTTTCGGCGTTGTGTGAGCAACAAAAGATGGGAATCAGCAACGTACACCAACACGCTCCGATGCCGCAGAATCCAGCATCGTTTTGGGTCTCACACGAGCCCGAGAAGTGCCTTCACTTAAAGCAGTTGCTTCGTATTCATAGCCCTCCATCGTGTATGTTTTTCCTGACCCTGTCTGATGAACAAATCAAGCAGTTGACGCAGTCGTGATAAGTTGAACATTTCTTTCAACCTTCACCTCCAAAAGGGTATTACCTGCCCGTAGGCGAATACCGTGGCATGATAACCATCCATCACCGCCTTCAGCATTGCTGGAAACCCCATTTGTTCATACACCTCTTGCTTGATAGCATCACATGTCAGCCATCTACATATAAACATTTCAAAGCACAATCACCCTACCTGGGATGTAGAGCCATCGAATACTTGATCGAACGCAAATCCTTTCGCTGCAGTGCCGCCTGCAGTCGTTGACACAACTAATGATCGTCGGGTAGGGTCGACGGACAGAAAACTACTCGCATGACCACGTTCGAAATCGAGCAGTGGTCGAATTCGAACCACCACTCGAATTCTCATTGGCATTGCAGGGGTTGGTTCCTTTTCAGCATCTGCACGAACTTTGACATCGTCGATAGAGCTCCACACCACCGATGACATGCTGCACTGTTTAACTGAGACCAATACTGGTGTGGACGACCGATCCCGATTGCGGCTCTTCAAGATCCGATCCACCACGTGCGACTTTTCATTCCTGCGCTACGAGAGACTCGTTCAGTGCTCGGAAGATCCATCCCCGTGCATTTGGCGACCGTGTCGAGGTTTAAACGTGGACGATCTCGTTGAAAATCCATGCGTAGTGTATTGGCGTGGAGTGACAAAGTGCCGGAGCGCAACGGCGAGAAGTTTGTGGTTCAGGATTTGGCATTTCGACCCGATGGGACGCATATCGTGGCGGCTGTAGGCACGCGCGTGTTGGTGTACGATGCAGTCGATGGGACGTTGTTGCACTCGTTAAAGGGTCATAAAGGCACGGTGTACGCTGTGGATTATTCGCATGACGGCAAACGCTTCGCTTCGGGTGGAGCGGACAACATCGTCATCATCTGGACCGACAAGGCTGAAGGCATCCTCAAGTACACGCACAACGACAGCATCCAGCAGTTGGCTTACAACCCTCAGTCCCAGTGCCTTGCAAGCTGTACGGCTTCGGATTTTGGGCTCTGGGCCCCAGAGCAGAAGTCGGTGGCCAAGCACAAGGTGGTTGCCAAGATCCTATCGGCCTGCTGGAGCAAGGACGGACAACTATTGGCACTGGGTCTGCTGAATGGCAACGTGACGCTGCGTGACAAGTTGGGTGCCGAGAAGCGACTAATTGAGCGTTCCAACGCACCGGTATGGGCGTTAGCCTGGAGTCCAGCACAGGAAGATGATGCCTCAGATGTTCTTGCAGTAGGCTGCTGGGACCGCACACTTTCTTTCTACACACAAAGTGGTGTCATGCAGGGCAAAGCACGCAAGCTCGCGTTCAACCCCACCAGTCTAACCTACTTCAGGTTAGTAGTGCGCTTCACCTTCCTTTGAGTGGTGATGTTGTTTTATGCTGATAAACATTTTGTCTGTGTAGTAAGGGCAAGTATTTGCTCGTTGGCGGAACGAACCGCAAGGCTGGACTCTACACGAAGGATGGCATCTTCCTCGTCGGGTATATCTCAAGCCACAACTCAACAGAAGGTTCTTAATCGTTAGCTGACGCTGTGTGATGCATACTTTGTTTGCGCAGAATATGCGAGCAAGAGAGTTGGGTATGGGCGATCAAAGCACGACCTAAGACAAATTTTGTGGCAGTAGGTTGCGATGACGGCTCGCTGTCGATACTCTGCCTGGTATTCGGTACTGTGCACGGCATCTATCAGGAGCGTTATGCCTACCGCGAGCATTTGACGGATGTTATCGTACAGCACTTGATGACGGAACAAAGGTCCGAATCAAGACACGAGACTGCGTCAAAAAGCTGAGCGTGTACCGCGACCGTCTCGCAGTTCAGCTATCGGACCGCATCATTATCTACGAACTCGCCGGTAATGGTGGCAATGGAGGCTCGGGTAGTGGAACTTACGATATGCACTATCGCGTCAAGGAGCGCATTACGAAAGACCTTCCCTGCAGCTTGTTGGTCGTCACGAGCTTGAACTTCATACTGTGCCAGAAGCAAAAGCTACAGCAGTACGATTTTTCAGGCCGAAAGGAGCGTGAGTGGGTAATGGAATCGCTTATCCGCTACATCAAGGTGACAGGTGGTGCTCCAGGGCGCGAAGGCCTGCTTGTCGGGCTGAAAGATGGGTCTGTATGGCAGATTTTCATCAACAACCCGTTCCCAATTCCTCTCATTCAGCAAAGTAGTCCTATTTCCTGTCTCGACATTAGTGCCAAGTACGTTCTCACCTCGCTATGCTTCTGTGCAGATTGACAAACTGACATCTACGGTTTGTGTTGTGTCGGAGCAGCCGAGAGAAGCTTGCTGTAGTGGACGATTCGCACAAGTGCCTCGTGTACGATTTGGCATCAAAGCAGCTTCTTTTCGAGGAAGGTGCAACGAACAGCGTGGCCTGGAACACCGAGTGCGAGGACATGCTTTGTTTCGGGGCAACGGCCAGCTTAAAATTCGAGCGGGTCAGTTCCCAGGCCATACACAGCGCATGCAGGGCTTCGTCGTGGGTTTCTCGGGCTCGAAGGTATTTTCTCTCAGCGCACTAAGTGTGCAAACCATTGACGTGCCTCAGTCAGCACCGTTGTACCGCTATCTGGAGCAGAACGATTTCACTCAGGCCTACGGGGTCTCATGCTTGGGCGTCACAGCAGCAGACTGGCGTTTGTTAGCGTGGGAAGCTTTGAAGAGTATGCGCTTCTCAGTTGCTCGCAAAGCTTTCATCCGTGTACGCGATGTCCGCTACATCGAGCTTGTCAATGCCCTCGAGCAGACTTGGCGTCAACAGCTACCTCAGGGGCTGGAGAGAGTAGTAACAACAACGAAGATGAAGAGGTCGGTGGAGAAGCTGCAAAGAAGGTCAAAGCGCTACTCCAGGCTGAAATCATGGCGCACCAGGGCAAATTCCCGCTGGCAGCAAAGTTGTTCGCCGATTGCGGTGATCCAGCACGTGCGATCAAAATGTTCGCAGATCTGCGCATGTGGGATGAAGCTAAGCGCTTTGCTACAGCACGTCAAGCCGGGGACGTGCAACAGCTCGTGCTGGCACAGGCGCGTTGGGCTGAAGATGTCCAGGATTGGCGTGCAGCGGCTGAAATGTACGCAGCTAGCGGCAAATTTGTGCGCGCCGGTGAAATTTTAGGCGAGCACGGATGGCTGGATGACCTCTTAGAGCTCACGCGAAAGCCTGAGGCTGCTGCAAGCTCGCGATTATTGACTTTGGCGGCGAACTTCTTCTTGAAAGGTGGTCAATTTGCCAACGCGCGTGATATGTACTTAAAACTCGGGGACCTTGACGCACTGTTGCAGATGCACATCCGGCTGCAGGAGTGGGAAGAGGCTGTCCGTTTGGCAGACAGACACCGAGACAGTGTACGTCGACCGGATGAGGTTTTGTGCCTTATGCACAATGGTTGGTGACACAGGATCGCTTCGATGACGCATTGGAAGCTTACACTCGCGCCCAAAGGCCTGATCAGTGCTGCAGCTTGCTCCGTCAGCTCATCGACAACGCCGTGAGTGAGCACCGCTTCCGTGTTGCAGCTTATTATCACTGGCGACTTTGCGAGCAGCAAATGAAGACTGTGTTGGATCCAAAACAGCAAAACCAGGACCCAACGGAGGTGAATGAAGGGCAGCGTGATCGACTCGCGGAGGCCACAGAAAATGAGCTGCTTTCCGAGCTCTACTACGCATACGCTATGATATATGCGTTTACCGACGAGCCGTTCACGACGTTATTACCGGAGTCACTTTTCCACGCTGCACGATTCCTTCTGAACAAGTTGGCTGCACGAGGAAATTCAGGTAGCAGGGGAGGGCGGTAGTACAGTTGTAGTAGCACCCCCACCTCCCGGTATTTCTCTTGGTAGTATTTACTTCACCCTTGGTCATCATGCCTTGCAGCTGGAAAGCTACAAGGTAGCGCGGCAAGCCTACGATAAACTCCTTCAGATGAAGCTGCGTCCGGATTGGCAACCCATTGTGGAATGCACCGCAATGACACTGCAAGCACGTCCGTACGCTGATCGCGAGGAGTTGCTACCCGTGGACTATCGCTCATCCACCGTGAACCCTCTGCTCAACCCGAACAACACCGGCGATGTTTGTGTCAACTCAGGACACCCGTTTGTCCGCTCCTTCGTGTCATTCGAGAACCTCCCGCTTGTAGAGTTCCAGCCCGAGGTATTGTTTGGCTTGTGTCTTGATGATGTAGTGCTGCCTGCGTACTAACACATTTTCTTTGAATCGTAGCCCGATATTTCAGACGAAGAAGCCGAACAGCTCATCTCGATGCACCCGAACGACGCTACCGGAGTCAGCACCAAGCGGGGAGGTGGAGGCTGGCGAGAAACGGATCACGGCAACGGCTCGCAGAGTATGAAGCTCGATGACGATGACAACCAGGACCCGATAGACGAAACCAGCAAAGACGGCACCGACTTGTTTGAACAGGCACTCAACAAGCAGGCAACCTACGGTCCAAGTGTTGGTCATCGTTCCGGAGCTGCGCAGTATCGCATCTTGCAGCTGGACGCTCGAACTCTGCGTGCACTGCGCCCTAACGAGGTGTTCATCGTAAAATACCCGACCCATGCGCTGCGCCCCAAGTACTACAAGAACATGATCCCCGAGATCAAGATTCATTTATCTTCGCACTGCCGACGGTTTTTCCACGAAGAGGACTTCGAGTTTGAGTACCTGAAGGCTGGTCACTGTCCTTGCTGTCAGATGGCCGAGCTTGAAGCGTTGAATCCCCAGCACGTGGCGATGACAACGATGTCTCCGACCAGCTGGTGTTGAATGGTGCTAAGTTGAAGAAGTAACAGGCTACAAACAACAATGTAGACGAAAACAAGCATGACTTGAAATATATAGCGTCATCTCAAGTTGTCGGTCTATACCTGAGCAGCGAACGTGTCCGACCGAGGGGTGCCCCGAAGAAGGGCGACCGAAGTCGTGTGCCATCTTCGATTTGATCCCACTGATGTTGTCTGCTGGACGGAGTCATGAGTCCTTGCGCAGCAGGTGACCGCACCACCGGCGCCAGGTTGCCAGGTGTGTTTCCTCCCTCCGCCATCGCGTAATGCAGCGAGTCCGCCTCCAGGCCGCTTTCACTCTCACTATTCGCCTCCATGTTGTCCACAGCCCGGCGTGCCATCTCAGACCAGTCCGTGCGCGACAGCACGTAGATGAAAATGGAAAGCTTGACGATCTCCATCATGCACACACCGTACCACAAAGCCGAGAAGCCGAACCCAAGCGTGACTCCACCGAAGTATGCAATGGGCAATTCAATGAACCACACACTCAGCGAACTCGCCCACGCCGTGACCGAGACTTCGCCCATCCCGGCCAGGATCGACGACGTTAAAATCTCGATCGACTCGATCATGTAGCCCGTGATGAAAATGGGCTGCACGAGCATGCACAGCTGCAGCAGCGCGTCATCGTTCGAGTAGAGTCGGAAGAGCGTCTCGCGCAGTGCGAACGACACGATCGCGAGCGTCACGACCGTCGCGACCGTGCACAAGAAGCCTAAAATCCCAGCACTCTTGCAGCCTTGGGACGTCCCGCACCTAGATAGTTCGCCACGCGGATCTGCGTGGCCGAGCCGTAGCCCCAAAAGAGCGCCCAGAGCAGCGACCAGAGGCCGGAGATCACGGCGTTGGCCGCAATGACATCCGACCCGAGCTTGGCCGCCACGAGCGTGAGCGCCGAGTTGGCGAGATTGGACACGACGCTGTTGGCGGCGATGGGTCCTGCAATGTTTAAGAAGATCTTGATTCTGTCCGGTGTGAAGGCCGTCAAGTCCCAACCTCCCCAGGCCTGCAGGTGCATCTTCTTGTAGACGATGCAGTAGCCGATGAGCGCGATGGGCTGGAACCAGGCGGCGATGACTGTGGCCATGGGCGAGCCGTCGAAGCCCAGTCCCGCCCAGCCAAAGGCCCCGAAGATGAGCGTGTAGTTGGCCGCGCAGGCCACAGCAATGGAGAGCGTGCCTACCACCGTGACGGGCGACATGATGCCCATGGACTGGAAGTAGAGGCGGAAACAGGCGTAGACGAGCGAGGGCCACACTGAGAGCGACAGGATGCGAGCGAAGCGCACGCCGAGGCGCACGACTTCCTCGTCGTCCGTGGACAGCTCCAGCAGCAGGCCCACGGCCCAGTACCAGAGCACCACGGGGATGGACAGGAGCGAGACCACGACGAGCCCCATCTGCAGCCACGTGCCGGCCAGCACGCCGTTGCGCGCGCCCCAGGCCTGGCCGCAGAGCGTCACGAGCGCCGAGGCGCCCGACCAGACGCCGGCGAGCGGCACGTTGGTCCACGTGGACGCCAGCGACGCAGCGGCGAGCGAGGACGTGCCCAAGTGCCCCAGGAAGGCGCTGTCGACCGAGATGAGCGCGATGCGCGCGAACGTGGACAGCGAGACCTGCAGCGCCATGGACGTGAGCGACCAGAACTCGTGCGAGACGTCCACGGCCGCCTCTTTGGCCAGCGCGTGCTGGCTGCGGCTGCGCTTCGTGGCGTGGAGGAGAGGAGACTTCTCCTCCCCATGGCGACTGGAAGGCGGTTTCTGGGTCTGGACGGTCTGAGGTCTGAGCTTGACGACGCAAATTGCGGAATGATGAGGTGGCGGAGACGGAGTCGGATGAGTGTGTGGGTTTTGACCTGGAAGTGATTGACTGTCAGTGACGCACCGCTGGACGGACGCGATGACTGCTCAGTTAAAGAAACGAGTGCACTGTTCTATAAGTGAGCAGTTGCCAGAAGTCGCATACAGATGAACCCCTCTTTAGTGATCATCAGACTTGGAATACCTGCTCAAATGGAATAAAATGTCGGTTTCCGATGAATCAACTACCGGTAGGCACGCGTGGTGTTCCGGTACCAAGCTAAGTGATTATTACTAAATCCCCTCAGATGTGACATGGGATAGACAATCGACAAATCTTCCTCAAAAGGGTTCTTAACTATGGAAAAGTCACCTTCGTCCAGGTCGATCTGTGTGAAGTATCGGCATTTCTGCCCTTGTGTATCCCCCAATTCCTCTCGGAATACTCACTGGATTCAGAAAACCTGCTCACAAATCCGTACACCACTCGTACTGTGACGGCACGAACTAAAATCATCCCCGAGAAAATGTTTTGAAGTCCACATAGTTAGATTGAGTTTCCAATGGATATTGCATATAGTGCTGACAAATATGCTGCTTTTTTAGGCGTTTGTGAGCGATATCCAAGATGTTTAGTTGGCGACGGCGTTGGTGAGCTCCTGGCAACAGATAGTCGGCTGTTAATGTGCTTAGAGGATGACTGGCTGATGGAAGTTAGCGCTTTTGACAGCAAATAATTGTGGAACCGTTAGAACGATAAGCCCCGAGATAGGACTACCCAGAAATTGGAATAATTTTGCCGACGCCATGACAATTGAGGGTTCATCTGTAACACAAAAACTTTTCAGAAGGCACCCCTGTCCACAACTAGCCAATGAGATTTCTTTGTTTTGCAGGTTTTGTCAGCTATCAGATTTTAGACAATACACTCGCGTTGCGCTTGAATAAAGTTATAATGAATTCTGTTATTAATATAGTAATGCACAATTTCAGTAGAACTCCCTTTTCATGATTTTCATGAAAAATGTTGGCCTTTCAAAAGGATGCCATCCGATAAAAATATTGCAGTACTGCAGTAGACTTGAAGTTTTCCACCAAATCCCGCATAGCTACAAAACCGGTCGCCTTACAGTTCGTGAAACACGTTGAGTTCTACATTCATCCCTCACTCATGTGATCCACTGGAAAAGTCGCATAGATCGCGAGTGGAAACTCTCGATCTATGCGACTTCTGGCGTTCTAACCAGTGTAGGTGTCAAAAAGAGAGAACTTAAATGAACCAGTAGATATCTACTGGTTTCGTATTTATCAACTGTAGACGGTAGGCCGCCGAGACAAAATGTTGCTGACGTCCTGCCATAAATTTGCGAAGTTATTATTTGATCCAATGGGTCGGTTAACCTGGGAAAATCCCGTGGAGAAGGTGCTTTTTGGACAAAGAAGTCGGCTGCCATTCGATTGAGAATCAGGGCATTTCGTATGGGTGTATTAATATCAGTCGACGCGCAGAAGACGACGCACACGCCGACAGCGACGTAGACCATTAGACGAGCTTAAAAAATCAAAACGTTTTGAAAAACGAAACCGGTAGATATCTACTGGCATATTTACATTGTCAAAAAGAGAATCAGCGCGTCAATTAAAGAGCGTTTGAAAATCATGATGATGGGACACCTGAGAGTGAAGGTCATGAACCTCGACATGGATGGTCCACAGCGAGGGACCTATGTCACATGGCTGTGGACGCTTTGTAGACGAATGCTGCGTCCGGTGATGGACACGGTTGCGTTTGAGGACGATGCAGACCGATGGAGAAAAATTATCAGATTGAAGCTATCTGCACTATAATATCCTTCGCAATGTGGTTCCAATGGCGCTGTCGACTTGAGCGCGTTGTGAGTTCTTGTGATAATGGAAGGCCTGTGAGTAAAATGTATGCAGTATCAATTTAATGAACGAAACTACGTTGGTTGAACGACTTGGAGGGTTCAAACAGCTGCCCTCGTGGACTCTTTGAGTAAGCTGTGGTGTCAATAATGCGATTTTGGGCTGGATAGCAGTACCTTAGACGGATCCTTTTTTTAATGGTGGTAGATATTGAAACGAAATCCCCTTCGCGTTCTCTCTGGAACTTATGAATTGTCCTTTAAATCCGCTGTCGCCTTTTCCACAAGCACTAATTTCAATCTCGAGAAACGGTGACTCAATGCCTGTATCCTACAGGCATTGAAGTCAGCAAGTGCTGGAACAGCAACTATAGTGCGCTTGATTTTACAGATTGGTCTCACCTGACGGACTCGAAGACAGAGATTCCTGTCTAATACGCGTAGTATCCAAACCACGCAGCTCTTGGCCGCCTAAAAACTGTTGACAACTAAAGCCGTGTCCCGCCGTCCTCGATTTGCTCCCATCGGTGTTGCCGACTGGAAGGTGTCACCAGCTCTTGCACAGTCGGCGAGCATACGACGGACCCTAAATTTACTGGTGCATTTCCACCCTCCGCCATTGCAACATGCAGCGACTCCACTTCGACCTCACTCTCACTCTCATCATTGGCTTCCATGTTCTTGACAGCACGACGAGACATCTCTATCCAGTCAATTCGTGAAAGTACGTAAACGAAAACGGAAAGCTTCACGATCTCCATAACACACACACCGTACCAAAGCGCGTGGAAGCCGAAGCCGAACACAATCCCACCAAAATACGCGATCGGAAGCTCAATGAACCACACGCTCAGAGAACTCGTCCATGCAGTCACTGATACCTCTCCCATGCCAGCAAGAATCGAGGACACCAGTATCTCAATCGATTCGATCATGTATCCCGTGATGAAGATGGGTTGCACAAGCATGCACATTTGGACGAGTTTGTCGTCATTCGAGTACAAGTGAAAGAGCATATCGCGAAGGACGGACGTAGTGATCGCCAGCATCACAACTGTTACGAGGGCACACAGGAATCCCAGAAAACCTAGTACTCTCGCGGCTTTAGGTCGACTAGCACCAAGTAGGTTAGCAACGCGAATTTGCGTTGCCGAGCCAAAGCCCCAGAACAATGCCCAAAGCAAGTACCACAACCCCGAAATGATAGCGTTGGCAGCGATGACGTCCGATCCGAGCTTCGCCGCCACAAGTGTAAGCGCCGAATTAGCGAGGCTTGACGTGATGCTGTTGGCTGCCAAAGGGATTGCAATATTCAGAGAGACCTTCAGTCGATCAGCCGTAAACGTTGAGAAATCCCACCCACCCCATGCTTGCAAGTGCATCTTCTTGTAGAAAATGCAATACAAGATTAATGCGGTGGGCTGGAACCACGAGGCGATGACTGTGGCCATTGGCGAGCCGTCGAAGCCCAGTCCACCAAACCCGAAGGCTCCGAAGATCAAAACATAGTTGGCAGCTATAGCTAACCCAATTGATAGCGTGCCCACCACTGTAATAGGCATCATGATGCCCATCGTCTGGAAGTACAAACGAATACACACGTAGATCAGTGATGGCCAAATGGAGAACGACAGGGTTCGAGCGAATCGCACTCCCAGCTGGACAACTTCAGTATCATCGGTTGAGAAAACGAGCAGCGGTCGAATGCACCAGCAGTACCAAATTATGACGGGCAGTGATAGCACAGAGACCAGCACCAGACCAATCTGCAGCCAGATACCTGACAGTACGCCGTTCTTAGCTCCCCATGCTTGTCCACATAGCGTGATTAGCGCCGTCGCTCCGCACCACACACCTCCTAGCGGCACGTAAGTCCACGTCGAGGCCAACGAAGCTGCAGCTAGCGAAGATGTGCTCAGATGCCCCAAGAACGCGCTGTCAACTGCAGTAAGGGCGATCCGAGCAAACGTCGACAACGAAACTTGCAGCGCCATGGACGTCAGCGACCAAAATTCAGCAGCCACATCCACATCTGCCTCCTTGATTAACGGGTGCTGCCCTCGACTGGGTCCTTTATCGGAATTCAGCAGTGGCGATGCTTCTTGCATAACGAGCGGAATCGTTTGGTGCAAATTTCGAGTGTGAGAGGAACATGGGACTGTCAAATGGAGAATCTCAGGTCCGTCATCGCATTTGTCGTTATGTGCGACTCATCCAATCCAGCTGATGGATGATTAGCACGAGTCGGTGATCATGTGATGCAACAGCGCCCTCTGGATACAATTTCCACTGCCAGTGGTGCTCGAGAACTATGGTGGAACGCCGGCATTCGCAAGTTGTGAAGTACATTTACTGTTATTCCATCTCTATATGTTTTTAACGGTCTCGCTCTCCATGTCAACGAATTGCACCAATTGCACATTCGACCAGCTTGAAAAAGGTTCATGGAGAGCGAGAGCGCCAAGATAGTCGCTGTAAGTCGCTGTATAGCGTGGCGTCGATTTTCGACGAGCTTTAAGCCCGAGGCATCGAGTTTGATCGATTAGCTCTTCCGAAGAAAGGGGATCGTAGATATGTGCCGTCCTCAATTTGATCCCACTGGCGCCTACGACTGGAAGGCGTCACCAGTCCTGGAGTAGCCGGGAACGCACCACGGGTGCAACGCTACCAGGTGTATTGCCTCCCTCCGCAATAGCGTACTGCAAGGACTCCGCCTCAACAGTGGTGTCGCTGTCGCTTGTAACCTCCATATTCTCGACGGCACGCCACGCCATCTCCCTCCAGTCCGTGCGCAGCAGAACGTACGAGAAAATCAACAACTTCACCACTTCCATCGCGCATACACCCCACCAAAGCGCAGGGAAGCCGAGGCCGAACGTGACTCCGCCGAAATATGCAATCGGGAGCTCAATAAGCCACACGCTTAGGGAACTCGCCCACGCAGTCACGGAGACTTCGCCCATACCTGCAAGGATCGACGACACGAGAATTTCCAGCGACTGGATGATGTAGGCCGTGATGAAAATTGGCTGCACCATCATGCACAACTGCAGCAGCCTGCTGTCGTTCGAGTACAACCGGAAGAGCGACTCACGCAAGAGGAACGTGGTGATGGCCAATGCCAAAACGCTAATTGCAGTGCACATGAACCCCAGACCACCGAGAATTCTAGCCGCCTTGGGGCGGTTGGCGCCAAGTAGGTTCGCTACGCGTATCTGCGTGGCAGAACCAAAGCCCCAGAACAACGCCCACAGCAGCGACCATAGTCCTGAATTGATAGCATTCGCAGCGATGACGTCGGAACCGAGTTGCGCCGCCACGAGAGTAAGCGCTGAATTGGCGAGGTTGGACACCATGCTGTTTGCGGCCATCGGGCCGGCGATATTGAGCGCTACCTTCAGTCGGTCAGGAGTGAACGCCGAGAAATCCCAGCCACCCCAAGCTTGCAAGTGCATTTTCTTGTAAAAATGCAGTACGAAACCAATGCAATGGGCTGGAACCACGCGGCAATCACCGTCGCCATCGGCGAGCCGTCGAAACCAATGCCACCGTAGCCGTAGGCCCCAAAGATGAGCGTGTAGTTGGCTACCACCGCGACCCCGATCGACATGGTGCCCACCACCGTCACGGGCATCATGATCCCCATGGACTGGAAGTAGAGACGTACACAGCAGTACGCGAGTGATGGCCAGACGGACAGCGACAAGATGCGAGCGAACCGCACGCCCAACTGCACAACTTCCGTGTCTTGCGTCGAGATGTCCAGCAACAACTCAATGCACGTCCAGTACCAGACCATGACGGGGATCGACAGGACGGAGACCAGCACGAGACCGATCTGCATCCAGACGCCCGTCAAAACGCCATTCTTGGCACCCCACGCTTGTCCACAGAGTGTCACGAGCGACATGGCACCCGACCACACGGCTGCCAGTGGCACGTTCGTCCATGTGGACGCCAGCGAAGCAGCAGCCAACGACGACGTGCCGAGATGGCCGAGGAACGCGCTGTCGACTGAGATGAGCGCAATCCGAGCGAACGTCGACAGCGAAACCTGCAGCGCCATGAACGAGAGCGACCAAAACTCGGCAGTCACATCAACGTCCGCTTCCTGGACCAGACTCCTGCCCCGCCCCTTGTCCAGCAGCGGCGATGCCTCCCCATGGCCGTCGTCTCTTTTGTTTATGGACGAAGCTGATCCTCGAGATCGGTCGGCGGTAAATTGAATTGTGGAATGGCTGCTGACGTGCATGGGTGGAGGGGTCGAGGGCACCCCGTGCGACCACATCGCAAGTGATGGCTGTACAGAGACGGCAACATAAGAATTTTGATGCCAATCGAGGCCAGGGTAGCAGTGACGTGCACGGTCTCAGCTTGCTTAATCGATTCAGAGATCATGCTGGCAGGAGATTCGCACGTTCCAGTGGAAGCGGAGCCACAAGCCGCCAGATCTGGAAGTCGTCACCTCACTGATGACTGGTCCGCAGCCAGAGTCTACGCCAGTCGTTGGCCGCAATGCACAAGAAACTGCTGGAGCGAAAGGAGAAGGTCTTGTGCACTATGAGATGCTCTGGCTCGGAATTCCGACGCTGATTTCAATTTCAGGAGTGATTCCAATGCTGCGAGTGGAGCAGTGAGAGCACCAGGAAGCTAGCTGATGGAGTGAGGCAGATTAACGTAACCATTACTCGGTGACTGGCACGGTGTTGAAGTGGTCCGAGGCTGTGGGTGTCATGAGCGTCGTCGGAACAGGATCTGACAGTCCGGTGTTGGCGCCGTTGTACGTCTCTCAACGACAGCCTGCACTCACCTCATCACTCAATATGTCCGCGAAGTTCATCCACAGCTGCACCACCGCGTACATGGTCAGTTTGATCCCTTCCATGATGCTGATGGAGTGCCAAAGCGCCGCAAGCGCTCCTCGCACATTGTGTTTGCCGGTGTACTCTTTGTAAAGATCTATTCCCCAACGCTTGAAGTGGTTGGGCGTACGTGTTGCTCATGGGGACTCCAAGTGGCATATCCATTCCTGGGGTGGTGGCGTTGGGAAAATAGTGTCCACCAAGTCAAAGCAGCTGAATTTTCCCTGCAAAAGGATGCCCTCATGAGGGGTGGGGCTTTTCATCGAGTCAAACAGGGTGGCTCATCGAGGAGATTTGAAAATGGAGGATAATCGAGGGCGTATTTGTGTGCGGCAGTTTATCAAGGAAGATAGTAAACCGATTGGACAGCAAGCTATCCTGGTGCTGAACGAGTGCCAGTCAGAAACCTCCCTCGCCGAGTCGCCGCTCTGCTGTTGCCGCTTCCTAACGATGTCCTCTCCGTCTGCGTGCCCGTGTGTCCTAGATAAGGATGCGGGTACTTCCGAAGCCGCCGTCGTCACGGCAGCTCAGACCTGGAAGGACGTGGTGCTTGGGATAACCACAACGGCATATGCGAATTCGTTTGCACCTCGCCCAGATCAAGCCTTACCGTTGTTCATCAATGGCCCAGCACCACAGCCGGTCCCGCCAACGCCGCCACTGCCAACGGCCATGCCCATGCCGCCGCAGCCAACGCCGACACTGCCAACTGCCACGCCAGTGCCACCACTACCAACTACCATGCCCATACCACCACCACTGCCAACGTTCATGCCAACCCCGCCAGCGCCATCTGTCATTCCAACGCCGCGACACTCGTGTCCACAGCGGTCGGAAGTATCGCTACCCTATTCTCCAACTCTCCCAGATACCCCACCGACACCACCTGCAGCATGTTCAAGGCTGCTGCCCCCGGCATCCTACGCTCAAGATTGTTTCGAAACAAGTCACGATGCTAGTATGGCTGATGGCTCCACTGTGGAGTTTGTGTCGTCTGAAGACGAGTCCATTGAGTCCGACGGGCAGAGCAAGCCGTTGTTTGTGCCTCGTGTCGAGTACGCCTCGATCGAGGGCGCAAAACGCGGTATCGATAGTTTCGATGGTTACGTGTACATGTTCCTATATAACTACGGGAAGCGAGGCGGCAAAATGGACGACAGAAGCGTTTACCACTGTATTTCGCATGAAAACTGTGAAAAACGGATTCGCATCGGTCCATCAACCGATGGAGATGCTGTTACGTTTTGGCTGCACGATTCTGGTGTGAACACCGGTGCAATTACTGAGTCCAAGAAGCGCGGCATCCCAGGTTTCTTCCTTCGCGAGGTGGACGATATTTTGCTGGGGTGCGGCCCCAAAAAGTGCAGAAAAGTTTTGCTGGAACGATACGCCAATGTACCTAGTCGCCTCGAATGCGTGCCCATCGAGTCACAACTGAAAAACCGAAAAGCGACGCTAATGAAGCTACGTGCAGGTGAGCGCATTAGTTACTGTCTTTATGTCACGTAGGGCTAAATGCTCGTTTTGATGTTGATGTTCAGGCGGCTGGGAAATAAAAATATTGCAGAACTGCTGGAGTGGACGTCTACGCACTTGTGCACGACAAGAGGTGAGTTTTTCGTGCGTGGCTTAAGCCACAGCTTCGATGAGCCTTTCAACCAGCAGCAAGTTGAGGAAGAATTGGACTCCCTGGATAAGGATCGCAAGCATGGCCCTTTGGTTTGGACTGCTTCTCTCACATAGTTACTCTAGATGACGGTACGACCGCGGACTGTTGTGGTCTTATTTTGACGTCGAGAGCAATTTTTGGAATGTTCTGAAAGCATACAACGGGCAGAGCGAGGAAGGGATCCTAGGTGTTACAGATGGAACCTATAGACTGCATTTCGGTGAGTAAACCCCGTACTCGTGTTATGTTGAGGATGAATGACTGTAATTTATCTTTTGGCTGTGTAGGTGGTTGGACGTTGGTAGACTTTGGTACCTACACAACACACTACGAGAAAAAGCGCTACTCCAAGACGTTTGTGCCTTGGGCATACATGTTCGTTCGCACGGAACATCATGTAGCTTATGCTACGATGTTTCAAACTGTTAAGACGTATGCGTCTCGGTTTTTCAACATTGATCTGGTATTAGCCTTTGGCAGCTTAGATCGCAGTCAGTACATTGCAAGTGCTTACATGGAAGTTTGGCCGCGCATTCGGCTGCTAAATTGCTACCCCCACCTCGCAAGAAAGTGCGGCGCGTCAGATAAAATTCAGCTGCTTGCTGAGAAATCATTTTACGAGGATCATGTGGCCGTCAATATCAAGTATCTGAGTAAAGCCCGCTCGGAACGTCAATTCAGGGCTCTCTCACTACTCTTTTGGAGTATTGGCGAAGCCAAGGCGAGGCGGCATACGCACGTTGGATCGAGGATACGTATTTGGACTCACATTGGAAGTTCTGGTACTACCAGGCTGCAATTGCTGGAGTCACTCCATCTCAAAATGCGCTTGAGTCTCACCACAAGGTCATCAAAACTACATGTGTGGCTTCCTTTCGATCGAGTACAGCCGTTGTTTTGAACGATGGCATCCCCAGCATTTTGTTTCACGAGGCATCCCAACCATTGCGGCAATGCCTGTTTCACTTCTGTGAAGGTAAGCTTCGCACGATAGTTTTCTGAGCAACTCTAACATTTTCGTTATGTATTATGCTTGTGATTCGAATAGGTCCTTTGTGTAGCGAGGCCGTTGCTAATACCAAACGCCTGATCGACAACAACAAAAACTACTACAGGCATCAAGGCCCACGTACACGGATTCTATTTGGCGTGCTGTTTAACGCGACCAAGTTCATGAATTCCAGTACAAATATCAACGGAACCAATCTGGACAGAGCAAGAGCGCAACGGTGAGTTTGAACTGCTCATAGGCTTAATGTAGCTACTAACTCGTCTCGTAATGGCTTCGGTAGATACTTGGACTCCCTTGAAGGCAAGCTCCCAGAAGACATCACCGTCCGAAACGCTGAGCGCTACTGCCTATCTATACATCAAGTGAAGCTGCTGCACCAAGAAGCTATCACGAGCTTTGCTCCATCGGCTCGAATTTCAGTTGAGCAGGTGCAATATCGCTTATATTCTGCTCAGGTGAAGCTTGTTCCAACTGATCATTTGTTTGCTGTTCACTAGATCCAAGCAGTTCGTCGAAAACATTCGTGCGATTGCGCGATGTTCTCTCAGACAGGCTGGCAGTGTTCTCACGTTTCGGCTGTGATGGTTCTCCAAAGCGAGATAAATGTGAATCGCCTCCTACGAGCGCTGCCCACTCGAAAAGCGAGTGGTGGCCAGCGCAAGGCAAAAATTGCCTCACCAAGGACAAGGCAGATCAACAATTCTCGATCGACGTACTGGTCAAAGCAATACCTTGAAAAACCCATGTCTCCACTCCATTGGCATGTCATGTGGGATTTCGAGACAAGAACTAACTTGGGCGTGCCAAAGCGCGAGAGCTTTCGCGGAACGGTGGTGTCTTGGGGTGACAACAACGTTGTATACTACTGGGCGGTAGAGTTTCTTAAGCTTAAGAAGACCGTGAGACTGGAGTGCCAAGAACTGGCCGAGTGTACTCATGAAGCCTATATTCACGGCGTCGATGTCACTGACTCCTCTTCACACGAAGCCATAGTGTAAGCCACGATGGACGATAGGATCAATGAACAGCGCAGTTAGTCAGTGGCATATAAGCATTTACATGATACTAGCTACACCCGATAATAATCTGGTGCCGCGAGGACGTCCAACTTCACTTGTAGCCGCAAGTCTTGCTTCCTGCGGTGAACTGCCCTCGACGAACATCTTTCCTGAAGAAAACTCTCGATGAGCATCCTTTTCTTGGCTGTCCTCGATGAACCTCCGAGAAAACTCGATAATAAGCCCGTCCCCCTCGTGAGTGCTCCTTGGCTGACTCCGCAGTTAACGTTGTTGCCATAATCCTTTTGGGCATTCATATTGATGAGCAGTTCACCGCCATGACACTCATCCCCATCCGACTGAAAATATGGTGCACATGAAGATCGCTCTTTGCTTCGGAAATCGAGAAGAACTTTGTATGTTTAATCCTGCTTCAGTTACGAAGTTGGTGAAATTTTTAAAGGTGATAAGTGTGCGCCTTAAGTGCGCGCCAGGTAAGCCTGGCGCGCTCGAAGCAAAAGCAGAGATCGGACTTCGAGCATCGGAGTACGTGTGCTGAAAAACTTCATTTCTGTAGCTTGACACTCTTGCTGATGTTTTACTGCGAAGAAAAACAAAGGGAATGGCCTCGACTTCGGAAACCGAGTGCGAACTGGAGCGTGCTGAGATCGCTGCTTGTTGTTAGAGCGGCGGATTGGCTTACACGTGTTTTCGCGGCTCTGCAGAAAAAATCGACAACACTTACCAGACTATTTATTTAATGCGTTGAAGGCGATGAGCTTCGCTGCTGGTTTCGGTTAGGAAGAATTTGTTTGTTGTCAGTGTGTTTTCGAAGGGTGAGCTTCTCGATATCTCTGCAGTGCAAAATTCGCAGTTTTAGGGAAACAGATAGCACTCTACACGCGTATACGCATCACGAAAAACTGAGTGCTGACGCAAGGAAGCTTGTGTGATGGCCCCTTGCTTGTCTCGGCTTCAATCCGAGTCAACTTACTAGCTGGAATATCAAGCGGCGGGCGAGTATTCAGTCACGTGCACGTTGTGGTGGTGCACGCCGTCGTCGACGTGGTCCCATTGATGAACGAGGCCCGTGGGCGTCATGAGCGTCGTCGGAACGGGAGATGGCAATCCGGTGTTAGCCCCTAGCGCGGTGCTTCCACCCTCTGCGACGGCAACATTCACCTCCTTGCTCTCGTCTTCCATCTGCATGTTCTTAACGGCCTCGTGCGCCATGTCCTCGAAATCGATCCGCTGCAGCACCACGGCGTACACAGTCAGCTTGAGCACTTCCATGATGCAGATGGAGTACCAAAGTGCCGCGAAGCCGCCGTTCAGCACGATAGCGAGCACGTACGCAGCGGGTAACTCGACAAGCCACGTCGCCAAGGTGCTGGTCCAGGCGGTAATGTGCACCTGGCCCATGGCAGACAAGATCGACGCAAACACCATTTCCGTCGCCTCCACCATGAAAGCCACCACAAAAATCGGGAGCACTGCCACGCACACGCTCAACAGGTCGGAGTCGTTTGTGTAGAGCCGGAAGACGTCGGCACGGAAAAGTAGCGTGAGCAGTGCAAGTATCGTGACAGTGATGACCGTGCAGCCGAAGCCCAGCACACTCAACGTCTTGGCGGCTTTCGGACGATTGGCGCCCAATAAGTTCGACACGCGGATTTGAGTGCCGGAGCCGAAGCCCCAGAAGAGCGCCCAGAGCAGACGCCAGAAGCCCGACACGATGGCATTCGCTGCGATGATGTCGGCACCCAGCCAGGCTGCAATGAGCGACAACGCCGACGACGCCACGTTCGACACGAGACTGTTGATAGCCGCTGGCGCCGAGTTGTTGTAGAACACGGTCATCCGTTCACGAGTGAACTCGCCCAAGTCCCAACCGCCCCAAGCTCGCAGATGCATCTTCTTGTAGATGATGCAGTACCAGGTGAGCGCTGCCGGCTGGAACCACGACGCCGCCACCGTCGCCAGCGCTGAGCCGTCAAAGCCCATTCCTGCCCAGCCGAACGCGCCGTAGATGAAAAAGTAGTTTGCTGCCACCGACACCGCCATGGACAGTGTGCCGACCACCGTCGTGGGCATCATGACCCCCATCGCCTGGAAGTACAATCTCAAGCACACGTAGACCAGGTTGGGCCAGATGGAGAGCATCAAGATGCGCGAGAAGCGGATGCCGAGTTGCACGACCTCGTCGTCATCGGTCGATGCTCGTAGTCCGAAGCCCACGAACCAGTAGAACACCATGAGCACGGGCGTGCACAGCGTCACGAGTGCCAGTCCCATCTGCAGCCAGATACCGGTCAGTTTGCCGTTGCCGGCACCCCACGCCTGGCCACACAGCGTCACGATGGCGGACATGCTGGACCAGACCGTGAGCAGCGGCACGGTGGTCCACACGGACGCCAATGACGCCGCTGCCAGCTCCGACGTGCCGAGGTGTCCCAAAAACGCGTAGTCGATCGAGTAGAGTGCGATGCGCGCAAAGGTGGCCAGCGACACCTGCAGTGCGATGGAGGACAATCCTAGGAACTCGCTGCGAACGTCCACCGGTGGTTCCTCGGTGGTGGACACTGCGGAGGTCGGCAGCAGTGGAGACTTCTCGTCCAACTGAGTTCTCGTCGCCATTGCAGCCTTCCGAAGCACTTGAACGAATGTCAACAGAGTCGGTTGTGCGGGCAACAGAGCCCGTGGGCTGGTGGTCTCCGATGACACATCGTGGAGGACTCATCTTGTGATGGCTACGCCCATCTGTCTGCCACGCACGTGGTACAGTACCGTTCCTACCGCTTTTGTGAAAATGGAGTATACAGCTTGAGTGCCTTGCATTGACCACTGAATAACCCTGAAGTTTTGCAATTGAGTGACGGTCGAACTGTTGATGGACATCTGGCTGTCACTGATCTTCATGCACATCGTGCCATCAGTATTCAGATTGTGATGGCAGCGATATTAACAGCAAGGCTGGATTTTTCTGGAAGTGAAAGGGTTAACTTCGCTATTCATGTTCATGTTGATCGCTTCGTTGATTTTCGGACTATTTTTGGTGCTCGCATTGCGATAGACTACCTCCTTGCCAGGATAACCACCCAGATAGCAATGGAAGCTCGCTACTACTTGTCGAGCGAGTTTTTATCCACAGTTGTCCCTTGTCATCCTTTTTTACTTCATCCAGAATACTTTGAAGTATATTTTAACCAAGCGTGAAAATGCTCACATGCTTTTGGGGCCTCGTTCAATTCACCGGAAATATCCAGGCTCTCGCCGGGTCACTTGCACCAGGCCCCGGGAAATACGTATTGATAGTGGATCTTCAAGATCAAGAAACCATAATACGATATTCTTAAGTTTGCGCGCTGCAAAGTACATTGTAAAGTGTGTCTAATTAGGCTCGAAGCTTATCAGTCCTGTTCTTGCCTCACGGCTGTGGCAGCACCCGCTACAGTAAAAGTGTAATAGTGTGGCCCACGGTAATTGTGTCGTCTGTATTAGGGTTAATAGCCCACGGTAAATCTGCACCCACACTAATAATGCTCACAATTAATCTAATACTAAGTAAACAATACAAGTTTAGGCTATACTTTAGAAGTTTTATGGGTAATTCCTGTTTCGAAAGTAGATATAGCGTGGGCCACGGTATTTTCGCACTCACGCTTATTTTCCACCCACACTAATGACACTTTTTACTGGGCTGTAGCTCCGCAGCTCCAACCGTTGGTGTTTGATTATGAAGTACCGCTGTTGATGCGGCGCGCGCTTGTGCGGTCAGATTATGCATTTGCCTTGATGAGGCGGTCGTCCGGGTGTAGGTTACTGGTGTCGGCGTCGGTCGCCGCCGCTACTCATTGTTGCTTCCGTCACTGTCGACTGGACAAATACTCCACAGCTTGGCCTTCAGTAATAATATATTGGGGCATAATATTGCACGCCATTAGCGCCAAAGTCACCTATAAGTACTTTTATGAACGACATTGGGGGTCTTCAAAAGCCTTCACGTGGTTTTAGAGTCACCATAATTGCTAGTTAGCCTTTCCAACAATAGTACTAATTTTGAAGTATAATATATAGCAATCGATGACTTCCCAATAATGATACTTCAATGAATTAAATATTGTGCATTTCGGCCAAGTTTGACGATTATGGGCTATTGACCCAATCGCTCAATACAAACTCTAGTCAATTGGCAATCGCCGGTTATCATAGAAAGTGCATGATCCTAGCTGGAAGACCAAACCCACATCGTACTTAACCGAATATATATGCCTTTGTATGCCATGGGCGATTGCCTGTCCGGCGATTCAATAAATCGCCCAATGCAGTTTTGAGTAGAACCTACAATATATTGTTGGCGCTCAAATTGTCGGGGTCTCACTTGCACGATTGAACTGGCTCCGCGAAGGACCTGTAAATAACTGTTTTTTTTTATGGCTAATCTTTGATAAAAGATGTGGAGACAAACATACTTCGAGGTATACTTTTGCACTGACCTCTGCGTGAAACACTAAACTTAGCTTAGCATTGATGCAAGCGATGTCTTGAGGTTCGTCACGGGATTGGTTTACATGATACTTTGGCGACTCTGAGCAGAAAACACCGCTGCAGGTTCATTATGACTCTTTTAGCACCTCAAATTCGAGCGAATCCAAACATGAATGTCCAATCGCCCCAAAACTTTCTCCTGTGCAAACACACCTGATCAACTGCAAGATGCCCCACCCACAAGCCGTAAAGCGCAAAAATTTCCTTCGTGTTTCTCTTCCGTTCCTTTTGCACCCATATCGTCGTTTCGTCTTCGCAAAACTATAAGATATGCAAGGCTATCATTTGTAGCCCTACTCCTTATTCACCCAGATTTCTGAAAATGCCTGTTTCAGTGAACAGATTATGGACATAAATAACAGCTGGCGATCTGCATCCGATCACAAGATTTACATGATCAAGTGCATGATGTACAGTACTTGTACCGGTACTCGCAAGGCTTCAAACGAACCACCTCACTTCTCAACTTGCTCTCTAGCAATCAACCAGCTCACGACTCTTCGACTCCGTTTGTTCAAGACTAAGTATGCGTCTGTTGTGCTACGTTTTCCTGCTGATTGCGATCATCTTCACGACCAGCACCAATGCTGCGACGGTTAAGGACTTTGAGTTGACGTCCGCGGAGGTGGCGAGTTTAAAGCAGTTTGCTGACTACGACACCAACAAGCGCGCTCTGAGAACTACCAATACCGACAATGAACTTTCTGCGGAGGATGAAGAGCGCACTGGATATATGCCCTGCTACTGTATGGCGGCCGTTGGCCAATCAAATTTCGACTTCTGCTTATTAGCGAATGAGGAGTCTGTCTACTCTCATTTCGGCCAATGAGAATTACTAGGGTAGGTGTTTAGCTTGCCGACAACTTGCCGACGTATAGTGTCGGCAGGACGGCCGAAATATGTGAGTCAGCCATAGTGAAAGCAAGTAATGCAGATATTAAACGAATATCAGGGACGCTGCCGACACATCACTTCGAGTTTGTATTACTACTACTTACGTTTTGTATTGTCGCCTCCACTACTATCACCAACTCAACCGAGTTTCCTGGGCGACGTCCTCTCATGAGGTCATGAGGTTAACTGCTCCGAAGTATACTAGGAGCATTCAAGTTAACATGCTGGATACGATCAGATCACTAAGGCACTTAAGACACGAGCAAGCAGCAAAAGGAAACCAACATATTATTGCATTTATTTAATATAAACTATAATTTATTCCTCGCACTAGTCGTCATCCAGTAGCAAGCCCTCACTCTGGCAGCAACACTAGGCTCCACCATGCCCAGGTGCCCTAGTCTCCCTTGACACCCCCTTGCTCGGCGCCGGTCCTCGCGTACGCCGTCCTCGTCGCCCTTCACACGCTCGTTGTCCTCGCCGCCCTCCACACGCTCGCTGTCCTCATCGATGCTGCCGCTTCACGCTGCCGCTCTGTCGCCCACCTCGCGTAGCCCTCCCCGTCCCGCCCTTTTTGCTGCTGCTGCTGTCCTGTACTCGCTGCTGTCCCTGTGGCTGCGCGGCCTTCCGTGCTCGCCACAAGTCCTGGCTGATGCACCTGAGGGGGCTGACCTTGGGGTACAATGCTGGGCCCAGGCTTGGGGGAGGGGCGGCGCAGGAGCTATGCCTTCACTTGGAGGGGGCGGACCTTCGCGCAGGAGCTCTTGGGGGCGCAGAAGCTGCACCACGCTTGCCGCCGAGGCTGTGGTCCACGTGCGCTGGTGGTGCTGAAGCAGGTGCTCTGGCGCTGGGGTCTTGATGAAAATGACTCTAGTGTGATACAATTAAAATATGTCCAATAGCTGTAAGCCAGAACACTTTAACCATTTCCACCAATCATGGCCGTGTCGGCTGGTGTCGGCCGCTGTCGGCAAGTTTATGGTGTGGAATACACCTTTTCTCAAATGTCGCTATGGCAATTAGCTATGACAATTATCGGACGGTACTCCTGCGTTATATTTCACAACGCCCTGAAAACAAGGCTGTTGGGCAGTGTTTACGCTATCATTAACCGGTAAACCGGGATAACGTTGCGGAAGACCATTAACGTCGCTCTAAGAATGTCGTGATGTTGAAAGATGTCTCAATTTAACGTTGCAGGAACGCCATCCGCAAATAATCAGGACATCCTGCTCGATTTTCACGATGAGAGTGAGTATTTTGCCCGAATGAGATTAGCCCTATCCGAAACCTACCCCCAGCAAATCTGCTGATCTGCCAAACTTGCATCCGTTAAGCGTATAACGTATACTGCTACGCGGGAGGCTCAAAACCACACAATCCGTTCCCTCTCCCCCGCTGCAGGAGAATGGGGCTACGCCAGCGAGCTGCACCAAAGCGTCGTCTAGCTGCAAATGCGATCGACGAGAGCGAGGAGGAAGGGACAGCTGATTCTGAAGATGATGTGTGGGTGCCAGCGCTAGCTCCGACTGGAGCTGAGGCGACGGAGACAGCCAGTGGCGCCAGTGATGATAGCACATCGCGTCCAATAATTGCTGTTCCACCGGGAGAAGCCCGGTTTGTATCTTGGGATGCCCTTGAGGCCTATCTCTCAGAGTACCAAGCGCAGACGTATCAGGTAGGCCTGCAGACTAACCAGATCGCTATTTCACCTATCTAATCGATATACTTCAACAGATTTTCCGACTGAGGACAAACACGACAGTAGCAGATCGCAATGCCAAGATCAATAGTACGGGCTCAAAAGCACCTCTCATTCCCACCGACTGGGTACAGTACGCGAGGACGTTCGTGTGCACTCACGCTGGCACATACAAGTCGCATGCAAGTACTATGAGACCGAGACAGGATTCCAGGGCTATAGGAGCTGCAAGGCGCAGGTACATTGGTTGATTCTGAGGCTCTATCGGGCTCGTTCGGGCTGGTTCGGGCTTGTTCGGGCTCGTTCGGACATGGTTTGAGAATGAAGTAACAATTAATGTCGTTATTCAATTCTAGATCAATGCGTGCGTCCGGGTAATCGACAGGGTTAATGCGGAGTTTGCTGTCTTTATAACGAAGTGCCACCTGGAGCACAATCATCGACTGAACGAGCGTTCATTCAAGCTTCACTCGTCTAACCGAGTCTCTCTGGATGGTAGTACGCTGCAAACGGTTGACGTGCTTAGATAATCCGGTACCAAGAAAACAAGTATTTTGAAGTTCATCATGGAGAACTCAGAGAGCAGTCCCAGCTCTCAGGACGTGCACAATTTAGTTCGAAAGTTGAAAGCTCGTGAAAAAGCTAGCGGCACGACCAACACCGCGAAGCGCTTACGGACGTGGATGTCCGAGTTTGGTGACACGATAGGGAACGTTGGTCGCTTTTTCGTCGATGATATCGCTGGGAAGGTATGAATGCTATGTCAATTGGTCTGTATGAACTTCGCTAACTGACATGTTGTGATATATTGTTAGAAAGTCGCTACCTGCATCACTCTTCAGACCA
Source organism: Phytophthora constricta (assembly GCA_011947335.1). Classification (NCBI taxonomy): domain Eukaryota; phylum Oomycota; class Peronosporomycetes; order Peronosporales; family Peronosporaceae; genus Phytophthora; species Phytophthora constricta. The sequence continues at coordinate 127,611 of JAAVTI010000752.1, forward strand.
AGCATATGCGAATCCTATTTGACCAGTTCCCTGAGGTTCTCCTCATAGATGCAACCCACGGAACCAATCGTTCGAAGTACAAAGTATTCTCTTTGATGGCGCACGATACATTTGGACAAGGCCAGTTTGTGCAGCATGCACTCCTTCACGTGAACGATGGCCAACACTGTTAACGGCGCTGGAGGAGTTTAAAACTAACAACCCTGCCTGGACCAAGCTGCGCTGCGTACTGGTAGACAAAGACTTCACGGAGATGTCAGTGCTGAAGACTGCTTTCCCCGATGCCTCGATTCTACTTTGCCAGTTCCATGCACTCAAATATTTGCGGGAGGAGATCGCGTCGTCGGACTACGGATTCAACACATGGCAGAAGGATCAGCTACGGAGTGTAATCGCTCTCCTCGTGTATTCGAAAACAGAGGCTGAATGCGTGAAGCATTTCCGTTATCTGGTTTATCTCACATCGGTTGGTCAATCGGTGCCAGTCGGGCCGAGTCGGTGGTGGTCGGTACTTTCCGCCATCCGTTCATTTCCTACTTTGTCAAGAATTGGGATAACTGCCGGGAGCTCTGGTGCGCTTACAAGCGCCAAAACACAGTGACTCTCGGTAACAACACAAACAACCGATTGGAGGCATCGTGGAAGCAGTTGAAAGAGTGGGTGAGTTCATTCATGGCGGTTGACGAATGCATTGCCTCGATAATGTATTACCAGAGCATTCAAGAGGAGCGTTTCATTGGCGAGGTGTACAAGAACGTTAACGTTCAGCACGTCAATTACGATGAGGAGATGACTCTGGTGGCAAATCTTGTTAGTGAGCATGCGTGCGAGCTGATGTATGACCAGTATACCTACGCGCTTGGGCGTGCATCCTACCACTTTTACGAGGGGTGTCCCGATGTATATTTTGTCAAGAGTACCTGTGATGAAGACGACGCGCTGGACGAAATCAACACGGAGCACTCTGTCAACAAGAAAACCTGGACGTGCTCGTGCTTATTTATGACCACTCGGCTGCTACCATGTCGACATGTATTCTTCCTCAGGTCAGCACTGGACAGTGAGACGGTGATCCCAATAAAACGCCTGCATCGGCGCTGGCTGTTGTCGACGATCCGGTTTGCGTTCGACATCGAGAGTTCGCAAGACGAACCTCCCCCATCGAACCCTTTGCAGTGAGACCGGTTCTAACGACAGATGATCGTCCGTGGGATTCAAATCGCAAATATCGCGAAGCCTTTTCGATTGCTAGCGTGATTTGTGATACAATGGCGGGGCTGGGTATGCCTCAGTATCAAGAGGCGTTAAGGCACCTTCAGGATATGGCTCGACTATACAAGCGTGGGAAGAGCAATGCGTCATCACTTATACACCTTGCGTCTTTATATACATCAGGCGTTCCTACTCACGCCGATTACTGTACTTTGAAGTAAATACGAAGTTCCACAGCAATCACAACCCTACCACCAGACCGAGAACCAGCACCATCGAGCGCGCCGATCCGGACCCCTACATGCGACATGAGTCACATTTGACGGATTCCGTGTCAAAGATCACAGGAATTTGGCAATAGAGTGTTGATTCTCACTCCATGTCCTCCACACTAGGACATTTAACGGACGCAAAATGATGTAGGACTTATAATTATACTTGATGCACTGTTTCGGACGAAGCATACATTTTGGCTTAAAGCTGTGTTTTATGTCGAGCGTTGGTCACACAACAATCAAGACAATATTTTATGGGGTGGAGATGAAAAAGTTGAGCCTCAATGTCGAGCGTTCTTTTCTTTCTGATAGTACAGATGAACCCCTCGTCAGTAATCCCCAGACTTGGAATACACCCTCAAATGAAATAAAATGTGGGTTCTCGATGACCAACTAGGCACACGTGGCATACAAAGCTAAGTAATTATTACTAAATCCCTCAGACGGAATATGGAATAAAAATCAACATATATTCCGTCAAAAAGGTGCTTAACTATGGCTAAAGTCAAAGTCATACAGGTCGACTATGAAGTCTAGCATTATCACCTGCATCTTTCGTCCTTGTTTCTCAATTCCTCTAGGAATAATCGCTTCATTGCACGAAGTCCGCTCACCGATCGGTCTGACACTCCTGTAGTATCGGCACGAATTAAAGTTTAATCCTTGATTTCGGCGGCAGTCAACTCCTCTTCTTCTTTGTCAGAAGCATTCCCGCATGCATCGTCTTCAGCAACATCATTGTCAGCACTCTCCTACTCCTCGATCCCGCAAAAGTCCTGGTCAGTCGGCTCGTCCACGATTTCATTCTCGTCCTCTGGATTAAGCAGCTCAACAACTGACATCGGATAGTTGGCGTGGAGTCGCGACAGCATGGTCGAAAGCTCCTCTGTAATAGCGTCTTCCTCTTCAGGTTCATCAAACTCGCAGTTATAATAGTCTAGGAGGCCGTGCTCAGATTCATTCCTGGATCAGCTTCCAGCTGATCTAGAGCATGCTGTATTTGACGCCGTCGGTATTGCCTTTAAAATGCTGCGATGATTCCTGCATCTAAAACTCTGAGCACAATTAGTTGGCTGCTCAGGTGGTCTGCGGGATGAATGGTTGAAGCTGGACCTTAGTGTACCCCTAAAACGGCACACCCCGAGATTGGAATACCCCTAAAGTGGAATAATTTTGCCGTTCCCGACGCTATGACAACTGAGGGGTTCAACTGTACGTGTGTGTTTACCTGGTAGGTATCATTTTGTTAAAAACTTATCAAAGCCACTCGTCTATACTAATAATAGTATTAATAAGTAATACTAGTACAGTATTCGTTCACGACAATTCGCTTCTTTTCCAGCATTGACACAAACGGAGCACAGCTCGTAAAGCCTAATGTGGGGTACCGATCCCAAACTCAATCCTGCAGGCTCTGAAAGTCAGACTGAATCATTCAGTAAATAATTCAACGAGCTGAGCCGGATGTTTTCGAGCCAGCCGCGGCTATGGCTCGTAATAACATCCATGTCGTTGCTCAATCTCGTATGGAACTGCAGAAGATGCTGCGCAACCGATTCACTACGACCCTCGGTTTGTGGGGGTCATTCGATGGAGTCTATTATAAAGTTAGTGGCAAAATAAACTTTCAAAAGGCTCCAATTTTTTGCAAAAGGCCCTTGCTGGGAGTTTACCTAAAGCTGCATGCACGCTTCTTGACCCTCTCCCGAGAGCTTCAAAATTCTTTGCGAGAACGTCGATGGTATCATCAGATCGAGTACGAAACTCATCGCGGCCACCTTAATTCGAGGCGGGTGGTATATCCAATTCAAAAGTGAGGCTTGCTAGCAAGTAGGTCCGCAAAAACTGCAGTCAAAACAGAGGACAGAGGCTGCAGATAAAAAAATAAGTTAGTGGCTCATATACTGCTGAAGCTAATTGTGTATTCATCCGAGCTTCAACGGCCCAAAGGGGATGCCTTAGCAAAGGCTTGACGGTGGAAGTCTCTATTTTCAGAGAGAGCAACGACTCCAACGTGCCCTGAAAAGTATTGCCTTTTGCTCTGAGCGGACGTCATAGCGACGTGGGCTGAGTTTTCAACGCACAGCACAGACGCAGCTGATAGAACTATGAGCTTCCTTGACCGATTCCAAGGCAAAATATCTACCGTGACAGCGCAAGGTCACCTGAAGAAAGCTGACGGAAGTGAAGAGATACGCGTTGGGGCCCCCAAGCGTAGGCCGCAGCAACAACCGCAACAGTCACAGCAACAGCGTTCCAACAATCGGGACCATGACAGCAGCGTCAGTCAAACCATGCTGCGCCAACCAGCCAAGGTCCCAGTTCGAGTCGACCGCACCAAACCAGTTGTAACCCAAGCAGCCCCACCTCCGCCCGTGCAAACTCAACGCTCGTCTACAAAACGTGCCCTCAAGAATCCCCACTAGTGTCTCCACGAGGAAAAGTGAGTGCGCGTGGGGCTAGTGACTACGATTACTACGAACCAACTCGGATGCCTGGACGCGTACGAGATGGCAATTCAGATGTTCAACCTCTTCGACAAGCTCCATCGATCAGATCTCCAGAACGCAGTATGAAGAGCGCAGCTATTCAAAATGACACGAAGGAGTGTCGCTCACCTCGTAAAATCAACGAAAGTCGAATCGCTACTGATCAGGATCAGCTCGCGTTTAGCCGAAAGGCGCGTCCAGTGCAGTACGAACCGTGCAAATTATCGCAGTACAAGAAGGAGAAGCCCGACGGATACTACGAGCTGGGGAAGTTGCAGCCGGACTTGAACTCGGAGGAGTTGATGGAGAAGCGCGCCAAGAAGGAGCGTATTAAAGCCTTCTCGGAGAATCTGCGAGTGGTTAACAAGAACGCTCAAGCCAACAAGATACCTGCAGAGTCGAGCCACGAACAGACAGCAACTACCAAATCAAAGTCAACTCGAGAAAAAGCGTTGGCCTTCGCGAAACGTGTTCCAAAACCAAGGGTCTCAAATCGGTCGGAAGCGGCAGGCGGCGAAAATCCAACTGCGAGCTCTCGGTCGCCGCACAGCCAGATGCCAAAGGCAAAGGTCGTCAACACCGTGATTGACGAAGATTCCGACGACGATGAGGAGAGCGCCGAGTTGCTGCAGCTACAGCAGCGCCACGAGGCTTCACGCGCAGAGGTGGATGCCATGATTGGATCCAGTTGACTTCGTTATTCACATCTTCTTTCCAACGGAATACTATCAAAGCAACATTACTAGCATTGTCTGCCTTTACCCCCATGCTTGCGTTAGACTGTAGTTGAGGACGAGCACATCGCCCACTTGAAAACTCTGCAAAAAGCACACCACGATATTTACAACAGTCAGTTCACTCTTCAGACCCAAATCACAAAAAACAATCTTCGTCACCTCGAACAGCGAGCTGAGCCTTTGGTCCGGCGACGGCGCGAACGAGCTGTTGCAGTAGACAAACTGCACCCAGACACACCAATAATGAATCACTCACACGATTTTCTCTCTATAACTATAAACCATAAACTACCAACCAGCGAGTCCAATTCTTTGAGTCGAAGCTGCTTTTTCAAAAACTTGTACACCTGACAGAATATAAGGCCCACTTGCAGTTAATATCATCTCTAGGACCTATGAATTACCTGGAACTGGTCCCCACGCACCACACTGAGCTGGTCGCTGCCACTGACCGTGAACTTGGTCCGTTTCATGAGCGGCGCGCTGCCCACCGCCACGAACTGCAGCGTCACTAGATTTAGAGCCATTCAAAGTGTAATATCTCAGCAACGAGAAAGAATTCGAGCGTGCAATTTGCACGGTGAACAAGCTGGAGCGGTTGGGAGTAGACCCAAACCTTTGGCTGGCCCCGCGGGCCTTAAGGGCGGCGCGTCGGGCGATGCTGCAGGCGACACCTCTGCCATGAGCACGAACTTTTAGCGTAGTGTCGGTGTGTTACGCGAACGTTGCTTGAAAGTTGAGCGACAGCTGTAAATTGTTCAATATAAAAAATTATATTAAACAATTTAATGATAAGAGTCGGCATTTGTGTATACTTAAGTATATTTTAAGTAGTTTTTACAGCTAGAATCGAGTGTTTGGAGGAGCATTATAATGTGTTCGTTCTAGGAAAGCCAGTATAACTTATATTGCTCACAGTTTGGGCAAATAATTTGGGGGGATATATATATAGTGCTATGCTTGCTTGAGCAATTCCATGTCGGTTAACCCTTTCGCGAACGCCGGGTGCATTTTGCACCAAACGAAGGCTTTCTCAGAAGTGGGTGGAAAGTGACCCCTTCGATTGGTGCATTTTACACCATTTGGGCTGAAGGGTCGCGCAAGCACACCGACTTTATCATAGCCAATCCCAATCAAGCAGATAGGGAATGGTAATGTGTCACTGAGGCATCAACGCTGCAACCTTCCTAAAAGCATAGTCAAAACCTATTATAAGTGCTGAAATATTGCGGTAAACTACAGCGGCGAGTGAGGAGCACGTTGAAGTCAGCTGCCACGAGCGCGAAAGATTTGCAGTCGCTGCGGCAGTGCCCACTGAAAGGGATTATGAAAGGTCGCCCTAGTGGCGTGATCTGCACTCAGTCTTCGATTTCCTGCCTCACGTGAAGATGGTTGATCGCCGTCGTGGTAGTGAACACGTCGTGGTTTGTGGAGCCCATTCCTTGTGTTGATTTCGTAGGCATGTGCTAACTTAGGAACTTCAACGATTGCTTTAGCCTACAAGGACTTACGCGTCGGGCGGGGGGCTCTTTACGGTGACAAAGGGGAACGGCAGGCAAAGGTTGGAGTAGACTTAAAGGAAATACGTGGTTTTGTATCACTAACAAACACTTCGTTAACAGGCTCTTTCATTCTTCAGCTGCAACAAAAAATTGAGTTTGATGTGCTATTTCCAGTCTACTACCCCTCCGAAGACCAAGTTGATTTGTATCGATGGGGCTTATAATTTAGCTCACAAATATGTGTCAAGGAATTCGAGCCTATCTTCGGGTCTTCCTTCGACGTAGACGATTTTGTTAGCGCGTTGCCGGTCAAGGAAATGCACGCCATCTACGTTGCGATATGCCACTGCAAGGATGAGTTCATCCATGAGTTTCTGTGGATGATGCAATGGCTGAAAACATCTATGGAGATTTCTGAGGTACTGTAGTGATTGGGTTTATTGTAAGAAGGCTTGCTAATGTGTGTGTTCTGTATTCGCCTCGTAGATAACACGAGAGGACATCAATATACGGCTGAAATGGATTGACGCATTCCTTCGCCGTGAGTACGAAGAACTCGACAAGCATGTCGAAAATTTCATCAAATTGAAAGCCGGAAGTGGGATTAGCAAAAGGGAGATCGCTGAGCATAGAGCAGAAGGTTTCAGACGCGAGCGAGGATACAATTTGGTTTTATATCTACGCACGGCGATGGATATAGTTGTCATGTTGGCTGGTCAGTTCAAGCACGAGCAAAACTGGAAAAAATGTGACTGCAACAAGTGCGACTACTACCGGCGACCTGAATGGCTAGCGAACCAGCCGTTTGGAATCACGCTCGAATCGCTACCACCAAAGCGGTTTTGGAAGCATGGCTGCGAAACGAAGTGGCTAACTGAGGACTACTACACTCCTCCGTAGTTTATGGTTGGGTCTTTGTATGTGATAGTTATCCTATAAAAACACGACGGGCGTTTGATTTTAAAGTATGTTACCGTAGTCTGGATCACAACGCCTTTCATCACTCGAAAGTGCAGTAGCTCGAAGATACGAGCCAACAATATCGTCACATACCCGTTGTTCATATGCTGATCAACATGACAATCAGCGTGTCAGCAAGGGGTTGCATGGGCGGCGTGTCACCATCTTGCAATCCTTCGTGCCACCACCACGCCGTTCAGCGTGCCGACCACCGGTGGCGTCAGGCAGCGCAGTACAGCGTGCCACCACCTTGGCGTCCCGAATACCGACCATCGCTCAAGTAAAGCAGTGTGCCACCACCAGGTGTCCTGCGTGCCGACCAACGGTCGCGTCGGACAGCGTGCCTTCTCATTGCAGTCTAGAGGCCTGAGCAGCGGTCCTGTCGGGCAGCGTGCCGTCACCTTTTCGTCCGGCGTGCCGACCAGCGGTCGGGTCGGGCTGCGTGCTGCGATCTTGTCGTCCAGCGAGATGGCCAGCGGTTCAGTCGGACAGCGTGCCACGATCATTTTGTACAGTGGGCTGACCAGCAGTAGAGTCGGTCAGCGTGCCATGACCTTCTCGTCCAGCGTGCCGACCAGAGGTCGTGGCGAGCAGCGTGCCACAATCATTTAGTCCGGCGTGACGACCGGCGGATGCGTCGGGCAGTGTGCCACGACCTTGCCGTTCTGTGTTCCAGTCAGCGTTCGCGCCGGGCAGCGTGCCGCGACCTTTTCGCCCAGCGAGCTGACCAGCCGGCCAGTCGAGCAGCGTGCCGCGTTCTTGACGTCCAGTTTGCCGACCAGCATCGTATCGGGCAGCGTGCCGCCCCTTGTCGTCCAGCGAGATGGCTCGCGGGCGCGTCGGTCAGCGTGCCGTCACCTTGGCGTCCGGCGTGCCGACCATCGGTTGCGTTGGGCAGCGTGCCGTGGTCTTGTCGTCCAGCGTACCGACCAGCATGCGTCGGGCATCGTGCCGCGTTCTTGTCGTCAGCTTTGCGTCGGGCATTGTGCCGCGTTCTTGTCGTCCAGCATCGCGTCGGGCAGCGTGCCGACCCCTTGCCGTTTGGGGTGCCGACCGGTGGTTGAGTTGGGCAGCATGCCGACCAGCGGTCGAGTCGGGCAGCGGTTGAGTCGGGCAGCATCCCGGGCAGCGGGCATGTTAGCGAGCGTGTCGTAATGTATCCCAGGTAGTGCGACATCCGTCGGTCGTTTTGTACAGCATGCTGGTGTGCAGGCTGTTGTGGGCCCGCGCCGGCAAATTTGGAAATGATGGTTGACGTGCGGCGTTTTGCGCGTGGTGCGCGTGTGGTGTAACTTCACTGGATTCCACCAATCATTGCTATCTTCAACAGCAACAGCCAATCAATGCCCGTAGCCGCTCGGGCGAAGACATCGAGGAAACCTCTCGTGTCAAAAGCTTGGACAAGAAAGCTCGCGAAATGCTTGAACAAGCATGCACCAAACGAAAATTCACGACAACGAGGTGGACCACCTTCGCATTCACATGCTTCCTCGATACCTTCCCCACGTAACGTAATCGAACCGGAATATTGCACCTCTACATGTATCACAACCGAAGCGCGCTCGAGTACTCTCTTCATGCACGAGGCCCCTCTGCTGGTGTTAGCGTCGCTGATGAATTGGCAGTTCTAGTATTGGTGGTGTTGCACTCGCTGACATACTGGCAGTGCTTGTTTTGGTAGTGTGCCAGTCGCCGCTTTATTGGCAGTGCTAGTATTGGTGGCGGTGCAGCTACCACAACATCGGTAAGGCTAGGTGTGGTCTGGTTGTAGTCGCCGGTGCACTGACTAGGTTTGCTGTGGTGTTTTGTAGTCGCTGTTGCATTCGCAGACCTAAGTTTGGTGGTTTTGAGATCGTTTCTTCCCTGGCAGTGCTAGTGAGGTGGTATTGGAGTCGTTGCTGCACTGGCGAGGTTGGCTTTGGTGGTGTTGGGGTCGCGGTTGCATCGGCAGTGCTTAGTTTGGTAATGGCGTAGTCACTGTTGCATTGGCAGTGCTACATTAGGTGGTATTAGAGTCGATGGTTTGCTGGCAGTGCTAGTGTATGTGGTGTTGAAGTCGTTGCTGCACCAGCAGCAGTAGGGTAGGTGGTGCTCAATCGCTGTTGCAATGTCAGTGCTAGTGTGGTGCACTGGCGATGGTTCCTTTGGTGCTGTTGCAGTAGCTGTTGCATTGGCAGAGCTAGGTTTGGAGTCGTTGCTGCACAGGCGAAGGTTGCTTCGGGGGTGTAGGCACGGTTACGTTGGTAGAGCTGCTGCACAGGTAGTGCTAGTATATATGGTGTTGAAGTTGCTGTTGCACTGGAATGCTACATTAGGTGGTGATAGAGTCGGTGCTGTATTGGCAGAGCTAGGTTTGGTGGTGTCGTAGTCGATAGTGAACTGGTAGTGCTACGTGAGGTGGTGATTGAATCCCTGTTGCACTGGTATTGCTAGTGTAGGTGGTATTGGAGTCGTTTCTCCACTGGCTATAGTTCCTATGGTGCCGTTTCAGTCGCGGTTGCTCTAGCGAGGTTTGATTTGGTGGCGGTCGAGTCGCGGTTGTATTGGTAGAGCTAGATTTAGTCGTGTTGTTGACGTTACGGCACTGGTAGTGCTCGTATATGCGGTGCTGGAGTCTCTTTTGCACTGGTAGTGCTTCGTTAGGTGGTGTTGGAGTCGTTTTTGCACAGGCGAGGGTTGCTTTGGTGGTGTTGGGGGCGCTGTTGCATTGTCAGCGCTAGATTTGGTGATGTTGTAGTCACTGCTGTATTGGTTTTGCTACATGATGGGATTTTGGGGTCGCTTTTGCATTGGCAGAGCCAGATTTGGTGGCATTGGTAGGGCTACATTTGGTGGTGCTGGTGTCGCTGTTGCATTGGCACAGCTCCGTTTGGTGGTGTTGTAGTAGATGGTGCACTGACAGTGCTATTGTAGGTGGTGTTGGAGTCGTTGCTGTACTAGCGAGGTTGGCTTTGGTGGTGGTCGAGTCGCGGTTGCATTGGTAGAGCTAGATTTAGTCGTGCTGTTGACGATACTGCAGTGGTAGTGCTTGTATATGCGGTGTTGGGGTCTCTTTTGCACTGGCAGTGCTACGTTAGGTGGTGTTGGAGTTGTTGCTGCACTGCTATTGCTAGCGCAGGTGGTGTTTTAGTCGCAGTTGCAATGGCGGTGCTAGTTTAGATATTGTTCAGTCGTTGCTGCATTGGCGAAGGTTTATTTGGTGGTGTTGAAGTCGTTGTTGCCTTGGTAGAGCTAGATTTAGTCGTGTTGCATAACGCTGCTGCACTGGTAGTACTCGTATATGCGGTGCTGGAGTCTCTTTTGCACTGGCAGTGCTTCGTTAGGTGGTGTTGGAGTCGTTTTTGCACAGGCAAGGGTTGCTTTGGTGGTGTTGGGGGCGCTGTTGCATTGTCAGCGCTAGATTTGGTGATGTTGTAGTCACTGCTGTATTGGTTTTGCTACGTGATGGGATTTTGGGGTCGCTTATGCATTGGCAGAGCCAGATTTGGTGGCATTGGTAGGGCTACATTTGGTGGTGCTGGTGTCGCTGTTGCATTGGCACAGCTCCGTTTGGTGGTGTTGTAGTAGATGGTGCACTGACAGTGCTATTGTAGGTGGTGTTGGAGTCGTTGCTGTACTAGCGAGGTTGGCTTTGGTGGTGTTGAAGTCGTTGTTGCCTTGGTAGAGCTAGATTTAGTCGTGTTGCATAACGCTGCTGCACTGGTAGTACTCGTATATGCGGTGCTGGAGTCTCTTTTGCACTGGCAGTGCTTCGTTAGGTGGTGTTGGAGTCGTTTTTGCACAGGCAAGGGTTGCTTTGGTGGTGTTGGGGGCGCTGTTGCATTGTCAGCGCTAGATTTGGTGGTGTTGTAGTCAATGCTGTGTTGGTAGTGGTATGTGAGGTAGTGTTGGATCGTTGCTGCACTAGCGACGTCTGGTGGAGTCGTGGATGTATTGGTAGAGCTAGATTTAGTCGAGTTATTGACGCTGCTGCACTGGTAGTGGTCGTAAATGTGGTGTTGGAATCTCTTTTGCACTGACAGCGCTACACTTGGTAGTGTTGGAGTCGCATTTGCACCGGCAAGGGTTGCTTCGGTGGTGTTGGGGGCGCTGTTGCATAGGCATAGCTAGGTTTAGTCACCGCTGCACTGGTAATGCTTATTCCGGTGATGTTGCTGTGGTAAACTGACGGACCGCGTGCACAGATATCTTGCTGTAGAACACTCGAGCGCGCTTCGGTTGTGATACATGTAGAGGTGCAATATTCCGGTTCGATTTCGTTACGTGGGGAAGGTATCGAGGAAGCATGTGAATATGAAGGTGGTCCACCTCGTTGTCGTGAATTTTCGTTTGGTGCATGCTTGTTCAAGCATTTCGCGAGCTTTCTTGTCCAAGCTTTTGACACGAGAGGTTTCCTCGATGTCTTCGCTCCGAGCGGCTACGGGCATTGATTGGCTGTTGCTGTTGAAGATAGCAATGATTGGTGGAATCCAGTGAAGTTACACCACACGCGCACCACGCGCAAAACGCCGCACGTCAACCATCATTTCCAAATTTGCCGGCGCGGGCCCACAATAGCCTGCACACCAGCATGCTGTACAAAACGACCGACGGATGTCGCACTACCTGGGATACATTACGACACGCTCGCTAACATGCCCGCTGCCCGGGATGCTGCCCGACTCAACCGCTGCCCGACTCGACCGCTGGTCGGCATGCTGCCCAACTCAACCACCGGTCGGCACGCTGCCCGACGCGATGCTGGACGACAAGAACGCGGCACGATGCCCGACGCATGCTGGTCGGCACGCTGGACGACAAGACCACGGCACGCTGCCCAACGCAACCGATGGTCGGCACGCCGGACGCCAAGGTGACGGCACGCTGACCGACGCGCCCGCGAGCCATCTCGCTGGACGACAAGGGGGCGGCACGCTGCCCGATACGATGCTGGTCGGCAAGCTGGACGTCAAGAACGCGGCACGCTGCTCGACGCGATGCTGGTCAGCACGCTGGACGAAAAGATCGCGGTGCTGTCCAACTCAACCAACTCAACCGCTGGTCGGCACGCCGGACTACAAAGATCGTGGCGCGCTGTCCAACGCATCCTTTGGTCGGCATTCGGAACTGGGAGGTCGCGGCACGCTGCCCGACTGGCCGGCTGGTCAGCTCGCTGGGCGAAAAGGTCGCGGCACGCTGCCCGGCGCGAACGCTGACTGGAACACAGAACGGCAAGGTCGTGGCACACTGCCTGACGCATCCGCCGGTCGTCACGCCGGACTAAATGATCGTGGCACGCTGCTCGCCACGACCCTCTGGTCGGCACCGCTGGACGAGAAGGTCATGGCACGCTGACCGACTCTACTGCTGGTCAGCCCACTGTACAAAATGATCGTGGCACGCTGCCCTACGCATCCTTTGGTCGTCACGCTGGACTCGAGGTGTGGCTGCCCAACGCTAGTGCTGGTCAACACGCTGGACTCGAGGTGTGGCTGCCCAACGCTAGTGCTGGTCGACACGCTGGACTAAATTATGGTGGCACACTATCCGACTCGACCAGTAATCGGCACGCTACAACCCGCTCCACAACTCAACCACTGGTCAGCCCTCTGGACGGCAACGTAGTGGCTCGCTGACCGACTCGACGGTTGGTCGGCGAGCTGAACTAGACTACGCTATGGCGGCATGCTGCTCAACGCGACGGCAGGTCGGTGTGCTGGACTACACTATGGTGGCACGGTGCCCGACGCGACGGCTAGTCGCGCGCTGGGCTGCAATGTATTGACACGCTGCCCGACACGATCGCTGATTTGCACGCAGAACGACAAGGGGGCGACACGCTGGACTAGAAGGTGGTGGCACGGTGCCTTACACGTTCGCTGGCCAGTACGGTGGACGTCCCAGCTGCCGATTGGTACGAGGTTTTCTTGCTGGATGGACGACAGCTTCACAATGATGAATCATGTAGATGGCCCGTGAATGACACATTGGCGTAAATCGACAAGACGCTACACTTCATTGCGACACTGATTATCGACACCACGCAATGTAAATAGAACACATGTAAGAAATATTATACTGACAATATTAGCCCAACTGAGCAGTTCGTATCGCATACGAAATCCTAGTCGATGACAACGCCCAGCGGTATAACTTCAATTGAAACCACTTTATATTGCAAGACATGATGCATGATTGAAACGATCAGTCGCACTACGTTACCACGTTGCTCGGTGCGGCAGACGAGATAGTTAGCGGTGGTGATGGAATCTGAGATTGTTGGGATGCAGGCTTTGTTTTTGATTAGTTGGGCTTGGACGACTCCTTCAGTTTATACAGCTCAGATATTCTTCGGAGATTGCCTTTTGCGGAATATAGTTCATTGGGCAAGTAGAAACGATGAAACTTCTCCCAACATGTCAAGTCTGTGTCCGGACACATGTACACTTTGGCGCCTTGTTGGTATATCCCACGGCAAAGGCAGACATTATGGTGCCCGCAGTAGTCTGTTTTTTCTGTAGGGTGTCGGCCCTCCCACCGGCAAATTACACACGCACGCCGATTCCTGCTTCGATCTCCCAGAACTTGCAGTGAAGATACACCAGTGCAGCTCTTTTGCGGACTTCCGTCCGGCCTTGCAGAAGAAAATATAGTACTAGCGGGAACAGAAGAAGAACCATGTGCACGCCCAACTGAGGCATCAAAGGCCATTCTTGTATCACTGGGTGCCTCTATCCACTTTCCAGAAATCAATTCTGCTGCGAGTTGAATTACAAAATCCCGATGAGGATCACGTTGCTTTGATACATCAACCACTTGGCGACGTGTAAGATATGCATTTGCCCTTGCGATGTCGATGAGACCCAGAGCAAGCTTTTTGTGCCACTTTTTACAAGAGTGTCCGTCCGCAAGGGACAATCGCCCTCGGATCTGATCCAACCGGTCTACCCCTTGCATATACCGATTATACTCCTTTATGCATGTGGGTGCTTGAAATGGTTGGGATGTTCCACCAAGCTGCCTCTCCACTGTTGTTATCGTCGAGGCGTCCGCGTTCGATACCATCTGCACTATATTGCCATCGCACCATGACGCTGCTTGAATGCAATGTTCGCTGGAAACGCCCATGCGATGATCGCCACGACTGGCGCTTTTTCATTCAAGGTTGTATGCTTAGGGCAGTGTTTGCTACGACCTCTGACAGTGCCACGCGCATAGAGTCCCTTCAGACGTAAAGCCTGCAGTAATTGCACCGAGGTGTAGTAGTTATCCATGTTCAGAATTCTATTGGATTCATATATTGGTCGCGCAACTTCCAGCACGATTTGTCGGATAGGTGGCACCTTTGCTTCCTCTAGTTCCAACGTAACTGCACGAGCTTCATGGGATGGCGCGATACCATCCAGTCTATCCTCCAGAATACTCTTACAGTATAGCCGAAAATTTATGGCAACCCACGTTGTAGCGCAACACAAAAGATAAAATCGGAAATGGTACTTTCACGTTGGCTTTGTCGAGTTGAAAACAATTAAGTGACGCCCATACTTCGACCGACAAGCAATGCTGAATTCATCAAGAGCGCAATCGCGTCCTAAATCAATGTATTTCCCCGGTGCTTTTCAGTAAATTGAGTAGGGGTCTGATACGAGCTGCAGAATTTCGTTGAATTGACTCGGGTGCTGCTCGAAAACAAAAAACCTTTCGAAGCAGCTTAAACCGCCTCAACGGCATGACATTCTCAAGGCCCGATACATTTTGATTGCCCAGTATTGCATCTTCAGGCTGGGCCCCCAGTAGTTAGCGTACTCCCCTTTGTCGGTTATGGTCATGAAAAGAGAATTCCGATGAATTTCATGAGCTCTGGAAGTGTGACTGGGTTTACAAGCTTGACCCCTTTACATTCGCATACGCGTTGGACTCGAAAACAACTTGCTGCCAAAAGTAAACCGGCACGTACGCGAAGAAGCTGGATGACGCTGAATGTGCAAACAGATTAGTATATTCTTGGCGCACACGGGTTGATTTTGATCCGTCATTCTGGGCGTACAAGTCTGGTGGTGCGTCTATCTGAACGCATGGATCGAAACGCATACTCTTTATAGTCTCCATCTCTTTCAAACTGGCAGGAACCGCCTGATGCGGATTAAACTCTGAAATCCCTTCGTTTGACTCCACTAGTTCTTCAAGCATGACATCGCTCGGAATATGTTCATCCTCCGGTGCTGCGATCAATGAGCTCCAAGAAGGTTTTGATGCCGTTTGTGTAAGGAGTTGGTAGTTTTCGATTCCCTGTTGAAGAACACCGAGGGGCACATAGTGAACTTGCTTTGAAAACATGCTATCGATCCATCGAACTTCGTAGAGAAGTGTTTTCTTCTCTATCACACGGTGGCACACTCGCCCAACCACATACGCGGCACCACGCTTCCAAAACCTTTTCCAGTGTGTTTTTCATTAGCCACTTCGTCTTTGACGGCGCGTACGCAACAATACTGTTAACGTACAATTTTGGATCATAGTCACCAACTCGCTGCTGTCGATGCATCGGTCGATGGCTCGTGCACTGGTACAAAGCAGCGTCTCTCAAGTCATCCCAACTGTTATGCCTCGTCGAGTGGAGAAGATTTTGGACTTCTGGGGGTGCGGTAGGGCCACCAATGTCATCGTACGGTGTCTGCGAGCCCCTTATACAATCATCTACTCCACCACTGCTACTCGCACGGCTGCGCTCCATTTCATCACATCGTCTTCCGTCGATACCGGTTTCATCTACACTTGCACCCTCACACATAGCCCGGGTGGTGTCGGTCCCTCTTTCCCCATTTGCACCATCAGCACTTCCGTATCCACGGTCAGTGAAAGCGCTGTGGCCGTCGTTTTCATTTCGCCGTCGCTCGCCTCGGCCGCGACCACGTGCGGCACCACCTCCAGGGCGGCGACCCCGACCACGAGCAGCAGCACTGCTAACACGGACCGCACAAGTGCGCGCAGTCACAGCATCTTCAGCTGCACCAGCAGCCACTGCATCGTCAGCTGCACCATTAGCGCCGTCATCGTCAGCTCCACCAACAGACACTTCATCGCCAGCTGCACCACTACCGCCTTCGTCTCCACGATCATCGAAACCGCTGCCTCGGCCGCGACCCCGACCGCGAGCAGCAGCACTGCTAGCACGGACAGCACCGGTGCGCACAGTCACTTCAGCTTCAGCTGCACCAGCAGCCACTTCATCGTCAGCTGCACCAGCAGCGCTTCCGTCACCACGCCCACCGAAACCGCTGCCTTCGGTGCGACCACGTGCACTACATCCAGGGTGCTGACCATGACCACGAGCAGCAGCACCGGTAACCCGGACATCACTGGCGCGCGCTGTCACATCATCCCCAGCGGAGCTTTCGGCTCCATGAAGTCCAACGAGAACAGCGCTTTGTCGGCGATCATCAACGCCGTCAGCTCGGACGGTACTGATACCGGTGCCAGCATCAGCTCTAGTAGCAGCAATAGGCACCGAACATGAGATCGATGCATCGATAATCCTAATCGTAGATCCGTTGTTTATAATCGTCGGGCAATCTCGCTGCTCACGAAGGAAGTAAGCAACAAGCGGTTTCTCCCCACGAAGTAGTCCTTGCCTTCCTGGCCATTCACACTCCCCTGGTCGAATATAGCGATAGCGTGTGTCCAGACTGCGTCGTGGTGGTGGCTTAGACGACCAGCCATCACGAAGAAGAGCTCGCCAAATCTCCTTAAACAATATGCTGTCATCTAAGAATTATAGCACAACCGGTCAGATGTATGACCTGCTTTACCAACTCACACAGGGGGCCTTACCTCGCGTGCTCTCAGGAGAAACATCACACTGAGATCGAAGTGCCGTGCGTAGGCGTTTAGCAACACTACAGGGAGCTGGAGCCGCGGCATCATTCAACTCCTCGGTCAAGCTCCGCTTTCTGCTGGACATCGCCAATGGAGAAATGATTCGAAATGAGCACGCAGCTGCGTTGGGGTGATGCACAGTGGAAGATATACCGAAGATATTCATGCTCCCACTTCAAGAAGACGAGGCGTGGCGGCGGCAGCTCGGCCAATGGTGTGAAGGCGGCGACCGTTCCGTTCGGCGTCCCTCCGGCACTAAAACTGTTTTGGCCAATGACAAGGCGTTTGCTGATCCCCTCGTTTGGTGCATTTTGCACCATTCTATTTCGAAATGACTTGAGTTTGTATAGTTTACGAAGTCAAATCAAACTGACCGTTCGCGAAAGGGTTAATAACACCCTCTGTCTCCATTTTTGCTGGGGATCTTTCAGCCATGCTCCTAACGCATCGTGTTGCGCGACCACCACTCCTCCGACTACCTGCATTTGACGGCTGCCCCCACCATCGAGGACAATCATCGCAAGCACTTGCATTGTCGCAATTAACGAGCAATCGCTTGAAAAGGAAAGCTCTCATTTAGTGCTTGTGTTGATGTCTAAAAAACTACTTGTAGTCAGTCTGTTGGCTTGAATTCCGAGTGATTAGTGCGCCCCGCCTTTCACCACCACTGGAACGACATCCCCTCCGTCCACATTCCCTCCACGCAATATACTACAGTTGCAGTAGGAAATACCGTTGATGAGGAGCGAGAAAACTGAGGTGTTTACCAACCAAATGTTCCTTTTCTTACATAACTTTTTCTCGGCCCGCAATACATGCAGTTGTTTGCACCAGTGCAGGAGGAGAGGAATTTAAATAAACCAGTAGATATCTACTGGTTTCGTTTTTCAGAGCATTCTGCAGGTTTTGATTTTACTAAGTTCGACTAGGGTTCGGTAATTAAGCTTGGGGATTTAGTCTTGGGCTATTAATGGGAGCTTGCTGTCGGCGTGTGCCATCTTCCGCTTGTCGACTGATACACTCACACGAGCACTGCTTCTCGCCAGAAAGCAGCCGAATTCTCCGCGGGTTGTTCTTAGGTGGTCCCCAGACTAGCACTCGGTAGCCGACCCATTGAATCAATTAATATGTTCGCAAATTCACCCAGCGCTTTGCATGAATCCTCTATACTTGACAAAGTGTTATCCTCGTCTTCTGCGTTCGCGCGATTATCTAAGCCACCCCGCGATTCCGTTCCTCTTGCAGCCCTCCACCGATTTCTCAGGCCTCGTGGTCGTTTTCGCGCACGGAGAGTGCCGTCAAAACGGCGGTTAAAGTTTATAGCGTGGTGTTCGTCTGACGGATTGAGAAATGGCAGGACATTGGCAACATCGCAGGCAACATCAGAGGCCATCCGAGGCAGCAATTTGAGTTCTTTGTAGGGATGGGTCTACAGTTGATAAGTACGTCTATCAGCTTGCCGATATGCTTTAAGCGAACTTAACATGGTTCTTCTGTCTTGCACCCCGCTGACAACGAAACCAGTAGATATCTACTGGTTTATTTAAATTCCTCGCAGGAGGACCAGAAGGACATACCAGTTGTCAGCGGGAATGATTACTTTTCAGAGATGGGTAGCTCATCAATCGATTGAATCATGTGTCGACTCAACACTGTGGAGTGAACAGTGCTACGGTACTTGTGGTACGCTACAGCTTAGCGACAAGTTATGGACTCGAGTTTAAGTGTTCACGTAGGATATTCGACCGTGGGCAACAACAACAAGCTATATCGTGGGGGCGTGCTTTCAACTTCTTTCTGTGTCAGCTAGCTACGCCGGAAGTGCTGCTGAGAATGAGCGTGCATTTACAGTCGGTCGTTAGCGCCTCCCTGATCCATTCCGTATCCAGCCTTGACAAAGAGACGGCCAGGATCATGACTGCGATGTGCTGATGCCCTAATGACAAAACAATCTGGCATGAGGTAGAGGTTGGTGCTGCTCAGTCCACTTTGTTTTTCGCCGTCCAGCACTCAAAGACTCGATTTTCAGTGGCGACCGTCAAGAATCATCATGCGTCTGTACAATGTGCTACTCGTGGTTGCGGCCATCGTTCTTGCAAGCAGCGAGGCTGTTTCGGCAACTTCAGTCACGGACTCTAAGCTCTCGCAGGCGATTTCGGCCAGCACTCCGCTCCAGAATCTGGCTGACGGCCAGAATGCGAAAAGGTCCCTGAGAAGGAAAGAGAGTGTTGACAGATCTCTCTGAAGACGACGAAAGGGGAATGTTCAAAGTGCAGGGGCTGCAAAACGCTATCAAGAAGCAGAAGATGCTTAATAAAGCCCAGTTTACCGAGAATGAGCGGATGGTGTTCAAGGGGTATATCCAGGATAAGGAAACCCCCAAAACGCTTTTCAAGCTTTTAACCTGAAAAACGACCTGGCCGGAATAAATCCCATGCTCCCCATTTGGCAGAGGTTCTCTGAGTTCTACAAGATTGCGAAGCCTAAGAAGATAGCGGCCCGAGCGAAGCGATTTTAACAGGAATCGCTCCGTTCTTGACTCGCGACGATTTTAAACCAAGCAGTATGCTGAGGTGTCAATAGTAATGCCAAAGGTCCGCCTTCGTACTTACCGCCTTCCTGCGCCTTCAGTTAAGCAACATCATGTTCATTTTCCGCATAACCTTGCAAATTGCAGACTCTGGTCCATTGGCTGGCTGACAGCCATGTATGTCGATGACATCCGTATTTGTTTGCACTTCTTCAACTTTCCTTTTCCCACGTGTCAATAAGGTGACGCGTTTTCTCCTCTTGTGTTTTCTAGCTTGAGCAATACTTTCTTCTCGTTTTCGACTACTTCCAGGTACGTACGGTGTAGTACTTTTTATGAAAGAATAATTTATTAAAATATTTTTCTTTAAATTTGAAAATTTAAGGAAACTATGACGGATACTTTAAAAATATTGTACGTCCAGGAAAACTATGCCGCAAGCCCACGCGAGCGACAGGAAGTCGAGTGGGCATAACTGGGTTTGATGCCATAGGGCAAATGTCAGGGCAAGAATTAAGAATTACCGCGTTCGTATCTAACGAGTTTACACCAAACTGTAGGAATACTTCCATTATAAGTAAAGTAAGTTAAGCGAGCAATACGATTAGTGTTACCTTGCCGGTAGATTTTTTACATAAGTATTGGGGTTCACGCGCCATCACCAGCGAGGCAAAAGAACGACGATCGTTTTCGCATTTGCTGCTGCTTCTCCTTCTGCGCTGCAAAGCAGATGGCTTGAGGGGATGTTTTCACAACAGCGACGTTTAGTCCGCAACGCTGCGCTCGCATCTGCGAGTGAAGTGTCCACTGCTTGGAAAGGTAGTCGTATCGGTGCACTGTATTCAGGTACTCGTCTTTCTTGTTGGATCCTCCAAGACAAAATAGGAACGATTCGCTGAGGAAGCTGAACGCCACATGACCGCTTCGGCAGTCTGCAAAAGCATCCACATCACTCCACGTACCCCGGTTTAAGTCCAGTCGTTCGCTTGTATTCATACGAGCACCGTGTCGAGATTCACCACCGAACACGAGGATGCTATTGGTGTGCTCCTGCACCACGGCTGCCGGACCGTTGCGAGCATAACGCATGCTGGCCACCATAGACCACTGTTCTGTCTGTGGGTCAAATACTTCGACACTCTTGAGATGGTTTCGGCCGTCGTACCCTCCAATCGCATACACCAGACCGTTGAGAGCCACAATAGCTAGCCCGCTGCGTCCTGTCGACAAAGGAGGCATCTCCTCCCATTGCTGTGTTCGCAAATTAAAGCGTTCGACTGATGCCAAGTGCGCTGCTCCATTAAAGCCGCCCACCGCGTAAATATATTCTCCCACGACCGCGGCACCGAGGTAACTTCGTGCCTTTTGCATGGGGGCCATGGCCGTCCACACATTTGCCTCCGGGTCATAACTTTCTACACTCTTGTGGTGACTCGTACTACTGCTGGTGCCACCCAAGACGTAGATGTGGTTGTCCGGTGGGACTGCGACGCCGCTGTAAGATCGTTGGATAGCCATTGGTGCCGCAGGGTGCCATTCGCTGCGGTGGTAGTCCAGGTACTCGATCGTATTCAACGCCCCGGAGTGTTGAAGCCGCCTATGACGAAAATCGTTGGGGTAAGCTGGTGCTGCTTTAATGTGGCTTCATGCAGAACTTCCTCGCCACCGAGTACATTCACAATCCTCGCTTCTGCAGCCTCTTCGTCTGTCAACGACGTCCGCAGCTCCTTGCTGTTGACCATGGCGTTGTCGCTGTTTCGTCGACTTAGAATGAGCTGCGCCGCTTGCTCGGGCGCCATCACCTGCTTGCCACCACTCCGCGGCGCATGCAGCGCCGACGAGAGCTGTCTCTGTCGTTCGAGCGGGTCGTGCATCATCCAGGCCTTGACAGCAGCGTCGTCCGTGGCGCCGTCGACCAAGTTCCTGTACGAGAGCCGCGTGTCCTGGTGCCGCAGGATCTTGAGCACCGCGTCCAGCGGCAGGTTCTTGAAGGCCTCGCTCTGATACACGTCGTAGAAGAACGTGTCGATCATGGCCCTGGCAGCCTGCGCCAGCAGTCTGCAGGCCGGCGCAGCTGCAACTGCTCGCAGCACATGTAAATGTCGACGCAGTTGGCCACTTGGAGCTGCAGCATGAGCTGCTGGCAGCACATCTCCACCACCTCCGTGAGCTCGAGGCGGTTGGCGGCGTGCAGCACGGCCAGGATCGAGTCTCCCTGCAGCTGCAGCTCCCCACGTACATGAAGCGCAGCAGCTCGCGGAAGGCCGCGACGGACACGCCGACTAGCGGGACCCGCGGGGTGCGCTGCGTGGACTCGCGCATGCCGTTGGTGAAGAGCGCGTGGAAGAAAGGGCTGGCGGTGGCGAGCACTATGCGATGCGCCGGCACCTCCACGAGCTCCTGCTCAAGGAATTGACTTGGTTTTTGTATTGAAATTGACATTGGAGTGTCGTCCGAGCGCTGCAGCAGTAGCACGACGTCTGTGAGCTCGTGGCGCTGGCACATGGCGAGCAGCTGGCGACGCTGCTCCTGCTGGGCGAGCGGCGCGCTGTGTACGGACGAGGGTGGCGCTGGGGTGAGATGCGTCTGCAGCGCGCTGTTCTCCATGCGAGACGCCATGGCGAATTGGAGCTTGGACTCGACCTTTCGTTCGGTTCTCAGATTGGGCACTGACGTTGAATCTGGAAGAGGGCGTCTGGCAGCCGGAGAACGCGATGGGGTACCTTGAAAAGGGTACAGACGACTAAGATGAAAAAGTGCAGGTTGAGACCGTGAGCTTGGATAGTTGAAGTAAAATGTGTGCCAGTATTTTTTTAATCTTGTTACACATTTGCGTTGTTGACGAGGGCATTCGGGCGTGTGGATCGTTTCGCAATGGAATTTGGTGGGAAAAAATCTGACAGGTATTGGGTATAAGCTGAAATGTGCAATCACTCATGCACAAAAGCGAGTATTTCCCTTTGGCGTTTTTGTACGGGGATTTTTCATCGTCTATCATCATGTAATGAAGCTGCGGAGAGCTTTGCTGAAGCACAGCAGACACCGCAACCTGTTGACGACTCACCAAACGTTGAAATCGAATACGCATCGGGTGCTGAATCTACACAGTTAGCTGAGTCGATTATGTCGGGCACTCAGGCGGAAACACACTCGGGCAATTTGGGCACTCAGTCGGGATTGAGCCCTCAGTCGGATAATGTGGACATTCAGTCGGGCAGTCAGTCGGGCAATTCGGACAACCAGTTGAGATCGGCTACTCAGGCGCGGGAGACGGGCACTGAAATTCAGTCTGAATCGGACGATTCAGGTACTGAGTTGGGTGAGTCGAATGTTGAACCACTCGTCACCTTAGCCCAAGCCGACGACTGCGCATTTGAAGTTGTTAGCCCTCCACGATCGCGTGGTCGGCCGAAACAAAACGCCAAAGCGAAAGAGGCAGCTCGAAACAAGTTGGTGCTAATGGCCGCAGATGACTCTGATATGTATTTAATGAACCTGAACCTCGCATCTGTACAAGATGTGGTTTCAAGCGAGCCCACCTACGAATCCTCGGCAGCTCTCCTCAAACGATTCAAGTTATTTGAGTTTCACAAAAAGCCTAGAATGCCAATTGCCTGCGAGAAAACTAAGTTACCACCGACAAAGCAGCTGACATCTCCCACGTCGATAACACGGATCTTTCCCCAAGACCTTATCAAGAAATGTGGGGAAAAGGTAACGGCTCTTCAGCGCGCACGTACCAACTTGGACGAGAAGGACGTGGCGCTAGAAGTAATTGGGATGGGTGTGTACTCAACGGAAACAGTTAGTGTCATGAAGCGATGGCACGCAGCGTTAAAGTCCGTCAAACTTGTCGACAAGGCTTTAGGCTGAATTGACACGATTGAGTTCGGAATGCAGTTTCCTGCTTCATTTCACGTCGAACGAGATGTCAATTTGCCAGCTAAGCTGAAATTGCTTCCGCTGCTTTCAGTAGAGGTACGAATCGTGTGTCATTTGGTTGTAAATTAACTCTTACGTATGCTATATGATTGTAGGCAGAAATTCTGGAGCTCGTAACCAAAACTCAACTCGGTGACGACACTATTAGCAATGTCATGGACAAATGTTTTGGCCGGAGGACGGACACCGCTGTCATTTATCCCACCGTTGTAGGCCTCGTCACGAAAACCAAGCCCAAATGCAGATTTGAAGAGCGCGCTCGCCGGAGCTTCGAACAAGAAAATTCTGATCGCGATCAACTGCAACAATAGCCATTGTGCTCCATCATGATGGATACGTCCCTTAAAGACGTGTGTATCTACGACCCGATGTCTTCGACGTACGCAGTTAAAATACGCGCGGTTGCGGAGGCGATGGCTGCACTTTTGCCAGATGCAGCCCCGCGGAGATATCAAGTCCGACACTATCAAAGCGAGCTGGGGGTGCAGGTCGATAGCTACAATTGCGGAATGTACATTCCGCTAGCCTTCGAAATGTTTGTAGGAGCAGAGATCATCGTGCTGGTGAGTAGGAAAGAGCTCCAGTATCTGTGGTACCGGTACCTTTGCATGTGCACTTAAGTCAACAAGAATTCCGTTTTTCATGTGAATTTCTTGTGCAATGAATTCGTACAGAGTTTACATCGCCTTCTGAAGACAGGTGCAACTGCAGCGTCGGAATGACTGGTGATTGTCACCACGTTGCGTTCTGCTGGCACGCCGACGTCTGCACCTGCTCTCCACCACCGTCGCCGCTATCCGAATGAACGTATAGTTTTGACCACGCATCACTTGATGACAAAAGTCTGGCTCTTTCCTCAGTCGGGTTTAATCGGGCACTACTCTGGCAGATTCGGTCAAAAATGGCTCATCTCATGCTTCTCATTCGGGCGAAATAACGAGTGCCTTTCACAATACAGTTTTTCCATAATTTATGGTAGTTGTAACAAAGAAGGCACTGAATAGCGTCACCAAATGGGGTGATGGGCAGGAGATGGGCATTATAATTTTCACGAATAGCTTCGTTAAAGTTTCTACATTTGAGATTTCGATATTTGAGAAAATGCCTACCCCTCCTGCAGCCATTCATTTACAGTTTCGCGGGTTGGAGAGTAGGCGCCAGCGGGGAGAGCAAAATGGGCCTTCGTGTGCGCGTCGCGGGTACTCCTAGCGCTGCCTGCATGCTTTTAGCGCTGCAGGCAGCGCTAATTCGCTTGGGCGTGACGCCTGCGCAGCAGACGAGTAGCGAGCAGGGCTGCTTGGCGTACCGCTGCCCCACTGAATGCGGTTTGACGGGTATTACAAACGCTAGATTTGCCTGCGCATGGGTGGGTGCGAGCACTTGGGGCGAGGGATGAGCATAGCATCTTAGTATGAGCACAACCGAGCGCAAGCTGTTGGAATCGGAGTTCATATCGTCATACCAAACGGTGGAAGCGTTAGGTGTGACAACTACGGGACCTGGCATGAACAAGATAAGCGCAGTGGCGCTGTGAAAAATATTGAATGTAGGCGATGCAGGTCCCATGCATGGGAAGCGGCCGAAGCCCGCTTCAATGATCGTTGTCGTTCAGTAGTTGTAGGAGATGAAGAGCTAACGATCAATCTTACTTTCCCTTTTCCCATCTAAGGCATAAGGCGCTAGGCCTTCACGAATCTAGTGCAGAAAACAAAAGGGGGAGGTAGAGGGGGTTTAGGGTTCATGCCTGCGACAAGGACACAACCGAGCGCAAGCGAGGTGCTCCCTATAGGGGAGGTAGAGGGGGTAGGGTTTATGCCTCCGACTAGGACACGTACGCTTAAGGTTTAAGGGTTTGAGGGTGTTGGATCCTGCGAAATCAACTCGATCCATCGAGGAGGAACGTCACCTGAGTGCGCAGCACGCTTAAACCCAGGCTTGCACAATACCCACGTTGCATCCCAATTGCATTCACGTGCTTTTCACATTCGTGCAACAGCGACAGATGACGAACGACCTTCAAGCGACCTACACCTTCGACGAATCTCTAGAAACCCTGAGAATGTCTTCAAGCGCGCCCTGTATTTTATTTCCTAACCAGAATCTATGTGATGTTTGGTGAAAGACACCAAACGCAACCAAACACTCAGTGCGTTTGGTGAATTATGTATTTTTATGTTACTGAACCCTAACCACGTTTGGTGACAATAACAGTCAACAAAGAAAGCTGGACCATGCGGGACAGCAGCGGGTCATTGATGGTCAAATCTGGTCGGAGTTGGTCAAACTCGGCCTCGGGATGAGCCCACGAATACTGGTCAAACCGCCCCCTAAACCATAGACCAGCTGTTAGATTTGGATAAACATACAGTACATCGATGATTTAACCAAGCACGAAGTAGCTGTCGATTCAGGACTGCCTAATAAGGCAGGCTTCTAGAATACTCAAGGGCAGCACACTGCAGTAATGATTTTCCTCGAATGTTCGAGCCGAAAGCACGTGCGTGTTGGGTCTCTGGTTGAACCGGTTCATGATACCCTTCTTTATGCAGTATAGTCTATACATACAGTATGTACGAACTTCGTATTTTAAATAATACATGCGCTAGAGCTCACAATTAGTTGAGCATATACTACGCACATCGTGGATCTAGGTATTTAAGGCTACTTAAAATGGTGACAGTACGTGCGCACAATGTCGAGCTGCAGCCAATGCGAATTTACAGCACGGAAATGCGCAATAT
Organism: Phytophthora constricta; assembly: GCA_011947335.1. Lineage (NCBI taxonomy): Eukaryota > Oomycota > Peronosporomycetes > Peronosporales > Peronosporaceae > Phytophthora > Phytophthora constricta. Next base: position 153,854 of record JAAVTI010000752.1, read on the forward strand.
AGCCTGTACACTGTAGACGGCGCAAGCCATTGAATTACGCGCGCGCGTCTGTATACTAGATGCGCGCAAGCCATTGAAATACGCACGCGCGCGTCTCATCTATTGATTGATACTAGTACTGGATTATACTGATATAACTACCAGTATTAATATGAAAAGTAAGCACGTTCTGTTGTTCATTGGACCGTGATCATGATTGAAGCATGCTTTGCAGTCACTTCCGACTCTTTTTACTCTCCATACATAAAGTTAGTACGCAGGGTTTCTCAGATAGAATTAGAGATCGGTACATGACCACGATTATATGGCGACAACAGCTTTGGGGTAGACGAAGAGGTTTGACCGGCAACATGTGTGAGAATAACATTTTATCCCGAACAAAGTCGTACATTCATTTCTAGTCGCGGAAGTTTATGTACCTCGAAGCAAAAACATGATCATCACGTCGCGGGGTATGGCGTTGTCCGTACAGACGCGGTAGGAGGGAATAACAACATTGCTATCCGCGCGTGCCTCTCCTTTTATTTTTTTCACTTTGCAGCTTGCCCACCAGCACTCGCTTGCTTTTAGCTGCTTACTGTATCAGAGTTCAAACACAGTCATGCGGTTTTTCTGCTACGTCCTACTTCTTATTGGGATTATCCTCACCACCAGCACCGATGGTTCATCGACGATCAAGGAATCTGAGAAGGGTGCGGTGTCGGAATTGACCACGTCGGACCTCGACTTTTTGGCTCGCGTGCTTGTTGCCAACGAACTCGGCCAAGATGACCAAAGACTGCTGAGAAGTGGTGCCAAGATGGGTGACAGAGATGTCTCGACAGACGATGAAGAGCGAGTTTTCAAACTCCCGGCATCGATCTCGAATCTCTTCAAGGGTGTGTCGACAAAAGTCGGCAACTGGAAGAGCAATATGTTGACGAAAGCGTTCGAGCACATGGATAAAATCGGAGAAACCCCCACGAAGCTGGCCAAGCGACTGAACATTCGGTTGGATGGAGGAGGAGGCGCTATGGAACCGCGTCTCGTGAAGTTGTACGAAAAGTACAGCGTTTGGTGGATGAACAAGTATGACCTCGTTGCCGGGGGTGAAGAATGCTGCGTAGGAGCACTAAACGGGCAACAGATAATTTGTCAATAGTCAACGTTTGCTTTTAGATTTGCTTCCCGTGATATGTGTCATAATTCGAGGCGGACGTGCAGCTGAAATGGTGACGACCAGCTACAGTAAAGCGATGTCAAGAAGGAACACCTTGCTTGAATTGTAACTTTGGAAGTCAGTCGGAATGACCTTACGAAGCATGCGACACGAATTAGTACTGACACGCTGGGCTGAAAACTTGAAAAGACACACTGCTGGGAATTCTCATGATATTTCTCGATACCGTGTGATATTCTCGTTGGAAGCAAGCAACGTTCGTCACCGGCGAAATTTGAAGGATCTTAGAGCTACAAATGATCTTCGTTACTTCAGATTGGGCGTCTGAAAGCGACAGTGTCTTGCAGCAATGAGACCTTCAATCAGAGTCGCGTCAGCTTCACGACTCCACGTGTCACTTCGTTCCAGTCCCAGTTCCAACCGGACCGGTCCAATTCCACCACGTCTGGCTTGCAGTCGGAGATACGTCAAGGCTTGAACGTCTCCGGGTTGATAACTGTTCAATGGGTCATCCATGTGGTATGAAGTCGAGCGTGATCACAAGCTGGTCTCGACGAAAAGAAACGTTCGGGCTGACACGATACGTAGCAAAATCATATTTCTCCATGGCCAGTGACACAATTGTGACGACAGCGTCCTCGTTCACAAGACGACACGTCAAACTTGTCAACCAGATCGACCATTCGGTCGCATTGACACAAACATCAAACGTTTCCGTCCCTCTGCTTCTCATCAACTGCAGCTGAAACCAATAAAATCTCCAGACATGGTTCATCCTAGTCCAGATGCGAAAACCGGTCCACTGCCTGCCAGTACTGCGACTCGCCGAGAATCGCCGCCAGCCTTTTCTCAATCCGCTTCTGTCCAAAACTCTCTTCCTGCCTCTTATCTCCTGCAGTCCCCACTCGTCGTCTCTTCGTCGCGTCTCCCTCGCTCTCCTCCCTTTTTCTCTTCTCCGACGCCTTTAGACGTTTAAACGCTCTGTTTTCTGCCGTTTGATCGTCTTTTTGACGGTCAATTGGTATGTTTTTGACGCCGTCCGAGCTGCGCGACCTCTTCCCACTGACTGAGCGAACGTTCTTGGACGGCTCCTGATGCTGTTTTAACGCGTTTTTACGTGGGTTTTTACGGGTTCTGCCTCAAGACCGGACGACGGCCTTGTGGACGCCGTGGACGTCGAAATCGCAGCCGTTTTGGACGCTGGCGCTGACTCGCAGCTGCCGACGCTCGTTTTTGACTTGGGGACAGGCCTCGCCACCTTAAACTCGCGCTGCTGTAGCCACGACAGGTACGCGCTGCTCGCCATGGCGAGTTTTTGACAAGCGTCGAAAAGGAGCAAAAACCAAAATATATGCTGACGCAAAATTGGTCGAATCGGATGGGCAGATTCTGCTGTTCCGGATAGCTGAAGTTTTTGTAAAAATACTGCTGCTGAAGGATTATATAATACGTTGTATTAATATTTAAAATGACTTGGTTAGCAAGCACAGGAGCAATTCATGCACTTGCAAAGTCTGGGACAGATGAACAGAAATAAACCGCAGCAAATGCGTTTATTAATAGAAAGCTGATCGCCGGTCGATATATTATCGTGTAACTAGGTGGCTGTACTGCACGCACAAAATCCGCTGGAATGGACCCCTTCTAGTGGATTTCGAGCATCCAGCGGATGAGCCGATAATCTGTCTTGCACTGCAGGTACTTTCTAGCGGATTTTTCCGCTGGACCAGCGATCCGCTACCTGCCGGAATTCCGGCAGGTAGCGGATCGATTATAGCGGATCGAGCTCAATGCCTGTAAGAGTGCATGATTTTATTCAGCAAAGGAAATTGTATGATCATTATGAATGGAGTGCTCGATCTAAAGCACTACTTCTCCGTGCCTTTGGCGACAACCATGGTGTAGTCACGCCACATATCGGAGGCAATCTTATCTCTGTTTTGTTTGGCCGATTTGTCATCAGCGGCGTCCGGTGCACTCCAACAATCATCGTCCGCTTCGTCATTCAAACTCGGTATCGCGATATCAGCAAAAGTGTCATTACTCCGACGTATAAAGTTGTGAATCGCGAAGGTGCCAAACACGAGATCTATCTTCGTCTCGTATGAATAAGATGGCATAGCACGGATAATAGGAAACTTATTCTTCTGGAGTCCGTACCCAAGTCTGGAACGACAGCCTTGCAGTGCACCCACAAGCAAAGGAATTTCGCGACCGCCCTCTGTTCATGTACGATGAGCTAGACAACATTTTGTCTCACTCGGCAGCGACTGGAGAGTTCGCGGGAGATATGACCACGCACAGGCAGGTGCCCAGCAAGGCACTCCAGCTCCGTCATCAGTTGAAGACTCCGACGTCGATACGGTAAACGGCAATAGTGAGGAGATTGACGTGAACCCTACGCTAACTAGTAACGACGAGGAAGTGCAGGTTGAAGACGAGCGCATAGTTGTCACTCCATCACAGCGCCAGAAAACCACCGGGGAAATGAACGACGCCCTCCAAAAAATGCCCACAAGATCTTGGCGACGTAAGCTTGCGACGCCAGCAAGGCGAAGGGGCCCTCAGTAGAGCCGACGTCGCCATTAAAGCCTTTGTGGCGGAGTATAAGGATGACATACCTGTCGCTAGCGGCCACAATGCACTGTAGCATGGATGAGGAAAGCCGCCGGTTCTTCCTCGAAGACTTCTTTGGCGTGGAACCAGACAACTCGTTTGAACCAGATCACTCTGGAAACCCCGATAACGACGACAATGCTGTCAACACAGAATAGCCGACATAGCGAACTGCTTCGGCACTTTAGCACTAACTAGATAGCTCACCTTTATCTTTCAATTTACGCTTGCATTTCATAATTAGCTGCAGCGACAATCTTTGACAGTGAAAAGTAGCGGATCGCGGACCTCTATTTGCGTACTGCAAGCGCTTCCAGCGGATTCGTCAAACTTCTGGAAGGTTTCGAAACAGCGGATAAAGCATTCCGCTGTTTTCAATCAGCGGAATTGCAGTACAGGCCCTAGGATCTGGGAGAATGTTTATTACTAGTAGAAGATTGTTTCCTCACATCATGGACGACACAAACGAAATGTGCGTTGTGTTTTGACAGAGGTCTGCAGATGGGAGCCACGAGAGGAGATGACCCAGAAAGACGTGATTGCTCCCCTCATAGGAGTTTTATGTTCTGGAACTGCTCCTCTAGCAATGCACACGCTGCGTCACTAAAATACTTTTCAAAAACGCTTTACGCCGAGGAGCTCTCGAACCACCGTCGCGCAATCGATACGTTGACTCCTGTTGGTATTTAATCCTTCAACTTGTACGAAAAACAATTGCTTGCGACGTGTAGTGGTTTCCGGATATCACAGCTCGGTTTACCACTTCAGTCAGCCCCAGTGAAGTTGCCATTTCTCCTGCCGTATCCACATGCGTCACTAAGGCATGCCCTGATGACTATGGATACAGTTTAGTGGAGATAACAGATAGCCCAGCGATGTCCCACGGCTCCCAGTCGTGGCGACGATGGGTTTGCATTCACCAAGCCTTGCTGTTCGTGCTTGGCGTTGGTTTGCATAGGAACTCTGTATACTGCATGTTGCCGTAGCAGGTTGCCTGGTGACCTGTTCTCTTTGGTCCGGCTCTAGAGGGACGCCTCTGGACACGATCGGAGAGAGGCCTCTTGATCGACGAGCTGGTTAGCACCAGACTCTGACCTCACTCTTCAATTTGCCATCTTTCAATCAATACACTAGGCTTACGAGTTCCAGCGGGTTAGCCCCCGCCTCGACGTGTGTTGACTACTTTCCTGATACTTCGACCCGGGATACACTACACGACGTATCGTTGCCTTCAACTTGTATACTTGTACTTGGTATACTTTGTGTTTTGGACCAATCAACACTCTCATCGATAATTCGGAGTGAGTTATCCATAAATCGCAGTCTCATATTTGTGTAAACCGCTTCATAGTCGAAACTCGGGGTTGGACCACCAGTGGATAAAGTCGTTCAGGCTCGATACCTGGACTCCTATATAAGCGCAATAGTCATACTCGAACAACACCAATGGTTTTCACCACTACATTTTCAGTCTCCAATACTCTCAGTCTCTGCTAAGCGTCTTCGTCATGCGTTCCAACGACACTCAGAAGGTGATCGTGGTGGGCATCCCCAAGACTCTGGACGACGCTCAACTGTCCGAGCTCTTCAGCGAGTTCGGCGCCGTCGCCGAGGCCAAAGTGGTGCTGGATGCCGCCTCCAGCGCCAGTCGAGGCTTCGGCTTCGTCACGTTCACAGCAGCGTCGGCCATGCGCGCGGCCATCAAAGGGATGAACCGGAAAGTGGTGCAGGGCCGCACGCTGAACGTGCGTCAATTGGTTCCCAAGGACCAATTCCAGTCCCAGAAGAAGGAGGAGCCGGACCCGAGCAAGCGGCCGTGCTGGCTGCTCAGGAAGGGCAAGTGCACCAAAGGAGCCAACTGCCCGTTCTCACACGACGTCACGGACGGCGAGTTCGGCTTGTGCTTCGAGTTCAAGCAGACAGGCACCTGCAAGCGCGGAGACAAGTGCAAGTTTTCGCACGCTACGGGGGACAAGGAGGCGGATGGGGACGAGACGGAGAGCCAACCGACCAAGCCGGAGAAGAGAGTGTGCTACGGGTTCCAGAACGGACGCTGCCATCGCGGCAAGAACTGTCTGTTTGTCCACGAGTTGCTGGAGAAGAGCAACGTACCTGCTACGGGCGAGAAGGGGAAGAAGGAGAAGGTGGAGAAGAAGGAGACGCAGCCGTTCGAGGTGGTCAATGAGAAGTCGGAGGCCGGCAAGAAGCGGCGGCGATCGGATGACGATGGGAGTGATGATGAGGAGTCTGTGCCGTACGCGAAGAAGCAGGACGAGAAGCCGGCGCAGTCCAAGCCTAAGCCAAGGAAGGCGCCCGCCGCGTCGGGAGTCGCTGCCCATGTCAACAACTTTATGGCCACGCGACAGAAACCCTCGGCACAGCCGAAGAAGTTTGAGTGGAAGGCGAAGGTCTCGGCTAGCAGCCAGCAGAAGCAGGTCAGACAGAAAGTCAAGCAGGAGGTGAAGCAGGAACAACGCGAGGAATATGATGAGCAGGAGGTTAAGCAGAATGCTAAGCAGGAACGGCGCGAGGAGTATCAGGAGCAGGAGCGGGAGGTGCAGAAGCGTCCGTTGAAGAAGTTCAAGAGGGAGAAGGTCGACATGGGCGCAGCATTCGATGGCATCTCGGACGATGAGGCTCCCAGAGGCGGACGCAAGAAGCGCGTCGTGGACAAGGAGGCGATGCGTGCCAACCGCGCCAAGCTGACACAAGAGCGTCGTGCCAAGCGCAGCGCCAAGAAGACTGCGCTGTGCAAGCTCATGAGCAAGGGCGAGGTCGAGCTGGACGCATGATCAGCATTCCCGGCAAGACACTAGTTGATACAACCCCTTGATAGGCAGACTTGTCCATGCAATGAATATATCTATCTCGAGCCACCACTTTGGTCTACATACCGTTCGTGCCACAACCATACAAAAGTTGCTGCAATAAACCGCGTCTCTACGTAATGCCACATACTGAAGTCAAGTCATTTTCTGGTTGATACTTTAACTAATGCAAGTGCCCTTGAAAGACCGTGCCATTAGTGCAACACGTGGCCTTCAGGATCGCCATTCCCAGACTTACATCTCTCGACATACACGAATTAAATACCATGGGTCGGACGGTGCTGTACGCATCGAGTCCGCGCGACTCGAGCCTCCTCAACCTGGGCATCTGCATCGCCGGCATCTACACGTGCTACCTCAGCTATGGCATCTTCCAGGAGAAAATGTGCGTCTTTTTTCCACTCTATAAAAACACACCTACCGAAAACATCCACAACTTTCGTCGCTAATAGCCTATATGCTATCTCGCGTCCTAAAACTTATGTATGTTGCAGCTTCACGTACCGCTCGCCGTCCGGAGACAAGTTCACGGCCACGCTCTTCATGCTGTTCGTGCAGTGCGTCACCAACTCGCTCGTGGCCTACGCCGCCACTTTTGTCTGGAAACCGGAGCGCGCTCGCATGCCGCTAGCTCCATTCGCCTTCACGGCCGCCGCCTATCTGGGCGCCATGCTCTGCAGCAATGAGGCCTTAAAGCACGTGAGCTTCCCCACACAAGCTCTGGGCAAGTCGTGCAAAATGATCCCCGTGATGCTCATGGGGGTGCTCATCCGCCGCCGAAAGTATTCGCTCACCAACTACATTTGCGTGTTGGTCATCACGGCGGGCATTGCCATTTTCCAGCTGGGCAAGGCCTCGGCCAAGCACGCCGAGAGGGAGAACAGCGCCTACGGACTGTTGCTGTTGTTTTCGTCACTGACGCTGGACGGCATCTCGGGCCCTAAGCAGGAGGAAATTGCGCACCAATTGCGTCCGTCGGTGCACCAGCAGATGCTCAACACCAACATTTGGGCGGTCATCTACACGGGCGTGGGCGCCCTCGTGACGGGCCAGGCGCTCGAGGGCTTTTTCTTCTGCATGGAGAACCCGGCCATCCTCAACTCGGTCTTCTACTTCTCCGTGTGCAGCGCGCTGGGCCAGAACTTCATTTATTTCACCATCCAGCAGTTCTCGGCGCTCACGTGCACCACCATCACCACCACGCGCAAGTTCTTCACGATCCTCTTCTCCGTTGTGTGGTACGGACACGAGCTCAGCGCCATGTCGTGGCTTGGCGTGGCGATCGTCTTCATCGGGTTGGGATGGGAGCTCTCCACCAAGTACCAGAAGTACCAGCAGCAGAGTGTCAAGCTCACCTAAGCCAGCAGAAAGCAGTGTGTTAGGCGCGATTCCTCATCATAAGAACCTCACAATGCATTTGGCATAAAGCACGACAACGCAAGTGCTTCTACGTTAAATTATTGTATCTCTAGGTGATGTCATGGCGCTTCTTATTCGAGTGCTGTGCTGGGTAGGTGACGATACCAACATCTTCACTCCTGATCAAAATCGAGACTCCGAGCGTGCAGAGTGTTACGAGTGCGCGGAGTTCCTGACTGACTACGAGCTCGCGCGGGTGAGGACGATTGACGACCACTACCATCAGAAGTGGCTTGCAGATAAGAATTACTCGGGTTGGGCGTCGCCTTCGAAGGGCGACGCACCATGCCTCGAGGGTGATCCACTACACCTAGATCCAGGTGCATAAGCCCAGTATCCGTATTCATCATGTCTAAGAGCAGGTTTTTGAGGTCTTCGCCAAGCACGCTCAAGTCGTACTCGCCATCTTCGTTTTCTAACCAGCGAGTCACCTCCTTGCGGAGTGCCGCCAGCAAGTTAGGGTAACGCTTGGCTGCCATCTTGCGAAAGCGTTCCTCCTCCAGCAGCCTGAGCGAATTGCCGAATAGACGATCTTTCTTGCTCGCGTTGGTCTCGAACTCAGCGATCTTTGTTTTGAACTCGTTGATCTGGTTGAAGAGCTTCATGATTTTCTGCAGAGACTGCAGTCGATTCTGCGCACTCTTAACCGTGCGCTTCACTTCGCCCATATCTGAGATGGAATCGCGCAGACGCTGCAACTGCAACTCGCCGTACGACACTGCGTATGTCCTGTGGAATATCTCAAACGCAGGGTCAAGCTTGGACAGGTATGAATCATGGCAATCAGGAAGTGGCTCGCGAGGCATTTCTGGGTCTTCTTGTTCTTCGTCACTAGATGAAGTCGAGGCAAATACTGCGTATTTTTCAAGAATTGCGCGACGTGCCTTGAGCCCTTCATCATTGCGACCCAAGAAAAAGCTAACGCGCTGGCCATTAGTGTCGATGCCGAAAGCTGCAAAGTCATCGTTCATGGAGTAAAACAGACTTCTGAGTGATCTCTCCACGGGCTCGCTCAGGCCCTCGATTTTTCTCTTGCCTGCTGCAAGCGTGCCCCGAAAACAATTGCTGTCGTGTCCATTCATATCGAGTAACACTTTAAGTGACGATATTCCTAGATGCTGTTTGAGGTTTGAATCTTTCTCAATGTCCTCTCCAGCAGTAACATCCTGGGTCAACATAACGGCTTCCTCCAATGTTCGACAGAGGAACTCCAGCGCGTTCGATCGCCCTGCTTGAATTTCTTTGAAGGAACGCAACGCCTTTGCGAGAATTTCAAGGCCTCGCTTGCTCACATCAAGTTGCCCACCTTTCTGAAGAATCCAAGCTGTGAGCTCCTCAAATCGGTCCATTTGGTTGGCATCGATATCATCATCAATGGGATCCTCTGTTTCACGCAAGGCCTGAAGTACTGAAACAATGTCTTCGTTAGAGAGCTGCATCTTTTGAGCCACCTCTCTGATTGCACCCAAAGAGTCTTCCAACTCCGCAATCCGCTTCGTCTTCTCTTTCAACAGCGAATTAAACAGCAACTCATCTTGCTGCATGCTTGCGCCGAATAGACTGTCGGCGCTTGCATCGTCAAAACTCTCCAGCAAGTGTTTAAGTGACGAAGAGGAGCCAGGGTTCTGCTGATAATCTCTCCAGGCGCTTAATTTTGCAGTTGATGCTCGCATTAAAGATGGGTCAATGTTGCCCACTTCATCGTGGGGCACGTGACGAAAGTCCTCACGTGATTCAATCTGAAGTGCAACCACCAACTCACGAATACCTTCCGTGGTTCGAACACGAGCATTCACGCGACGCCACAATTCCTCCGCCAGACGTTTCTGCACTGTTAACAGGTATTTTTCCTGCTCAAGTAGTGTATCTCCTGCTACTGAAGAAAGCGCCTGGATGTTCACAGGATCTGCCACGTGCAAGACAGATTCTAATTGACTGACAACGAGATATGCACCATCAATACGCGCCTGTAATTTCTCCCGTGCAGCTTCGAGCCCTTCCAGTTCCTCTGAGCACTTCTTCACCAACATCTCGTTAATGTCTTGGAATTTACTGACCTGATAATCTTCGTCCAACCCCAACTCCTTCCAAATATGTTGGCATTTCTGATGGCAGTCACAGGAAACATTAGTATGAGAAACATTTCGAACGCACCAACCTAGACCAGAACTTACGTTTATCAAGCGAAAGGATTCATCTTTCATCTCAGCGCTCTTTGCCGATGCTTGAGTCTGTCCAAATCAGAACGCATTTTCGTCATTTCCTCGTCTTTGTCTGCTAACTGAGCAACGAGTTGTTGTTCACGGCCCTCCATATCAGCAAGCTTGCTAACTGCGCTTGCTTGCATTTGAGTCACCATTGAATTATCGGGCAGGTTGATCCCATCCCTCCCAACAGATTCGTTGAAGCTAGTTACCATCTGAAAGGCGCACCGAACGTCCCTCTCATACTTAGCCTCGAGCTGTTCAAACTTATCATCCATCTCATCCTTTATCGCAGAAAACTTTACTTCTGCTCTTCCCTCAGCTTTTGTGCTCCGTCATATCCTCTTCTTCAGCAAATACCATGTAGATCCGCTTTGTGGAATATATCTCGGCGATGAGTGCTCTTATCACGCTTTTTGCCGCATCCAGTGATTTAATAGAATCCAGTATACCGGTCATTGACGCCCGCTGACTACTCGTGGCCCGTATCGCATCACGGATCTGGGAAATGCTTTCTTCACAGTCCTTGAGGTCCTGCTCGTTCTTTTCCATGAACTCTTGCTCAGTCATATCACCACGATGGCACGACATCAATCCGTTTGTGATGTTCTGAAACAATTGAGACCGATTTCGCAGCTCTTTGGCCATGGATGCCTCTAGGTCTTCCTTATCAAACGCGATCTGTAATGCATGGCGACACACAAAACATACATCAACAAGCGAGCCACCATGAAAGCATCAACCGACATCAACGAACCCGGATCTGATCTTGGATCATTGACAATATTGCTCTAGATTGCGCCGATGACAGTTCTTCTTTCTTGAACAGCGGTGACATGTAAGAGATGGATTCATCACTCTCCTTGATGTACGCTGCCATCTCTTTTTCTTCGTCATTCAGGTAGTTAGAAATCCTGTCTAGATCGCAGGCGTCAAAGCGAACCTGAAAGCACGTCAACAAAAGCGCCTCTTAGAAATTACAAATAAGAGAATAGATCAGATGTCGCAGTACCTTGATTTCCGTTGCCCTCGTTAAAACATTTAGTGCTGTTGCTGTCGCTTCATCAACCTCTTGGTCTTGTGCCTGTCTCAGCTGCTCAACTTGCTCGTGCTTCGACTTCCACTCCTTGCGACAGAGCTTAATCCCCAGGCTCAGCTGATCTGCGAGTGCAGTTTTCTGAAGCTCCAGGTCATCCATCTCTATCTCCATCAGCTCGAGCTTCTCAATTGCTTGTTCCACATGACGCTGCACTGCCCGACTTCTTTCGGATCCTGGATCGCAACTAGGTGATGACAACCACGTCTTCATCCTAGCAACCATATCTGAGAGCCCATCTCGTAGCAACTCTTTGCGGTGACGCCGGGTTTCTAAGCTAACGATCTTGGCGTTGAACGATTCACGCTGCCGCGTCTCCATCTGTTGAGTTTCCTGCATTTCGTACGATAAATTCACAATATCTAACGTGCGGCTCAGTTTATCCAGCGGGTAGCGGGCTGTCATAGGTGCGTATTCATCCGGCTTTGGTTCTTCCAGAATTGCCACAGAGGACTCGCTGTCGCTAATAAGATCCAAGAAGTCGTCCTGTGGCTCGATAATCATGTTTTCATCCTCGTTCAAACTTGACAACGAAGTTACACGTCTGAACTCATTGCTAGGCGCCATCTCGTACAGTTGCGCAGTCAATCCATTCAATAGTCGTCGTGTCTCGAATAAACGCTCATCACTGGAAGATTCCAACCCTGCTGACGCAGCAACTTGTTCAATCTTATTCAGGTACGCCAGAACCTTGGGGTTTGACAGTGTAGTCTCCGTCAAATTGTCAACATCCACAGGATTAACTTCACCCAAACGCGTGAAGATTGACTTAATGAGTTCGCGACACAAGAGTTGGTTGAAAGCCTTGAGGCTTACTAGCTCTGCAGTGCGGCTGTCAATATTCTTGACCGCCTTGTTTTGAATGTTTTTGGCACGGTTCGCATACTGCAGCGTATTCAGCGTTTCGTTAGAGTTGGACTCCGCTGGCGATACACAAGCACTAAACCGCAAACAACCACATTAGTGACGCCGATGACGACACAAGGAATCGCTTCAATACACACCTCACAAACTTACATGAAGAGTGTTCGGCTATTGCCACCCAGAGCATCTTGTAGGAGACGTGTCAGTTTTGAAGACCTGTAGGGAACGTGCATGTGTGACGCTGCACGGCGCTTCTCATCACCCAGCGCGTTAATCACATTTCCGAGCGCGAATAGACCAACATTAATCTGAATACCCTCCTTCATCCGTTCACCTTCCGCTAGTGTTTTTTCAGTCGCTCACTGCCAGCGAGATCCACAAACGTCAGCTTGGACACAATGACGGCATCAGTCTCCGGGATTTCGGACCCTATCTCTCCAATAGCAGGGAGTTCTTTGCTGCTTCGTCTACTGCCTGCGCTCTGGTTATTCGACCTGCAACTGCTCTCCTTTGTGTCCTGTTGCGAGATTCTCTGCACGATTTTCACAGTGTAAACTGCATGCGACCGACTCGACCGCTCGTTCATTTGTGTACTGGCAGTGATGCGGTGCAACGACCCTCGCTGCATCTGCTCCAGCGCCTCTTGTCTATTCGAAACCCGCACTTCGGTCAATCCTTGCACCCACACTCCGGTCTTTTTGTTCTCTCGGAGTTGCAACGGCTCTGTCCGTCGTGATCGCTGTGCGTCTGGGTGTTCCAGGAGATCGTGAATATCTTCTCCATAAATCTCCAAAAATGACACCGAAATTTGATTCTCGCCTCCACTTTCTCCGAGTTTTGCAAAAAGATGATGCAGAAATCTGGGGATCAGTCCCTCATCGTCTCCTAGAGCGTCTTCAGCCTCTTTTCCACTATTGCTGCTGTCTGTTGAAGAGGTTCGAGAGAAAAGTTGGTTTGCCATCGTGGTGGTGGACGGCATGGCGTTGCCCATGGTATAAGTTTTGCCAGACCCCGTTTGGCCATAAGCGATGACAGTCACGTTGAACCCTTGCAGGAACGATGTCATCCATGGCTGCAGTGCTTCGTCATACAAGTCGGGTTGTCTTGCTGACTGCGGGAATACGTGATCAAACCTGCAGCAGATTCATCATCAACACGGTTAGCACTAGCCTAACCGGGTTAGTACTAGCCTAAACTGCCGAAAAGGGCAACTTCAACGCACGTAAACTTGCGGCCGCCCACGCCACCTCCGCCGACGCTTACGCAATCCTCCTCGTCCAACGGACGCTCCACACATGTCGCAGCATTCCGCGCCAGCTCGCGCGGCAGCATGGGGCGGATCCGCACGGCCACCCGCACGCTGCCGTCTGTCCGGGGCCCACTAAGCGGGGGCTGCAGCGGCCGCACGCGCGAGCTCTCGGCGCTGCTGGAGGAGCGGCCGTCCGTTGAGTCCTCGTCCGAGTCGGCGGAGCGCATCACGGGCGGCGGGAGGCCGCCGCTGCGGGGCGTCGCCACCCGGCGCATCGTCGACGTAAACGACGGTGCAAAAAGCAAATGGGCAAAAAGGTAAAAAGGCAGAAATGAGAGAGTGCGTTTCAGTTTCAGCATTGAAACGAAAGTCAACCAATGAAACTGGGAAAAGCGATGATTGGTTTTGAATGATTTCTCACTTCAACTTGCCACAAATTCGAGCGACTGTTCTCTTGTGCACAGTCGCTATCGACAATGTTAATGCAGCGTTCGGGGTTCGTCCTTCTGCCTCAGTGACGCATTTGCCCATCGAAATGATCTCGAGAGTGGTCAAACAGCCGAAATCCAGTTCCGCAGTATTTTTTGCTGGCCAGGAATGAACGATTCAAGCATCTATTTATTGCTGTGGCCTGTGCATCATTCGCAACTTGCACCACAACAAATTAGCTTTTATCCATGCAGGAGCTCAAGATGCAGCTTCAATCACCAGCTAAAGTCCCAAACGGCTGCCTCCACCGCCGGTAGTGTCACGAGTTCGCGTAGCAGTTCGAGTGCGGCCTCCTGTGAAGGACGACGGGGATGCACCACCCCACTGTGCATTGAAAATGCAGACCCCGAATCGGAACGCGACTCGAGCGAGAATTCACTACAGTTCCAGCACGAGAAGACCCGCAAAAGTTCCAATTCGACCACGTTTTCTCAACTGAGTCGGCACAGTCAGGTACATGTGCAGTGTGCTATGAAAATTGTGTCAAACTTTCAAGTCGTTGGTAACGCAAACGATGTCCAGATGTGTACAATGAAGCGTTAGAGCCAATGCTGGCATCCCTGCTGCACGGATTCAATGTCACAGTGCTCGCATACGGACAAACAGGGTCTGGCAAGACTTACACGATGGGCGGTGCTGCGGGTTCATGGTCCAGACCAGGTGACAACGACGGGTTAATTCCTCGCTTCATATGCGACCTCTTTGCTGCTCTGCGGAGCGAGCCCACCGTCAAGTCGACAGCCCGTGTGACGTTCTTAGAAATCTACTGCGACGAAATTCGAGACTTGCTTGTAGAAAGGAGTGAAAGCTGCAGAAGTAGTGGTCGTCGAGGATCAGTTTCAGCGCTGACATTGCACGAGGATGCAACCAATGTGTGGGTCGACGGACTACAGCAGGTCCAAGTGAAGACCGTCGAAGAAGCGTTGCATCTTTTGAACGCCGGCCGACAGCGACAAACCACAGCAGCGCATGCTCTTAACGACCAGTCCAGTCGATCACATGCCGTCTACACTCTTGAGGTCTCGCGCGCTTTTGCCACCGAGATTAAGCGAGCCAAACTAACCTTTGTGGATCTAGCGGGGAGCGAGCGTATCAAAAGACGATGGTCGAACGCCTTCGCAAGAAAGAAAGCATCCAGATCAACGGTACGGTTTGCAACGTGGTGCTGGGACAGCAGTTGTAAATACTTGTCTTATGGTGTCTGGTTGCATTGATGCAGTTGGTTTGCTGGCGCTCGGCACCGTGATCAACGCCCTAGGCAACCAACAGCAAGCCTTGCAACGTCGGAATAGCACCGGTTTGAGTGGCCGAAGAAGCAGCATTACCGGCAGCGGTAGTATCACTCCCGTTACTCCGGCGCACGTTCCATACAGGTCTTCAAAGCTCACGCGGCTACTGCGCGATGCTCTTGGAGGAAACTCGGTGACACTTTTCATGTACGTTGCGTTATTGCTCTGCTTGAATGGTTTTTGTGCTTAATCTGCCCTCAATATCCTTGTCGTGGTGCAGCGCTTGCATATCACCCGAGGCGATCGGCGGTAGTGAGACCTTATCTACGCTTCAATACGCAAATCGCGCTCGGTCAATTCAGAACAGAGCTCACAAAAACGTAGAGGACGCGGTGGCTGAAGATGTTGCCAATGAAGAAACCTCTGTTAAACGTGGCTCAGCGAGTGAACGCGAGGTTTACGCTCTGCGAGCGCAGGTTGTAGCTCTGAAGTTGCAACTGGAACAAGCTGTTGCTGCTGCCAAGGCAGCAGAAGATCTTGCTGATGCCAACAGATCCGAGCTGCGAAGTCCCAAGTCCACAAAACCTTTAAGCTTAAAGCTCTCACTAGCTGACGATCTTACTGCGGCAAGCGATATCACAGTCGAGGTTGCGGGATTAACTGCCCTTATCGAAGTGGCAAACGCCACCGAGTGTTCTTTGCCTGCAGAAACTGGCAAGACGGATAACTTTTATGGAGTCTGCACAGACGCACACGCACATGCGACAGCCATAACTGCACCACCAGCTTTGGAATTGTGCCGTATCGCGCACCACGACGCAGAGAAAAACATTTGCGATGAGCCAACGCAAACCTTGGCATACATTAATGTGTTCGAGAAGTTCCTGGTCACCGATAAAGCATCTGAGCCACCATTCCAGATATCAATAGGAGTCGAAACGCTCCCCCACAAATTCAAGAGCGAAGTACCCAATATGAACCTTCGCTCCATCTGCAAAATGAGCGCATAACTCCACTTGATTACGTGCTGCTCTCGCCCAGCCAAATCTTTCGAGAGGTTCACCACCAAAAGCAAATAGCGCTTGCAGGGGCGCCATCGCCCTGGCCTCGTCGCCGTCGACTTGATGGGCGACACATTCAGCTCGGAAAACATTCAACAAAATTCTTCACGCTTGATGTCAACGACGACACGTCAAATCAACAATGCACAGCAGACCCAACAACATCAAACGTGCTTCACGATCTCCTTCAGCACACTCAAAGGCTGATGGAGGGTTCGGAATACGACAATGAGCCAGAATTTGACAATTCAGAAGACGACGAGGTGAAAAGAAGCCCGCTGTCTCTGGGCACGTTCGTAGATCGTATGACGACACTTTTTGAAGAGAGAACTCGTCGTCATCAGCTTGTTCACAGACTCATACAACGCTTTCGACATCTCTCGAATTTGCTGGGTGCTGCCGACACCGAAGCAAACATCAGCGAGATATTCAAGTACACGCTAACACATCAGCAGAATATCCTTCAAGAGTACCTCAACGCATGTGAGCTGCTCGCAGCCGAGAGATTGTGGACTCGTCTGCAGCACCGAGAAGTTGCAGAAGATAACTGCAATGGTGACTGGGATGGCAGTTTGGATACAGTGTTTTTATCTGAAGATCAATACGACGCTTGTCAACCTTGGCATGCACATCTCGACAATCATGAGTTTTTCCAACACCGCGTGCTGCCTTACATTCTTAATGGCTGGATCTCCGTCGCATCCAGTGACCTTGACAGTGAGAACCTCTGGCTCGCATTATAACAATCTGGCGCAGAAACACAAGAGCACATAAAGACAGCAAAATCTTCTCTCGGGTACATGTACTGCATAGTCACCAGAAAACACACGAAAAAGATTAAAATCAAATTAATTAAATGCCACGGCGAAAGGAAACGGAACAAATGTCCCCACCTGCGCTCGCTGATCAGCACCACTTGATGTGATCCATCGCAGTCCAATAACGAGGAAGACCCGGCTCTATCTATTCTCTATCGAGCTCTTCTTCATTGCAGTCTAGGTTGAACACCCAAAGTGCAGCTGACAACCAGCCCAGGTGAGCTAAGCCACCCAAAACTTTATATCCATCCTTACTCCCAACCACTCGCAGCCTCTATGTGTGGTGGTGAGTCGTCAGTTCTCCATATTTCAGAGTAGTGCGAACTCAACCGAAAAAGCCGAAGCGGTCGGGTGCGAATTTGCTCATATCCAGCTGCGGCCTTAAGCCACTGATTTCGTCTGCCAGCAGCGCGCCAGCTCCAAAAGACAGTGTCCAGCCCTTAGAGCCATGACCAGCGTTCACGTATAGATTCCGGATCTTGGTGCGACCAATCAGTGGAACATCGTCTGCTGTTACCGGTCGCCAACAAGTGTGCGGCTGCATCTTAGCCACATCCAAATATCCGTCCGGAAACATGAGCTTAGCTTGTGCCAATAGCCAGTCGTATCTCTTTTTCTGGTCGTGGGGTGATGCATCGTTCGTTTTCTTCTGACTAACAAAGTCCACGCCCCCGGAAATACGCAGCATCTTGCCTAACGGCGCGATGAGTGCGTTTCCACCCGCGTAAATGTTGTGAAGAGGTGCTCGGAATCCTTCTGCAACTGGAACTGACAGCACATACCCCTTCACGGGGTAAATTGCCAGCTTAATGCCTGCTCGTCGAGCTACCGGTGCAGTCGAGTTCCCTAGTGCGAGCACAAACTCGTCTCCTTCAATAAGAGACCCTCGTCGAGTCTGCAATGCGATCACCGAAGTTTTATCTGTGAGAATGTGCTGCACCTCCGTGCCAAAGCGAAACATCACGCCTTGCCGCATGCACAGGCGGTACAGCGACTGGCACATTTTGTGCACGTCTCCGCTTGTGCCAAAGGCTGACAAGATGGCTCCCGAGTCGAACATTTCGCGGCGCAGACTCGGCTCCAGATTGCGCGCCTGCGTTGCCGTGAGCTCTTGCAAGTCCATGCCCAGCTCGGCCAAATGCGCTTTCCGGTCCGACTCGAGCGTCACCTCCAGCTCTCCGCGGTTGCGAAACACCTCGATCGTGCCCTGCGCCGTTTGGTCCATGACCACTTCGCCCTTCTTGGTCTGCGCCTGCAGTTCTCGGAGCTTCAACATGCTGTAAAAGCCCAACTCGCGGATCGTGCGACTATGTTCATTGGATCGGCCCTTTTTCGAATTGTGCCAGAACTGCCAGCCCCATTTCCAGAATTTCGTGTCTCTCAGCGCCGACATTTCGATTTTCATGGGTTTTTCCCTTAACGGCCACCGAACGGACGGACGCACCGCGACGGTTACGTCGGTGGCAGCAGCTGGCGCGGAGGGGCCACCTTCAACTGTCACAGACGCGCCATCCGGTGCTGTCGTCACCGGACGATTGTGACTGGAGCTGTAATTTTCACTGGGACTGTGACTGCTCAACCCTTTCCTCACGTTAGCCACATCGGCCCAACTCGCATACAGCGCCGGGTCCAGGAACGCTCCATTGCAAAAACTCACTTGAGTACCCACTGCGCGCTCTTTTTCCACACACAAAACCTCGTGACCCTGTTTGGCCAAAAAGTAGCACGTGGTGAGGCCGATGACGCCGGCGCCGCACACGATGACGCGCTTGGTCGCGCGCCGCTGGTTGATACCTGGCACAGGCTCGAGCTTCATGTTCTCAGGTAGCAACGGAATGCGCATGGGCGGCGGGCGTGACGCGTCGATGGGCGGCAGGCGCTCGCCCTCCATGGACGTCACTGGTGGCAAGTTGCGGTGGGCCACACTAACGAGATGGTCCCGCAAATGTGGCGGCAGCTCCAGTGCGGTACCGATCGCGTCACCGACCGAGGACGCCGACGAGTATCCGGACGAGTCGATGGAGGCCAGGCGGTCCCGAACGCGTACCTTCGAGGCACCTAACGGCCGCCGACTGGCCTCGGTCTCCATGTCCATAACCGGGTGCAACTCGCTCTCCTCCATGGCGCTGTTGGAGCCCATTCGGCGGGGGTTGAGGGTTGAGGGTTGAGGGTTGCGTTGCGTTATCCGGATAGGTAGACGGACCCACTCGGGGCGCGGTCGCCACGGGGGTTCGAGAGGCCGACCTGGTTAGACACTCGCTTGGTGGGCTTCCTCCTTCCTGGCGGCGCGACGCCTTGTCGCTTTAGGCGAAAGGGATTCAGTTGTGAGCGCAATTGGTGGCGCCCCTTTTCTCCGTCGAAAAAACGAAGAAAAAAAAGAAGAAATCCTTTCTGACGAGTCTGATACCTGGCTATAACGATGCAGCACCAGATGACATCGTATTGAGTTTAATTACATTGAAGGGTTACATTACTTATTATATTGATATCCTGCTATATTGTATCGAATGTGATTATTTGCACTATGCGTTCAAGGAGGTTGGAACGGCACCAGCCAGAGAAAACACCAGAAGTCGCGTACGCTGAAGTTTCCACCAAGCTCCCAAACCGGTCGCCTTGTACAGATGAACCCCTCGTTAGTAATCCCCAGACTTGGAATACACCCTCAAATGGAATAAAATGTGGGTTCCCGATGACCAACTGGGCACGCATGGCATACAAAGCAAAGTAATTATTACTAAATCCCCTCAGACGGAATGTGGAATTAAAAATCAACATATATTCCGTCAAAAGGGTGCTTAACTATGGCTAAAGTCAAAGTCGTACAGGTCGACCAATGAAGTCTAGCATTGACACCTGCATCTTCCGTCCTTGTTTGTTTCCCAATTCCTCTCGGGATAATCGCTGCATTGCACGAAGTCCGCTCACCGATCTGTCTGGCACTCACTCCTGTAGTATCGGCACGAATTAAAAGTTTCCCTATCCATAGTTGATTTCGGCGGCAGTCAGCTCCTCTTCTTCTTTGTCGGAAGCATTCCCGCATGCATCGTCTTCAGCAACATCATTGTCGGCACTCTCCTGCTCCTCGATCCCGCAAATCAGTCGGCTCGTCCACGATTTCATTCTCGTCCTCTGGATTAAGCAGCTCATAAAGTGACATCGGATTGTTGGCGTGAGTCGCGACAGCATGGTCGAAAGCTCCTCTGTAATAGCATCTTTCTCTTCAGGTTCATCAAACTCCCAGTTAAAATAGTCTTGGACGCCTGTAGCAGCCCAACGCCTCAAAAACATCTACAACATGCTGTGTTTGACGCCGTCGGTGTATCGCCTTTTAAATGCTGTGATCATACCTACATCTAACGGCTGCCGTTTGCTGGTGGTTGGGAGAAATACCACCTTAACATTCGTCAAAGCGGCCTCATCATACCCCTCCTGGACAGTAGCGTTGCCAAGAAGTAGGAGTCATTTACGATGCTGCATTCTGAACGTCGTGTCCATTTCCTTAAGCCATTTCGAAAATATGGCTCGCGTCATCTGGGTTGCGTGTGGTGCTGACAAATTAGCAGCTTTTGAGCGTTGGTGAGCGACATTCGAGATGTTTTCGTTGGCGACGGCATTGCTAACGAGCGAGAGCTTGCGAAATGTGCTCTGTGAGCTCTGAGCACAATTAGTTGGCTGCTAGGTGGTCTGCGGGATGAATGCCTGAAGCTGCACCTTAGTGTACCCCTAAAACGGCACACCCCGAGATTGAAATACCCCTAAATTGGAACAATTTTGCCGTTCCCGACGCTATGACAATTGAGGGGTTCATCTGTAGTTCGTCGTTGACAGCAAAGACGGACCTACTCGTCAGTAAGCGCGTGAACCAGGCTCGCAGCTGAGCAGGGCATAAGCGATTTGAATGCACATGCAATTTTTCATCCAGCTCTACCAGCGTCAGGCTAGTGCACGGCAGCTCCAGAACTGGCACATATAAATTGTGCGAGCGTTACGAAACCTTTTATTAATATACCACACAGGTCGGCAGAATTTCCCCTGAATGCAATGCTGTCGGCTGCTTCTGTCTCGGTTAATTCACTTTACACACTTTGTTGTTGCGTTGAGTGCAGTTATTGATCTGGCGCCTTTGCTTCACTTGACATGCCCAGCTGAAGCGCTAGACTATTGGCCAGCTAAAAGGAGAATGCCAACAGGAGGCATTCATACCCAGGGGTGAAACAAGACACAACCGAAAGCTCACTCAATTGGAAGCCTCGCATTGATTGACGTGTCAGTATGCGAGTTTTGGAGCAGTTATGCGGAATTGGTGGGGAAATCAGGATCTATGCGACTTCTGGCGTTTTCTGGCCCTGCCACCTCTGACGCCAGCCCCGACGCCGCGCTCACGACCTCACGACGGCGGCACCGACGAGATTCTGGTGCCGCTGCTACATATAGAGCGAGTGCAAACAGCACCGTCGCCAGCTGAAGTATGTATACCTTCGCGACAGCTCCCGCGTCGGTCGACACGTGGTTGAAGCGGCGAGCAGCTCCGCTTTGAGGCCAGAAAAAAACAAAAACTGTTTCCCGATGCGACACCTCGTGAACCCTCGCGCCTTTGGATCCCTTGGAGCGATCACCGGCATTTAACATGAGCAGCTCGGCTCGATCGGCGACGCAAAACTGCCTCGTACGTTTGTATACGTGGCGAGCAGTGGTTGGCAGGCACTCGCCGCCGTTAAAATCGTCGGCCCGCCCCTGCTCTGGCACGAGCGTTCGTTTCAAAACTACACTTCGCAGGTCGCGATGTGACGAGCGCCGAGTGCAATCCGATGCATCGGTTGTCTGTTGCACATCGCCGCGATGGCAACTTTTTCACTCGTTGGCAAGTTGGCTAATTGGCAAATGACCGGACGGCTTGGTTGGCAATTGTTGCCAGCGGCGCAAGTTGCTGCCGACAAGCCGAAACCGTCGCGTCTCTCCTCCAGTCGATCGGCGGGGCTCGTCTGCAGTCCGTATCCCCTGGCTTCAATGACGTAAGGTTCGTTCAGCGAGCATATCATGGATACAAGTTGAGCTGAAGTGGTTTCGCTAGGAACGTCTTCTGCTGCTAATCCGCACCGCACAGGTGGTTTGGTTTGGTTTGGTTTGGCTATTGTGCCGCATAGTCGGCACTTGATGCTCTTTGTTGTTGATCCGAGACAGGACTCAGCTTCGAGTGTCGTCCATCAAGGGATCAAATTGATCAACGGCACCATCAACCAGCTGAACCAGGACCAGCTCGAGCCTTCGTTATTTGAGCATCAAGGCCTGCGGAAACTGTGCAAGGCGTTCAAAGTGCATCCAGCGATAGCATCCAGCGATGCTTGGGATCGATTCGTTGAGTCGGAGAACCAAGTGATGCCGTCGAGGATGATGGAACCATTTTTTTGTTTCAGCTACCGAGGCGAGTTCACGAACGTACTGTTAGGCTCATTGACACAACGCTACCGGATGCAAGGGAAACCATGTGGAACACCTTATAAATAACGGCTCCGACAGAGAAGAAAGCTTTAGGCGAGCCGATGGTTGTCGTAATCCCAATCACCATCCCTTCGCTAGGTCGGGTCCATAGCTGCAAGTTAAAAGTAGTGTTACACAAGGATCTCTGTTAAGCTGGATATGAGGCCACCACACAAGAGTGCCGGCTGAGACATCGACGAGAATTCCATCGTGGAGCTCGACGCGTATCAGCTGCTGGGACCTCCTAGACGTTGAGCTGAGACAACAGGACAGGGTGGAAAAGGAACGCTGAGCTTGAAGAAGTTGTAGCCCACGAAGAGGAAAGACGCAACAACGAACCAATGAAAGCCGTAAAATCACGTCCAATAAAGTTCAATTGCGGCAATTATTATTATTGTCAAACTCACATTGCAATTTTTTTGGGGGTAGGGCAAGATGAGATCAATTCAATACAGTATATTACACTGAATTGCCCGACCACTGATCCTGTCAACCATTAGACAACACTCGCAAAAGTCTGTCTTAGCGTATGATGCGCGGTTTTGCATAAGTTAGCTTCAAACGCGAACGAGCAAATTTTCAAATAAAAGGTGGCTATATCTCGCATTACAACTGTTATTTGTAATATTTGCATCTCGGAACAAATCCCTGACCTGACAGGATAAGTACGATCCTATGAAACTACATTTGCGGCTCAAAATTCAATTTCACAGGGTATTTGCATCATTCTCAGCGAGGTCAGGGGACACGGAGTCGGATGCCTCTTCCTCCATGTGAGCGACATCAGGGACCGAGACAAGGTTCGTGCTACCACTGGTGGTTGAGGCGCTCGACCACTAGGGGGCGGCGGTCCTGGGCATTTAGTTATTGAGAAATGTGTGTAAGCCTTACTGTAGCGTGTGTTGCCCCGAAAAGTCACTGGCTGACATTTCAAGCAAATAAAGTATTTTATAGATATAGCCGTATCTCACATGATTAAGATTGAGATACAATTTTCGCTCCTTAGTCCGGTAGCGTGTAAAAACGATTCCTGTCCAAGTCTTATATTTCTGGTATTATTAGGTTCTAGGAGGGACGCAGTGAGCCAGCCATTTCGAGTTTGGGCGGGAAACAGACAGCGAGAAATGGACACGCGCTACATGAACAACGATGAGCGACGTGCCCTCATCGCCAAGTCGAGGGAGTGCGCCAGTATGACGCAGATGCAGCTGGCAGACTGGGCCAAGGTGGAGTTCAAGCTGCCCCGGGCGCCAGGGCAAAGCACGGTGTCGGACATCCTCAAGCGAGCGTCAACAATGATGGCTGCTGTGGACGGCGATGGAAAGAGAAGGAGGACGTTGCGCCTAACGTCCCCAAGGCTAGAGACAGAGCTTTGGAAGTGGATTCAACAGCTAGAAGCTATGAATATTGTTTGTCTCGTGAGCTAATTAAGATGAAAGCCCGTGACCTACAAGTTGAACTGTGTGATGCGTGGGACTTGTCTTTCCGGACGGGTGGCTGACCAAGTTCGAGAAGCGACACGGCCTGCGACTACGACTGCGGCCAGGTGAGGCTGGTTCTGCTGACGCGGAGGTGGTCAGGATTGGCCACCAAAAACTGCAAGAGCTCACGGATCTCTACGAGCCCCATAACATCTACAACATGGACGAAACCGGCCTTTGTTATGCAATGGCATCGGTGCGCACCATTGGTACCAAGAAAGTCCGGGGCGTGAAAAAGAAAAAAACGCGAATTACACTGGCGTTGGCAGCGAATGCGGACGGGTCTGATGTGCGAGAGGTCCTATATTTAGGCCATGCGCGCAAGCCGCGCTGTTTTGGGAAAGAATCGGCGGAGGATCGCGGGTTCCAGTACAAGAACAACACGAAGGCATGGATGACAGGGAGCATCTTTCAGGAATGGGTGCGCAACCTAGACCGTGACATGCGGGGGAAGGACGCTGCATCTTGCGGCTCGTGGATAATGCGTCCTCGCATAACACTGGCAACCTCTACCTAACGAATATGCGGGTAAAATTCTGGCCTCCTAACACTACAGCATTCCTACAGCCCATGGACGCCGGTATCATCGCAGCATTCAAGAAATCGTACAAGAAAAAGCAGCTCAGGTGGGTTTACGAGAAACTGAAGCGGCATGAGCCCATCGGCAAGGACGCGTACGCTGTCAATCAGCTCCAGGCGTTGGAATGGTGCAGGGATATATGGGCTGAATTATGTGGCAAGCGCACCATCGAGAATTGCTTTCGGCACACGGGAATCTTGTTCAACGGCTTAGCTAGTAAGAGTAGCAAGGTTTGCAGCTACGGAGAGGATGTGGCCGTGGAGGAAGTGATTATGCGTGCATCGGTGATGCACTTGTAGCTACTGTAAAACTTTATAATTGGGATTTGCGATGCAGGTCCCACCCTCTACCGGACTGAGGAGCGGAAATTGTATCTTGAAATGATTTGATCTTATTGAGAATTTCTGAGTTGCGCTGAAGCAGGTTAGCTGCATTCAATATGACATAGTTAGGTCCGTAAATACCGCCGCTTAGAGTAATTATGGCACAATTATATGAAAAGCATAGCTGTTTGCGCCCTGCCGTATTGTCTGGTAAATAACACCAGTATCCACGATACACAACCATAATTTCCTGATATGTCACTTTTTCAGCCTGTGGTCTATTGTTTTTGCTATCACGTTCGCACTGTTAGTCAAAAGTTCTAAAAGTTGAGTGTCGGGCATCTGTACCTGTCCGTTTGTTGTCAACGGTGTGTTTCGGATGCATATGCCTGCCTATGACTTAGTGTTGGATGCCTGTGACTGCCCAGTGAAAATTTCCGGCTGGCCGCGGTTCAAATTTAGGTATCTATATATTTTCATTAGCATTGTAACAGGGGCGCAATAGCAACGCCGCAGTGTGGCGAACGTGACAGACCGTGCGTCGAGATGAGCACGAAGTGGAAGTTTTTATGGGTCAAATTTGGGTCAGGTCAACTTTGGGTCAACCTCAAAAATTATAAAACAGCAGACAACTTTTAAAAAACTTGATCATAAATTTGACACATATGGATGGGGCATCAACCCTCTCTATTGTGATAGCTGGTTACCTGTCAAATACTATACTTTGACGAAGGGCAAATAAAATCTGCCTTTATACATCACAAGCATTGCTCCCGAACGTCACTTTTATCTTCCAATGTTAGTAACGCCGCTTCAACAAAATTTTACCAAAAGCATAATATGCTTTCTGTACAGACAATCCTCTTCTTAGTGGTATCCTATTTAGTGATACCCTCTAGTTAGTGCGGTTAGACCCCTCTCCCGATGACCGTTGGTATACAAAACCAAGTCAAAACTTCCTCTGACCTCTAGATTGTGCTTTGTGATACAAAAGCCTCGCATATCACTAACTAGAGGTTCTTAACTATTGAATTCGGCCATTCCGTGAAGCACGTCCGAAGAAATCAACCAAGGACAGTTGCTGTTTACGCCCTCGCTTTCTGCCTAACTCCTCTCTAAACGCACTCGGCATCGATCGGAAGCCTATCACTACCGCGGATGACACGCCCAAAGCATCAGTGTAAATAAAAAGCTTTGCCATCCTCTGCAGTCGCTCCTGTAGTTCCTCGTCGGTAAGGTTTGCGGCGGTCACCACCGTATCAGCCATATCTTGCATGTCTTCCTCCTACTCGCTACTACACTCAAGGCTGTCCTTCTACTGAAAATGAAGTCACGGAAGCTGGACGCCTTCTGAGCCCAGCGGGCAAGATGGCTTTGACTGGCAGAGGGGTATGTCGTCCTTATGACGACAAATCTACAGCCACTGGGCATTGGTGAGCCTGATGCGGGTGCTGGATGGCTTGGTGGGCGATGGCATCGTGTGAGCTTCAGAAATGAGCTTCGACCAGTAAGCTGAACCACGATGTCGCCCCACCAATGTCAAATGTACCTCTTATATGGTACAGTTCTTGATAGTGATACCTCTTGCTAGTGATAAATAGCCTCCTCCCGAAGCTATCACTAAGAAGAGGATTGTCTGTAGCGGCGTTATATTATTAAGCCAATCATTAACGTCTTCATAAAAGGTTAACAAATTGATTTCTACCGCCATCAAAACGCAATAATACACGGTCCTACCGGTAGCCTCATGATCATGCTTCACCCCTAACCACACACAGTATCCCAACATTTCGCCGGCTTACCTGCCCACCCACTCGTCAAAGCGGATGTACGATCACACTAGTTTAGCTTTGTTCATATACCCCTATATAATTTTTTACTTGGTACAGACTTCCAAAACCAGTTTCTCATAAACTCAAATCAGGGACAAACTGAGTGTTTTGTTGCTAGAAGCTACGACAACATTTTGAGGTAAAGAATACATTTACAGACAACGACGGTGAAATCCGCCCCCCACAAAACTCCCCCTCACAGTGGGACAAATAAATCCAAGTCAGACATAGATAGGGCTAGAATTGCTGGCCAGCGCGCCGCGGTTGGCTTTTCGCGCCATTTTCGTTTTGCGCGCTGCCAGCATGGCGCGCCGGCGCCAGAAAATATATACAATTAGGCAGTGGCGGGATGAGCTCGAAAAAGCAGCGGTAGACGGCTGTAAACCGACTGCTCGAGCGCTTGAGTGCCTCTTAGCACCCTAAAGGACTGGAGAAAACGCGAGAAATGAATCTTCGAGTTCACGGGAGCGCAGACAAGCAGGACGCTTAAAGGGCAAGGGGCGAGCTGCAAAATTACATTTGCACATGATCTGGTCACGTTCATGAAAGACGTGCGTCGTGACGAGGAGGTTAGAAATTCCAAGTCTTGTTTCTTATTAATATTCTAACGACATGTTTTAGTATCTGTGTACAGGCAGTATGATTGAATATATTAGACATGAACAGTCAGCATGGCTCGCCTCCTACTTGGAGGATAAGACGAGTGAAGAAAGCGAGTCAACGCGCTAATGCGTCTGTGTCAGCGCGAGAGCGACACGGCGCCGCAGACGGCTCAACTGTTTGTGGACAACGTCTTCCGTCACCATGGCCTCCCTGAGGCTTTCGTAAGCGATCGAGACCCACGCTTTTGTCTTATTTCTTGGAACACCTGTTCCGCCTGCTGGACACGCGGCTGGATATGTCCACGGCGGACCATCCGCATACCGACGGTCAGACTGAACGGGTGAACCGTGTTCTCGAGGATGTCCTGCGCAGCGTCTGCGCGACAGAGCCCACAAAGTGTAGTGCGCTTCTTCCACAAGGAGAATTCGCATTGAACAATGCCGTGCATGCGTCGACCGGCTTTACGCCGTTCTACATCAATGGCCTACGGCACCCTCGCACGCCGATGGAGTTGCCACCGGATTCCGGTGTGAGTGGGGGAGAGACTGCCGTCGCGGACCCAAGAGGCCTAAAGGTCTTGCGTCCGTCCGTAAAACGGAGCCTGCTAACCTTTATAGAGGATGGCGCAGCGATACGCCAACGCGTAAGGGACGCAATGGCGAAAGCACAGGACAAACAAAAGAAACAAGCAGATCGCCACGGGCGTAAGAGCACACTGGTGTTTCAACTAGGCGACTTGCTTTTTCAAATGCTAAGAACCTTCCTACACATGCAGTCTCTGCGGTGGGAAGCACGAAGCTCCGCCCACGCTTTGTCGGGCCGTTCACGGTCATCGGCGTCCACGGGAATGCGCACACGCTGGACTTGCCGTCGGCAATGGCGACACATCCGACGTCTTACGTCGGTATGCTTCTGAAGTACCACTCGACGGTGGATCTGGATCCCGAGGAGCAGCTTGATCCGCCGCGAACTGGCGCAGAGCGCGCTGCAACACTCGTTGCATCACCTCCTCCTGCGGAAGGGCTATCGGCGGCGCCTGAGAGGCAGCAAGAGGGAGTTCCGTCGGCGCAGGTGTCGTCGGAGAGGTCGCAGGTCTTGCATCGCGGGCCTCCAGCGCCGCCATGCGGTCATAAAGGACCGAAGCCACTCCCGGTGGTCGTCTAGGGCGCGCGAGACGCGATGGCCGAACCGCTCAGCTCCCTCCATGCGCTCAAGGAGCCGACGTTGTTCATAGTCTATCCGGGCGAGGCGCTCTCGCAGACCACGGTGGTCATCCAATATCCTATGCGCAAGGCGCCGATTACCCTCCGTCTGGGTCTCCAGAACGTCAGGACGACCACGCAGATCAGGCAAGTCGGCTCGCTGGACCTCGAGGAGGGACTGACAACTCTCCACGGCCTCACGGAGGCTCTGCAGCGGACGAGGCGATTACGAAGGCGCGCCACCAGGAGGAGCAGCGCCGCGTGACACGCTCCTCGACCGAGTCGAACGCCCCTTGAGACCACCCCCGCCTCTGTTGGACGGCGAGGGCGAGCTACACTATCTCATGGAGAAGCTGCTCCGCCGTCGTAAGCGCGGTGGCGCCTACCAGTATCTGGTGAAGAGGTGCGGCTATCCGAGTGCTCATAATACATGGGAGCCGGAGCATATTGTCGTGGAAGACTGCGCCGACATCGTGGCCGCTTACCAGAGCTCCCACGGAGCCGTTCGGCGCTAACAGCGCCGAGAACACTCATTGGCCCGACCGGCTGAGACTGCCGCGACCTCTGCACCTTGGTCGCCACCTCCTCGAGGATAACGTTCGGCGTCGGCAGGTCCCGCTCGAAGACTCGGCTGCTCCAAGTACGGTTCGCCATCATCGTCGCCATGCGAAAGCGCAGACGTCACTGAGCGAGCCAGTCCAGCCGATGCGGCGTTCGAAGGAACTCCCGAACGGGATACCCCAAGTGCTGGAGCCAGCCCTCGAACTGGAGCTCGCTATTCTGGCGATTTAGTGGGGTATCCTCTTGGAGGACAAGAGGGCACTCTTCGTAGTGCTCCACGTGACGGCCCGGGCGTCGACTCTCATCGAGATATGCGCCATACTCCGAGGGAGTCCACCACCGCAGCGCCAAGAGTTGCTCACGAGTCCGAGGGACGCTTTCTCGGTCGCGCTTGAGCGTCCGCTGTTGGTCGGAATCATCCGTTGCCGCGCTGGAGATTGGTCGGTTGAAGATCCCCAGCGGGGACATCGTCTCCAGGGCGGATGTTGGAGATGACTCGGTGCTCCGAAGGAGTGCGCGCAGGAGTTGTCGACGGCTCGTGCCGTTGAACGGCCGCCACGGCCTCCACGGCAGCACGGCTGCGCGGCGTACTTGGGCTTCCGGGGTGAATGGCTCGCTGAGCCGCAGTCAGTTGCGGCGCCGTGGGCGGGGGTGTTGCGTCCTTTGGGCACTGCCCTCCTCCGCGTCCGACGACTCATAGTCAACATCGCCTGGTGTCTTCAGGGTTCACATCGTCGGTAACAGGATGCGAATATGCGCCCTCGGGGACGCGGGGTGTAGGCTTGGTGGCCCCACGGGCTTCTCCGGACACTGCTGCGGCTTCCGAGCTCTCGTCCTTCTCGGCTAGGCGAGCCTCGCCAGGCGCACCGTCCTGCGAATCGTCGGGAAAATCATCGGCCGTGACCGTTGGAATGCCTTGGAGGCTGTGGTGTGCTCCGGAGCTATCGCTATCACGATCGTCGTAAGGACCCGGGAGGCGGACTTCGTGGCGTTTGCGTCGCCGCGCAGCGGCCCTCGCGAATCGCGCTCGGGCGCGGGCGATCGCAGCCTCTCCAGCCGCAGACGGTTTCGCGGGCGGGGTCTTCGTTACGGCTTTGCCGTCGGATGTGTCGGCAGGCAGCGGGGTGGTCATCTTGGAAGGCCCGAGGGGCAGGCTTGAGCTTGTCGGCGTCAGTAGCGGTATGAGGCAGTGCCTCGAGATCGTTGACCACGCTGCTGGATTCACCTTTCTCTGGATAATGCGGTGTTTCCCGTTTGGGTGTGGGAGGGTGTAACGGGGCCACGCAGTGGCTAGCGCTGATGGCGCGGGACCAGGACAACAGGGTTTGACCCAGACAAACGGGATCTGGTCATCGGATTAGCCAGGGTCTGTGTGGTGCACGTATCGGCTGTTAAGTACACACCAACAGCTAAGTACAGATGTGTGGCACACACTGCGGCACCTAAGTTCGCGTTAGTTAACCTAAAGCAGTAAGGTCGTTGAGGGCCACTCATTCGGATGAGTGGCGCAGGGAAAACAGCCAAAGAGTGTTATTAAATAAAGTCAGTTTAACTCTAACCCGGAAGTTCGCAAGTCGCTTTGGTACTCGGTGCCTTAGGCGACAGTAAAGGCAGGGCTTACTACTTTACAGCAGAGACGCGTGGCGTTTGCTGCGGTTAGCGAGTTAACGCTTCCTCTCACCCAAGGTGCGTGTGACCCCCGTCACAGTGGAGGACTTATCCACGACTCGGACGTGCGGTCAGTCCGACGGAGCGACCAACAGGTGTGTAAACACTTCGCTCACATCGAATTCACTTCGTCGCTTGACTGATCGGGCCAGCCAGTTGATCTCCGGCTGATACCGTGCCAGCCACGGTATCCCCAGGATACAGTCAAACGCGTAATTCATATCGATCACCAGAAAATCGTCGTTGCTCTGGAAGCCGTCGAACATATACGGCAACGCGATATCACGCCGGGGTCGCGGTGTGGCTTACCGTCAGCCAGCTTGATGACGATTTCACCTGGACCTCCTGAACGGAGATCCCTGTGGGGAATAACGACAGGCACGATTCATGGAAGAATTCTTTCGTCGCTCCGGTGTCAGGAGCGCGCGGAGAGACTCCGCGCGCCAGCGACGTGAAGACTGACGATGATCAGCCTCGAATCGCCGCTGGTTGTGGTGGCAAAAAATGTGCGTGCAGCACAGGGGCTGACCCGGCCGTTTTTATACTGGTCCGCCTTGATCGCGTCAGCCCTCGGAGCCCTCCACATGCGCGAGCTCTGGTGCAGGCGCGCGGCACTCTGCCGCGCAGTGACCCGGCTTGCGGCAGCGATAGCAAATCAGCTGACCGGCCCCACACCTGCCGCGGTTGAACCGCCGACCGAGACCACCCATAGCGTCGATGGTGTCGATCTCCATGGGTTCCGACGCGGAAACCCTATTCAGCCGATATAGCTTGGGAGTACGACGACGCCACCGTATAGTCCTCGCGAAGCGCGACGGCAAACGCCTCCTCCAGTGTCTTTGGCTCGGCGCGCGCGAGACAATAGCGTGTCATACCTCCGCGCATTCCTAACAAGAAGACGTGGACTTGCGACGCCATATCGATGGGACTCGTGCCGATGCACGAAGCCAGGTGTCGTGTCTTATGCACGTAGTCGTGCATGGGCAACTTGTCTTGCTTGAGCGCAAAGAACTCGGCTCTCATTCGAGACTCGTCTTGTGGAGGCTCGAACGCAAGTCGGAGATCACTCTGGAGGCTCTCCAGAGTGGGGAACGCGGCCCGGTCAGCGACGAGCTTGCCGAGGGTCATTCCTTGGCCTTCCCAGACAAGCGGGACAGCAGGAAATTCACCTTCGCCGTTGGCGCTTCGATCATTCTCGAAGCGATCGCGATGTCAATCTCACGGAACCAGCGGTTCAGTGGCAGTCGGTCTTGACCGACGCCGGAGTACACCGATGTCTCCATCTTCTCCGCGTCGTTCCGCATGGAATGCGAGGGAGTTGACACTCGCCGCTTGACTTCGGTGAGCTCGCGTTCCATGAACTCTTGGGCCGCCTGGCGCTGGTGCTCGGCAGTCGCCGCACTCAGCAGCGACGTGACACCGGACTCGCCGGACACAGCAGCCAGACGATGGAGCGCTTCCAACTCGATCCGCGTCAGGTGTGGGAAGCTCTCGTGTTCCAGGGTCATGCCGGACCCTCCAGACATCGGGACTTGGCTCATTGTAGACTTGGTCGTTGGAAGGACTCCAAAGTGCTACCAGGTATAACGGTGCGAGAGCGGCCGTTACTAGCGTACACTATAGGTTAAGAAGAAGCTCACTATAATTAACACAAGTCTTATGTTTGGGGCAAATTCAACTCTGATTTAGGTTAACCCTTGGGCGGGAGCCCTGGCCTCATGTGAGCCTCTCAAATGCAGGTCAGCACCTGATTGGATGAAGTGACACTCTTCAGCTAATCAGAAAGTGACAACACAGCACGCGCTAGCCGCGTGTTTTTGTACCTACTTTTGTAACTAATGCTACCTAATTATGTAACTAGGGTGAGGCCCAGTACATCGTCAATACGGGGCAACGGGTACACGTCTTTCTTGGTGATTTTGTTGAGAGCTCTGTAGTCGACACAGAACCTAACTTCGCCATCCTTCTTGCGAACTAAGACCACGGGGAATCCCCACGCTCCATTGCCTTCTTCAATTACGCCCGCACTCAGCATCTTACGCACATTCTCTTCGATTATTGCGTCCTCGGTTTGTGCTTGCTGCCTGCACTTCAGCATCACCGGCGCCTCCTTGCCAGTATCAATGTGGTGTTCCACATCCAAAACCGTCGCGGGTGGACAGTCTTCCGTGTTCGCCGCCACCTTTCGATACCCCTCAATAGTTTTAACACCGACGCTCTTGCGCCTGCGTCCTGCGTGCCGATTTTCACCTCGCCATCGTTATCTAGTGGCGTAGTGCTGTCGGCTAGCTCATCCAACCACTCACGGACACGTTTGCGCGACAATTCTCCGTTCAACTCGAGCACTACCATGTTTTGGTCAAGAGGAACCCACGTGCCCAACACCTTTCTTGGTGGTAGCTTGGCCTTGCCGCCTCCGATATTGATCGCCGGTATCCATGCTCGTCCGTTGCGTGCTTCTGTCACGGTAGCTGCCAACATCACCGAACTGCACTGCGTTGTGGGTCCTTCTTACCATCTGGAGCCGCTACTGCAACTTCAATTGGTGTCACCGCGCTCTCGACTAGCCGTGCACGCCCAACCATGCCCACTATCGCCACTTTCGTTGGTCCTTCTTTCTCAAACGTCCGAAGCGGTATCACAACCTGCTGCCCGGCCGTCTTGTACGTGACCTCGTTCTGGTCGAAGTCCATGGTGGCTTTATGCGACTTGAGAAAGTCAACCCTCAACAGGAACTCACTCGTACATCCATCGATCGCGCACGCCTTCACACGTATCACCTGTCCAAACACGTTGCGCATCTCGAACATCCATACTCCCAGCACGTCCAACAATAAGCCGCCAGTGCCTTCCACGTACTGCACTGGAACTTCTTCTTGCTGTTTGTCGCCGCGTGCCATCCAGTCCGTTCCTGCTTTGGTGTACCGCGCACAACTATTGATTTTAAATTGGTGGCGACCTCCTGCCACGTCCATCATTGCCGTTGGAAGTCCGTCGTCTGCCACGACTTCGCCAATCGCACATACACTGCCTACCGACGCCGTTGTGGTCGCGTACTACCGCTGCACGAGGCTCACTCGCGCCTTGCTGTCGTCGCTGACTGCCTGTGCGTCAACACCACTGCCTTGGTCCTACCGTCGCTGTGCTAGTTCTGCCTGTGCTTGACTTGCTTGCTGCTGTCTCGGTTGCTGTCGTGCGACGTCGCCCTCTTGCTCAAGGCCGCCGCCGTCACCATTCTCGTCACCAACACCGTCCTGATGTGCCACTTCGCGCTTCTTGGCCTTCGCACGCAGCGCGCGCTGTTTCTTGGCCGCCTTGCGAGAACACTTCTACTGCTGCCGCCGAACCGTACGTCGCGACCATCTCGTCGGTCAATTCCACGCTCACCAAGGGTTCACGGCCATCGACGTTGTACATCGTCACGTCTTGGACCGCCGTCGCGCCTTCCTCAGCTTGCCGTTCTGCCGTCAATTCGAAGTCGTCTCGGGTTGTGGGACGCACATACCGTACTGCTGCCATCGCCGGCCTTACAGTAGATACGTACCGCATCGCTCGTCCTTCATCTTTTACCGCCGTATCACCGTCAAGCTGTGCACTCAACGACTCTTCCTTCATCTCTCTCTCGTCACCTCGTCCTCCGTTGCCGGCTGCTTCACTGTCTGTCCAGCCAACTATCACCGTCCCTTGGGAATCTGTCTGCATCACCGGACGTCGATCTTCCCCAACTACGCCCGATCGCCTTTTTCCGCTGCCAACCGTTCTGCTCGCTTGGCTAGGTAGGCGTCGTTTCTGGCCTTCGCCTCGGGGTCTGGGCACCTGTCCGCGAAGTGGCCAACCTTACCGCACGCATAGCACTGTAGTCCTTGCTGTGGACTGCTGTTCGGTAACGTCCTGCTGATCGGATGAGCTGGTGGTTAGGCTGTCTCGCTTTTCACGTCACTCGACACTCTCCGCACCATCGCCTTCTGTTTCTTGCGCCGCTTGGGTGGTGGTGCTTTCATCTCGTCCGAGTCCTCGTCCTCGTCCTCATTCGACTCAGCAGCTGCTCTGGCACTCATCACTTTCGCCTTCTTGTCGGGTTTCCGGGCTGCACGCTTCTCTGCCGACTCGGTCTTCGGGGCACTGCCGCGCTTTGCCTTCCGTTCGGTCAGTGACCAAAACCTTCCGTTCCAAGTCTTGCCCTTCGGAACTTCCCAGGTTCCTGGGAACTTGTTGTGTACGCCCTGCAGATTCGTGAAGATCGCCAGCGTGTCAGCATCAACGCCGCTGGTCAGCGTCGTCGCTCCGTGGTTCCCGTCATCTGCACCAACATTGGCCTCGGTGCTGTCGCCCAAGACTGGCCGATGTTCAGCATGCCAAGCGCCACATTCTCGTCACTGTCGTCAATGTCCTTCGCCTTATCAACGGCCTCCTTAAGTGTCTCGGGTTTTGGCTGTTGGCGCACCAACAAGCACACCGTCTTATCCAAGCACCTGTAGAACTGCGCAAGCAACACTCGCTCGCTGACTCGGTCCCTGCCCGTAGCATATCGTAATCCTGCGGTGAAGTCTGCGTAATTTTCACTTGGAAGCATCTGTCGCTGGTTGACGCGCCACTCTGCTGCGGACTTGTCAAGTCGTTCACCATATCGTCTCAGGAGTGTCTTCTTCAGCGTCGTCCACGTGTGGTCTCGTTTGTGGAGCTTGCGGTTCATCATCACCCATCCTCGTGACGCACTGTCGAGCGACTTGTTGCCCAGGATGAAGTAAAGCTCGCGGTCCGTCCAATTCCACGTCCGGCTCGCCTTGCTCCTTCCAATGCCAAGTCGACCCTGTCGATCCACGTGGAGACAAATACCTTCGGGAACGGCGTGTACGTCGCCAACTTGAGGTCCCTAATGTTGCGTCGTCTACCGTGTCGTCGGCGTCGTGCTGGTGCTGGTCCTGTCGACTTCGCGCTGCTGTCATCACTGCTCGGCAGTTTGCTGCTGCTCCTGCTTTGAGTAGCTCGCGTCACTATCGTCGTCATCGTCACTGGGGTATGGTGGTGTTGGCGGGTTCGATGCTCGTCCTGCTCTAGCCACTGCTGGTCGTGTCACGGATACTGCTGCTGGTGCTGCTGTTGGTGCACCTGCTGATGGCACCTCGATATGGCCCACGCGCGCTTCCAACCTCGTCACCGTCGTTATCAGTTGCTACATCATCGATCCGAGCACGTTCACGTCGCCTGTCGGGACTGGCTGCGCTGCTGTGCCGAGTCTGCTGCCTGCGTCACGCGGGGAGACTGCTTGCTGCGTCGCTGGGGAGGCTGCTGCTTGCGCCACTGGCGAGGCTGATGTCACTCCTGTCGGTGTCACTGACCTAGACGCCGATCGCGACCTCGTTACCACTCCATTCACCGGGCTGCTCTTCGCAGTCTGGGACCGTACTACCGTCTTCGTTTTCGCCATCGTACTTAGTTTGCGGATTTGTGCCGCGGGAACCTCTATTGTTGCAACTCTGGAAATAGCAGCGCCTGTATGACCACCATGCAACGTGTCTTCAGTACCCTGCACGCCGGGCTTGGTAGTATCCCAGTGTTTCGTTCACTTAGACTGCTTTTCACATCATTGCTGGCGAACAGAGCACCGACTGGTGTCCTTTGCACATGTGCAGTTGACGACCACTGGTGTCCTTGCACCAGTGGTCGTCAACTACGACGCACACCAACTATTTATATTTCTGTTTCAACAACTACTAACTTGCCTCCGAAGTCATGCGGCTAACACTCTGAGTGTCTCTGCAACGCCTGCCCTCGCCACTTGGAACACACTGGCCCCTTACAACGCAACGTAGGGACTCGGAAGCGCACTGGCCTCCTCTCGATCAACTCTCCGTGCACCACCTGCCTCGTCCGCCTGTCAGTCTGAGGCTGAGCCCATCGGCTTCGCGTGTCCAACAACTGTTTCAAGCGGGGCCGCTGGCTGACTCCCGTCAACGGCCACCTCTCTCCTGCTTTCTTTCGTCTGCGCTTCACCCACTGTCGTCGAGCTCACTGCCTGTGCCCCACGACGCAACTTGCAAAGTGAGCCGCTCAGTGCCAATCCCACAGCGAGCTGCTTGTCATATTGCGCCCATTCGTGGCGACTTGTCAACCGTCGCGCTGACCCTGATTCAGCAACTTCAACTGACTGCGGCGATCTCTCGCGTTCCCTCCACCGCAGCTGCCTTGCACTTCGTGGGTATTCATTTTTTATTGGTCAAATTTGGGTCAGGTCAACGTTGGGTCAACCCCTCGGCATGGGTCAACTTCTGGGTCAAAACTCAGCCACCGTGTGATGGGTCAAATTTGGGCCAACTTCTATAAATTCAGACAGGGTCATCCATAAATGACAGTTAATGACAGTTACAGTCATAACATGTCTAGCTGCTTATTTATGGAAATTGATGCCAATCATCTGGTCGAGTTAACCTCTATATTTCCAGACGGGGCTATCCAAAATAAATAACTTATCACGCGTAGAGCTTATTTTTGGATTGTTGGTGGTATACCAGGCATTTGTAGGTTTCATTGTTTGTACCAATACCAACCCGCTAGATTTTGTTTTTCATATTTCCATGCTGTAAATAGCTATCTAATGGCCAACATCTAGTCAACGAGATCCTTCGCGTTGACTTCGTTCGCAAATCTACCAAGCCTCAATCACAGAACCCTAACAACCACACCCAGCCAAGCTCCGACGTCATCTGAAGAATTCCAGTCCGTCTCTTCGTCTGAAGACTTTTCAATGGGCGGTGATCAGTCTAACCCTCTGTCCGACGATCCACCAAACGCTGGCTCTTTGTCAGACTCTGACAGCTATGCGTCGGACTCCGACAGCGATCAGTCCGACTCGGGTAGACATCAGAGCACCTACTTCACTTCATCTTTATGGTGTGCAAGCGTAAACTTAAGCCAGCCCACATTGTGTGTGACTTCGAATTCGCAATGATCGATGCTGTCAGGAACCAGTTCCCCGAGTCCAGGATTGCTGGCTGCCTATTTCATTTTAAGTAAGCTCTTCGTCGAAAGCTTCTTAAGTTGCACGTCCCGCACCTGGAGGTATCAATTGGAACGACCGAGGGATGTCTTGATAGATTGACGGTGTTTCGGCGAAGCGACATTCTGGGCCGAGGAAAATGTGAAGTCCGCAACTTGATAAGGGCTGATTGTCAGGGAGCTGGGATTATGTACTCGACTGAATAGTGGAAACGCTTTTGGAACTATTCAAAAGGACCTGGGTCCGTAAATTCAAGCCGGAATGGTGGAACATCTATAGGTTGAGAGAAGATGTCATAATTCGAACCAACAATCCTTTGGAGCGATATAACCGCTCGGCATCCGACAACGATGAGTATCTGTCTGATGAGTCATTATCCTCATCAGATGAGTCACGTTCTCCCGCATCCTAATATGCTCCGGCGCTCGCACAACTTAGAAGCAATTAATACAGACAACGACGGTGAAATCCGCCCCCACCCACACGAGGGAGTTTCGTATAGTAAATGAGACAGGACGCGGCGACACGAAAACCCGTCCCGTATGCAAAAACAGACCACAGAAATATAAAAGGACAAAACCATGTTGTATTGTTTCCGCTTACAGCTCAAAAATAGGCTCCTTCGGTATTGCCTTCTCGAAACTACGCACGACGCACTCAGCCGAAATGTCCTCCCACTTTTGAACAGAAAACCCATGACTACATTGGCAAAGCAAAATAATTTACGAGATTGAGTACGTACACCATTAACACAAATACTAGAGCAAGTAAATCTCACCGTGCTGCAAAGCGGCCAGGAGCACCATTTTGCTCAGCCGGCAAACGAAGACCAAGATGCCAGTGTGGCCTCGCCCATCGGGCGGCAACTCGAAGATGAAGTCCATGCTCACGGAGCGCCAGCAATCGGTTGGAACCGGCAAGCTCACGAGCGGAGCTGATGAAGACGGAGCGGGCTTCACTCGCTGACATGTCTCGCACGTGTTGACGTAGCGCCGCACCCATTTGTATATGTGCGGCCACCAAAGCCTTGGGCTACCGACGAATACGTCTTCTCGCGGCCGATGTGACCGCTCAGCGGTATGTCGTGTGCCTCATAGAGGATACGGTGCTTGATGTCCTCATCGTGGGGAACCACAAGCCGGGGCTCCTCCCCTGGGTCTACTTGATAGTACAGCAGGCCGTCGGCCAGGCTATAGCGGTGTAGGCGCGCCCGCTGCCGAGCAGTGAGCTGAACCGGTTTCTCGTCTGCGCTCAGCGCCACGATTATATCGCGTAGATCATCGTCCTGGCTGTATGCTGCGCGGATCAGCTGATAGAGCGGCGATTCGAGGAACGTTACGTGAGCCAGCTCATAGTCCGGTCTCCTTAAGAGTGCGTCCGCCAGGACATTCTGCTTGCCCGGCTTGTAAGCCACCGTGAAGTTGTACTTCGCAAAGAAGGAGAACCACCGCGCCATGCGCTGCGAAAGGTGGGGCGACGACGTCGCTGTCTTCAAGGAGGCATGGTCAGTGTAAATGACAAAGGCCTTACTGCTAAGCAGATGAACCCGAAACTTGACGAGCGCGTATTTCATCGCCAAGAGTTCCTTGTCGTGGACAGGATAGTTCTTTCCGCCGCTTTCAGCTGCCGGGATTAGAACGAAACAACTCTTTCCCTGCCCTCGGCATCCACTTGCAACAAGGCGCAGCCTATGGCAAAGTCGGACGCGTCGCAAACGACACTGAACGGACGATCTTCGTCAGGTTACGCCAGTATTGGCGCGGTCTGCAAGCTGTGCTTGATGGCCTCGAAGGCTTGCTGCGCTTCGTCGCTCCACGACCATTCCGCATTCTTTTAAGGAGGGTAGTCAGTGGTCGTGCCATCTCGGCATAGTTTGCGCTATATTTGTGCAGGTAGTTGGCCAGGCCAAGCCACTTGCGCAAATCCTTTGGAGTCTGGCACTGGCCACTGCGCAATGGCCTCTACCTTCCCCGGGTCAACCCGCATGCGATCCTTCCCAAGGAAATATCCCAAGAAGGGTATCTCTTCAGCACCAAAGATGCATTTATTGATGTTGGCATACAGGCGATTTTCGCGCATGCACTTCAGAACCTGCCGGAGATGTTCAATATGAACTTCGTCGGCGGTCTTGCCATCCATGGCGTAGCTGTGAACGAAGATATCGTCAAAGTACGTCTGTACGAATTGCCGCATCGGCCTGAAGAGCTGGGTTACCAGTCGGTTGAACGTTGCGGGTGCCTCGACAGCCCTTGGGTCATTACGAGCCATTCCCACAACATCCCGCTGGGAGTACTCACCGCCGTCAAAGGAATGTCTGACTCTCGCATCAGCAGCTGGTAGTATCCATCGACCATGTCGAGCGCGCTGAAGTGGTGCAGCCAGCCATGTTGTTCTGCAACACATCCTTTCTAGGAGTTGGCATGGACGCCGGGATCGTGGCTGCATTCAGCTTATTAAAGGCATGTACCATGCGCCACTTCCCGTTGGGTTTACGCACGCAGAACGTCGGAGACGAGTGTGGCGGCTTGGACTCTCGTACCTTGCCTTCAGCATACGTGGCAGCGAAGAAAGCGTCGATCACATCGACCTGTTCTTTTGGCAGCGGCCACTGTCGGGTAGTGCAGTACTTCGACCGGGTATGAGATCGATCTCGTGTCGCACACCTCGATCCAGTGGCAGCTCCGTGGGGGGATCGTCGCTGACCACATCCGAGAACTGCTTCAACAGAGGGTAGTATGGATCCGTGGTATCCTTGAGAATGGCAGAGCCATATCGCTGTTGTCTCTGCGAGACCCGTTCCTCCTCCAACACTTCAGGGTCCATAACCGAAGACGTGTTGAGGTCCAGCAGGTCGCGTTCGCTGCGAATTTGGACCATCTCCTCGTAATCTCCCGCTTTGAGTGACTTCAGAAAGTCCACGCCTCGAGCTCCAGAAGCTCGGACACCGTCGGAAGAGGGGCCAGTTCCACTCCTTCCTTCCGCTTGCCCGTGACGGCATCCACTACCACCAGAGACCCTGTCTCGGAAGCTGGAACAACGACCTTCGTTGCCGATCTGGCGGGTGGTGCCTCGCCCTTGACCGCCTCAGTTGTGGGGGCCCCTGTTCGACCACCCTTGTTTGCGTGAGCTGCCTCAGCTCGAACGCCCTGCGTTGTGGGAGCCCCAGCTCGACCACCCTTACTTGTGCGAGCTTGAGCTTCAGCACTCTGCGGATCGCTTGCGTTACAGGCAACGGCGACACCGTCGTTCCCGAGGTCTCCTTGAGACTCATCACTTGTGATAACACGTACCAAAGTGCCCTGCACTTGAGAAGATGGGAACGGAGAGACGGACAACACTTGCTCGGCCGAGCCGGCAAAGTGTCGTTCGCCACGGGGCACCCGGTGCACAAACCCGTCGTGGGAAGAGGAGGGGACATGACCCACCAATACTCTATCCTCAAAAGGTTTATGACTAGCACCTATGGTGCGGCTGCGCCAGTCTATCCACGGTTCGTGTTTTATAAGCCACGGCATCACGAGGATCAGGTCATACCGCTCGTCCATGTCTAGGACAATGAACGGTTCAACCGGTCAAAATCGTCAAATTTGACCGTCAAAGGATGGAGGACCTTCGTGTCGATACAATCGACCCAGTCGCTAAGCGAGCAAAAACAACTTCATTACGTTTAGAGCCTTCCACGGCTCTGGCGTAAAATGCCTTGTTCCTAGCCACACTGGCCTTCGTCGCGAAGTTGTGCGACGCGCCGCAGTCGATCAGAACAGTCATGGGCTCCTCATACCCTTGACGCTGGCGGTGACGACCACAAGATTGGATCTCGCGGAGGCCACCGAGAGACACAGGAGTGTCGTCTCTGGAGCTGTTTCTCCTGGAGAAGGAGGTGGCCAGGCCACCACCCTCCTAGAGGAGGAGAGCCTCCCAGCAGGGCGCTCCGCGCCTACTGGGAGCCTTCGTTTTCCGCCGATGCAGACTCAATGACATTGAGCACGGGCGCGTTCGACGTGGCTGGCCCACGGCCTCGGCGCCATGGGTTGGTTGGACAGTCGCGCCAGAAATTACCCAGTTCGTTACATCCAAAGCAGCGGCCACTGGCCCTTTGCTTGCGCGGTCCGCGGAGCGACTCAGCAGACGAAATCTCCATGGAAGTCGGTCCTTCAGGCACATCCCCACTCCCGGAGTGAGTCTGTGCCGAGCGCACGCAATGATCTTCCGTCATGGCGATGTGGACCGCCTCGTTGAATGTCTTCGCTTGGCGACGGAACAGCTCTGTCCATACCGAACCTGGACGGACACCGTCCATGAAGACCGTGACTTTGACGTCCTCGGAGAGGGAGCGCCATCCATGGCAGCTTCCAAATTCTGAAGCTCCTTGACGTAATCTTGAAGCGTGCGCTTGCCTTGCTTGCATCGCAAAATAGCGAGCGATAGCGATGCGCCACGTTGGCGAGAAGAAGGTCGAGCGTAGCTTTTGTTCCATGAACGCCCACGAGTGGAAGTATCCTGGAGACGAAGTCTCTCGTGTCGTGGCCCACGCCCGAGCTCGACCTCCGAGGTTGGACAGGGCGAAAGCGACCTGCGCCCTTGTCTCGTAGATCTGCCCAGCGCCAGCGCTATCTCGATCTCTCGGATCCAGAAAATCAGGCTGTCGGATTCCTTGCCATCGAGCTTTGGCACCGTCATCTTGACGGGTTTGGTGGAGCCATGCCGCGGCGTGAATGGGCCCGGCTCGGCCGCACCGACTTGAGCTGCGCCTTACACGTCTGCTCGCATAGTCGCGCCTGCTGCTTCCTGCGCTGCAGTGCTCACGTGGGCAATCAGGGACGACTCGTATTGCTCGAAGCGTTCCACGCGGGCCTTCTGCTGCTCAGCAGGAAGTAAGGTGAATCCAGCAAAGGCTGCATCCTCCAGGAGGCTGACTATCTTCTCCAACGTAGCCCAGTGGGAATCCGTGAGATGAGGAAAGTCCTGACGGGACGGCAGCTGACTCGGTGAGTCTTCCATACTCATCGAGAACTTGATTGTCGTACAATCCGCGTCGGTCGCGGGATTGACTACAAGTGCTACCAGGTGTGACGGGGGTCACATGCACCTTGGGTGAGAGGAAGCCTTAACGCGCTAACTGCAGCATATGCCACGCGTCTCTGCTGTGAAGTAGTAAGCCCTGCCTTTACTGTCGCCTAAGGTACCGAGTACCAAAGCGACTTGCGAACTTCCGGGTTAGAGTTAAACTGACTTTATTTAATAACACTCTTTGGCTGTTTTCCCCTGCGCCACTCATCCGAATGAGTGGCCCCAACGACCTTACTGCTTTAGGTTAACTAACGCGAACTTAGGTGCCGCAGTGTGTGCCACACATCCGTACTTAGCCGTTGGTGTGTACTTAACAGCCGATACGTGCACCAGACAGACCCTGGCTAATCCGATGACCAGATCCCGTTTGTCTGGGTCAAACCCTGTTGTCCTGGTCCGCGCCATCAGCGCTAGCCACTGCATGACCCCGTTACATCCACGACCCAAGCCCTGCAAATAGTGAGCGATGGCCTCTCTGTATGGCTTGTGCCGTGTCGCTGGTTGATGTCAAGAATGATAAACAAGTATCCTCGCGGCGACGCGAGGATGTTAACGAGGCGATCGAGCGTAAGCGGCTCCCGCAGGACAACGAGGCAGTCGAGCGTAAGCGGCTCCTGCAGTACAACGAGGCGGTCGAGCGTAAGCGGCTCCCGCAGGTCAACGAGGCGGTCGAGCGAAAGCGGCTCCCGCACATCAACAAGGCGGTCGAGCGACAGCGGTCGAGCGACAGCGGCTCCCGCAGAACATCGAGGCGGTCGAGCACAGAGGACTCCCGCAATTCGAGGCGGTCGAGCAGGAGCTGCCCCGCGTGTGACCGGCGCGATTGAGATCAGGCTTCCGCGCGTATAGGAGGGTGATTCGTCGTCTAGCGACAGCGACGTATCTGCTTCGAGCAGAGGCTCGAAGCGAAAGAAGAAGTCGAAGCGCCGGCGACTGAAGCCGCGACGTGACTTCAGCGCGGACGGCCCTCAGGAGATAGAGTCTGTCTGCGCACTCGAATACGTAGAGGGCAGCCACGTCGGAATCGTGTTGTCAAGGTCGCGAGTCCTCCTCGCGACGCCAAGTTGATCACGAGGCTTCCAGGGCTTTCCTGGAAGCATTTCCTGCGTGATCTGAAGGCCGGTGATATCGAGCAGGTGTGTCGGATCACTGACGCTGCCTCGTAGACTCATGAATTCAACGCTATCAGCGACGATGACACATCGGCCCGCCCCCAAGGTGCCGAAAGGAAGTCGGCGCGCGAAGAGGGCTTCGCGGTACAATCGTGGGCGGCACTGAAGCAGTCCGGAAATCCCGTGTACGAGCTCGCCTGCGAGTATGCTGACGTATTTCCCAAGGAGATACCGGCTGAGCTTCCCGCTGATGGAGACGTTCGACACGAGATCGACCTCGTGCCCGGAGCGAAGTACTGCGTCATGCGGCAGTGGCCGCTGCCGCGAGATTAAGTCAATGCCATCGACGAGTTCTTCGAGGGTCGACGCAAGGCAGGCCACGTGCGCGAGAGTATCTCGCCACACTCGAGTCCGACCTTCTGTGTGAAGAAAGCCACTGGCGGATGGCGCATTGTTCATGCGTTTAACAAGTTGAATGATGCCACCATTCCTGCACAAACGCCGATTCCACGGAGGACATGGTTTTGACTCCATGGCAGGCAGCGTGATCTACAGCGCAATCGATCTTACGGATGGCTTCTACCAGATCCTCATGAGAGAGAGCAATATTCCTCTCACTGCTGTCAGCACTTCCAGTGGCATGCTCTGGGAGTGGCTCGTGATGCCTCAGGGTCTGGAGAATTCTCCTGCTACGTTTAATCGAATGGTTTCTCGCGTGCTGCGGCCGCTCCGCGACTTTGCGCCGAGCTATTTCGACGACATCTTTGTTCACAGCCTCGCTGAGGGAGATCTCAGCGCTGTTGAGGTCCACTTACAAAACTCGAGGCAGGTTTTCCAAGTGATGCGCGAAAACAAACTCTACGCAAACTTGAAGAAGTTGTCTTCTGCGCACCGGAAATCCCTGTCCTTGGGTGCTATATGAACAAGAATGGTGTCCGTGCCGATCAAGAGAAAGTCACGTCAATCTGTTCTTGGCCGACACCCAAGAACCCCACGGAGCTCAATGCCTAGGGCTGGCGAATTATCTACGAAGAACTACGTCGGCTTAATCCA
Source organism: Phytophthora constricta (assembly GCA_011947335.1). Lineage (NCBI taxonomy): Eukaryota > Oomycota > Peronosporomycetes > Peronosporales > Peronosporaceae > Phytophthora > Phytophthora constricta. Next base: position 198,849 of record JAAVTI010000752.1, read on the forward strand.
GCCGCTGTCGTCGCTGTTGAAGAAAGACGCCACGTGGTCGTGGCGTCCTGAGCACCAAGATGCCTTCGATTCGGTAAAGAAGATTCTCGCTGAGGCCTTGATCCTGGTGCTTCCAGATGACTCGAAGCCATTTCACGTTGTCTGTGATGCCTGCGACTTTGCCATCGGGTGCGCGCTCATGCAATTTGATGATGAGGGCCACGAACGAGTCGTGAGCTAACAGTCACGACAGCTGAAACCAGCCGAAAAGAACTACCCTATCCATGACAAGGAGCTTCTCGCGATGCGCTACGCTCTGATTAAATTCAGAGTGTACCTGCTCGGCGAGCAGATGTTTGCCGTCTACACGGACCACGCGTCGCTGCGCACCGCGATGAAGAGCCCGAATCTGTCACAGCGTATGGCACGTTGGCTTTCCTTCTTCGCTGAGTATAACTTCGTTGTTCACTACAAGCCCGGCAAGAATAACATTCTTGCCGACGCGCTGTCACGTCGCCCTGATTACGATCCAAGACGCGAAAAGGGTCATCAGATACCTGACGACGACGACGAAGATGAAGACTGTGCCTGCTGCGTCGCACTTGGTATCTACTCGACGATTTCAGCTCCAGTGTTATCACTGCGTCAGCAGATCGCTGAGGCGTACGGAAACGACCCGTTCTACGCGATCATTATCGCGCACCTCCGCACTCAAGCGAGCACGAAGGTCGTCATCAGCTGGTATGACAACACGCGGCGAGTCGAATCGGTCCATCGTATACGTTAACAGCGGACCAACGAGAGCATATCGCTCGATGTACTCGCGGGTCGGACGCGTCAACTTCTTCAACGACTCCGTGGTAGGCTCCTCCACAGCATCGTAGCCCTTCACCTTCAACCGTAGGCGCTTAGTGCCGGCAAGGTAGCGCGCCGCGCACTTACCGAGCTTCCAGTCGGACATCGTGGGGCGGTGGGTGCGCCGCGAAGCCTTGTGCACCGCGAAGGTGATGTCGGGCCGCGTGCACCGCTCCACCCACATCAGTCTCCCCACGAGCGACCGGAACTGGCGCACTGTCACCATGCGATCTCCTCCAGACGTGGGCAGCAACTCATTCGATGCCTCGTCAACCTTGTAGACCCACTTGGTGTGGAGCACGTGGGCGTCCTCGGGCTTGCGCACAATGAGCCACACTCCGTTGTCTTCGAGAGCGTGCAGCACATCGGCCATAGCAGCAAGTCACTTGTCATTGTGCTTGCTGCGCATGGCCTCATGGTACGACTTCGGGTCATACTCAACGACGCTGTTCACAACGTCGCACATCAACTTCTGTGGCTGCGCGGTCTCGATCGTCGCGTCCCCGGAATTCTTGGCCACGGAGCGCGTTACGTGGCGCTCACGCGACCACGACGTCTTCTCCTTGGACGACGTACGCTTCTTCTTGCCACGCGCGTTTTTGTGGCCGAGGCCGGCGCCGCTCTGCTCTATCCTCGCTCGCTGGCGCCTCGTCGCCTTCGACCGTCTTGTCGCCGTGCAGGTAGAGTCTCTGCACCTGCCGGTTCTACTCCTTGTTGAGCGACTCGATGTTCTTGACGTGCTGTGTCGTCACAACCACCCTGTAATTAAGCAGGTACACGCGGTACCCCTTTGTCTCTTCGCTCACGCCCACGATCATGGACGTCTGTGCGCGCTCCGCGAAGTTTTTCTTGCGCGGGTCGCGGTACACGGTGCACGGCGATCCGAACCCGGCGAGCTCACCTAGCGGCGGCGTCTTGCCCGTTAGGACCTTCAGCGGTGATGCGCGTCCAGGGTTCGAGTTCGTCGGGGCGCGGTTCAGTATGTACGCAGCGTACTGAACCGCGTCACCCCAGAACCTCAGCGGGAGCCCGCATGCGAGCGAATATCATGCACCGCGCCACGTTCATGATGGTGCAGTGCATGCGCTCGGCCTTGCCGTTGCTGGACTGGTTCCTGGCCTCACTGCGCTGGCGGGTCACGCCCGTGTGCTTGCAGAACAGGTCCAAGTTCTCGTACTCTTCTCCGGAGTTGGTGCGCAGAACGCGGACCTTGCAGTCGAACTCCTTCTCAAATATGACAAGGAAGGGCTCGAAGAGCTTTGCTGTGGCGTCCTTGGTGTGCGCCAAGAACACGCGGCAGTAGTTCAACATAAAGTGACGAAGTAAATCATGTAGCGATTTCCCAGGCGGTCTTTGGGGGTCATCGGCCCCTTCAAGTCGGAGCAGATCACTCCATCCACCCGGTCGATGGGTGAGTGAGCGCCGGTGTCCTTCTTGGAATGCTGGCGTTCCAAGAAGGACACCGGCGCTCATTCACCCCACGGGCTCGCGGCCGAGTGACTTCTTCTGCGTCGACTCCGCCTCCTACGAATGCGCGAAGTGCGCGAGGTCCTCGGCATGTGCCAGGAAATCTGTCCTTGACTGCTCGGCCTTGGCCATCAGGACCGTGCGCAAGTCGGACGAGGCGTACTGCACAATGTTCGTTAGTATCATGTAGTCGCTGTTCCCTGTGGCCTCGGAGATACCCACGAGGTACATGTAGTTCTCCGGCCACAACCTGTTGGCGTCCGTGGGCGCCATGAAGAGCTTCATGGCTTGAGCCGGCGTGATATTCGTCTTGAACGCGTCGAGCATCTTCTTCATCACGAACTGGAGCGAGGCGCACTGGTCCCACCACGAGTCCATCTGCTTGTTGTAGTACCTCACAGCCGTACCGGAAAGTTAGTGGCCGAGGAGGTCTACCTTGACGTTTTCGCTCCAGCCGAAGCTGCACGCAGACTGCCCGAGCTGGAACTGCCGCTCAAACCTCCGGCCCCAGTCCAGGAACCGGAGCCCAGGCCGACGTACAGCTCCTTGCCGTCGAAAGGCCGAATGGAGAGCTTCTTCTGGCGGGCTTCCATGTACTTGAACGCCCCGCCCTGTTGATGCTGGACTGGCGCTACTTGCTGCTGGGGCGCAGGTGCTGGCGCATCTAATGGCGGTGGCTGCCCTCGGGCAGACTCTGCGGCGCGCTCCACCGCGTACAACCGCTGCAGCTCCGAGATGCCCGGTCCATCGGCTCCCACGTCGGCGTGACGGAGGTGGTGCCGCAGCTGGTCTTCGTGGCGTCTCGGGGGAGGGGGCTCCAGCGCCAAGGGCGTCGATGTGCATCCTGGAGCCTCGCCCCAGAGCCGACTGGAACAGGTTCGAGTCCGAGATCGGCTTGGGGGCCTTCGGAGGCTCCAGGTGCCTTTGCAGCTGGGCCTGCGACTCTTCCAGCTTCTCGAGGCGGCTGGTAAAGCCGCGGAGCAGCTGCAGCATCTCCGTCGCTTGGTCGACGTCCGCGGCGCCGCCGCAGCGTAGATAGGGTTGTATTCGCCCCTTACGCGGGCGGCGGCCTTCCTCTCCACTCCGTCGTCCGAGCCGGTCCTTGCGCGACCGGGCTCGACTGGCATTGGTCTTAGAACCTCTTAAAGTGCGTAGTTTAGCGCATAGAGAGTGAGATTGAATGACAGCAAGACCGTATTATCCCTACATATCCTTACCTTGTCGCCATCGAGACCGCTAGTTGGTCGGCGCATCCACTGTATCCTAGTTTAGATTCATGAACTTCAACACTTCCTCCTTCCCTGTGCTTCTGCTTGTCGTTGGAGAAATCTTGCGTGCTTCACGACAATTACCTGTTACAAAAGTGTAGTGCGAAGGTTGCACGAATGTGCATTGCCAATTGACCCATAACAATGCGGATTTGCTCTCATCTCAATGACCTCACGAAATGTTTTCGAAAATGCTCGAGTTCAGTACCATTGGTCTTGCCGTGCAGTGCATAGTGTTGATAGTTTGAATAACTACAATAACTAAGGCTGTCAGAACGTTTTGGCACTTTTGCCTTCTGTCAGCATGATCGTGTTAAAGACTCCCAGCAGAATTCCGTAGCTTCGATAAATGAAGGAGGATCGGCAAGGCTTGCTCGCCGTTGATTCACCCAACGAAGCAAGAAACCTGGGTGCTGAAGAATGGATACAGCCTGGGTTTTCCATACAGTGTATTACATGTACCAATTTTCCCAGAGATGTGTGAGTTGAGCCCATTGCGAAGAAAGCAAATCGCGTCGCATGCCCAGTTGTTTATCGTGAGCTTTGCTGATGCGCTACCGAAAGTTGATGGCGGCTATGCCGAACTCGGCTTGTTCGCACTCCGCAACTCGCTCTCTCACTGGAGCGACTCCCCAGACTTCGAGATCAATCATGCGTCTGCTCTGCTACGTCTTCCTGCTCTTTGCGGTCATCTTCGCCACCAGCAGCGATGCTGCCACGGCGATCAAGGAGTCGGAACCGACGGACATCTTGGAGCTGACGGCGTCGGAACTCGAGCTCGTGGCTCGCATGCTTGCTGATGGTCTTGATATCGACGAGCAAAAGCGCTCTTTGAGGAGCGCCGCCGAGACCGAGGACTCGGAGGACAGACAATATGTACGAAGAGCGAGCCACGCGCTTCAAAATCCGCGAGAGGATCAAGAAGGGAGCCAAGAAAGTGTGGAACTGGAGGCGTCTCTTGATGAACCACACGTTCAAGAAGCTGTACAAGGAGGAGAAACCCCGAATCCATGCTTGCCAGGGCGAACAAGGCCCCCACGATTCAGGCTCGCCGCTCGGCCCATAAACTCGCCAACAACTACAAGACTTGGTATGATAAAAACTATCCTACTGTCGCCGCCGCCGGAACTGCTGCATAGGCAAATTGGATGGTAATCTGAAGATTGTGTTTGTCGGTCGATACAATTGCTTTATCTGCTTCAAACAGCGAAAAATACTTGCTGACGGTTCACTTGTAATCATCACCGTACCTCTAATTTGGACCTACATACATGTATTGTGCATTTCGGCCAAGTTTGACGCTTATGGGCTATTGGCCCAATCGCTCAATACAAACTCAAGTCATTTGGCAATCGCAGTTATCATAGAAAGTGCATGATCCAGCTGAAGTCCGTATCAAATGGAAGGAACCTTTTCACCAGGGACCACGAATCCATCACACAATTTACGAGGTCGCCGATCCACAGTGCGAAGCCATTAACACTTTATCACTCCGTCCAAATGTAAATGATTGCTAAATTAATTTCCAAGTACTGCAGGAGCAATTCAGCTGACGTTGACCTCACCACACCAGCAGCGATTGACTCCAGGCAGTCGCTACGCGCACTACTATCGGTAGTACTCCAGGGACGTCCAAGTCAAAAACACATATAGTATTGACTATTTACAGTGGCGCGGATGATCCGTTCGTCCAAGCTCTGCAGTGCAGCCCAGCGCACCACTTTGTCAAACTAGTCATTCAATTCCTAAACTAGGCCGCCGCCGGTGCTGCCTCCACTCGTTTGAGCATTGTACCAAATCTTGTACTCGTCGGCGAGCTTTTGGGCCTTCTTTTCTTGCGCGCTGACGTGGCCTCGCCCACCTTGGCAGCCATGGTCTCGGGGTTTCTCCTGCCTGGTACAGCTTCCAAAACTTCTTCCTCATGCTGCTGACGCGGATGTTCTCAGTGAAATTGTTCCAGCTGTTGGTAATACTGTCAAAGAGACCACGTTCTTCGCCCGTCTCGGTACTTCGCAGGGTTCGCTTGTCTCCATCGTTGTCTTTTTCAGCTGCGAGCAAGCGAGTGGGAACTTCCGGTTGTGCCACGGCAGCCTGGTTGGGCTCCTTGGAAGCATCACTGCTGGCGACGAAAGCGATCGCAATTACCAGAAGGGAGTACAGCAGACGCATAATGCTTAAGTCGATCGGCCTGCTACGAAGAGATTTCTGGAATGCTGAGGATCGGGAAAGCCGGGCACGCCTCGTGCAAACGCTTTCAAAGCTCACGATAAACAACTGGTTTGCTGTCCCCTTCTCGTGATAAGTTGGGGATATGCTGTTCGAACCGGACTTCGTTCGTGTTGGAAATCGTATGTGGGCATTCGGAATCTCCATCACCATCGTCGGCCTCATCAGGAGGAAGTGTGACAAAAAACAAGTTCCCTTCCGAATGGACTTTTGACCAAAAAGGGTGTCAAGTTTAAGTGACAGTTTAATCTACATGTGCAGATGAACCCTCAATTGTCATAGCGTCGGGAACAGCAAAATTATTCCAATTTAGGGGTATTCCAATCTCGGGGTGTGCCGTTTTAGGGGTACACTAAGGTGCAGCTTCTGCGACCACCTGAGCAGCCAACTATTATTTGTGCTCAAGAGCTTTAGATGCAGGAATCGTCGCAGCATTTAAAGGGCGATACCGACGGCGCCTAATACAGCATGCTCTAGATCAGCTGGAAGCTGATCCTGGAATGAATCTGAGCACGGCCGCCAAGCTATGCAACGTTGCCGCGCGGCAAGCTATTTCGTGGAGCATCGCCTGCTGGAACTCTATGCATTTTTCGATATGTTTGAACTGTTGGGCTACCACAGGCCTCCTAGACTATACAACTGCGAGTTTGATGAACCTGAAGAGGAAGACGCTATTACAGAGGAGCTTTCGACCATGCTGTCGCGACTTCACGCCAGCAATCCGATGTCAGTTGATGAGCTGCTAAATCCAGAGGAAGAGAATGAAATCGTGGACGAGTCGACTGATCAGGACTTTTGCAGGATCGAGGAGTAGGAGAGTGCCGACAATGGTGCTGCTGAAGACGATGCATGCGGGAATGTTTCCGACAAAGAAGAAGAGGAGTTGACTGCCGCCGAAATCAAGGATTATCTCAGATGGATAGGGAAACTTTTAATTCGTGCCAATATTACAGGAATGGGAAACAAACAAGGACGGAAGATGCAGGTGTCAATGCTAGACTTCATAGATCGACCTGTACGACTTTGACTTTAGCCATAGTTAAGCACCCTTTTGACGGAATACATGTCGTTTGTTTATTCCACATTCTGTCTGAGGGGATTTAGTAATAAGAACTTAGGTTTGTATGCCACGCGTGCCCAGTTGGTCAACGGTAACCAACATTTTATTCCATTTGAGGGTGTATTCCAAGTCTGGGGATTACTAACGAGGGGTTCATCTGTACATCGACACCAACCGAAACCCAGACGAGCGCATCATCACAACAACTACACAACCCGATTGTGCAAGAACGAGTGCCGCGTCAACAGCGGCACTTCATAAGCAAGCACCAATAGGTTGGGGTTGCAGACCTTGTTGGCGCTGTAGCGCCAACCGAAGTCGGTACTGCAACCATAACATAGACCGGTCGCGGGTTGCTTTAAGGGCTTTATGGTTGCTTTACCAATTTTACGGTTTGTCGCTAAAGTGAAACTTTCTCGAATATATTGGACTGTATCGTGAAACTTCAGAATACCTTGCAGTTTCACTTAAGTGCGTTTTCTAAACGTACCGTAACGATATCATTATGTACGACGCTTGAACGCCTTTCATTTCATTTCTGAAACGGACGCCGGACGCAACAAGGGGGATCGGAACTGAGTGAACCGCTTTGGCGTTTTGTGGCTATTGCACGGTGATAGCATGTCAGGTGAGGAGTCTAGAGGTACGTGCAAGTGTCGTCGTCGTGAGTACTAGCTGGTATAAGGCGATTATTAACGCATTTTGATATTCAATAGTCTGGCGGCGCAGACGCCAGAGCTCGTCTGACGTAGATTATCGATTCGTCATGCTTGGACTGGAGAACTACGATGTGAATGACGAAGACTTTGAACCGGACGAGGTGATTGACGAACAGGAGGCAGAAGATGAATTTGACGAACGTGATGAGGAGGCGGTCGAGGAGCAAGAAGAGGAGGCGGAGTTTGACGAGCAAGAGGAGGAGGAGTTTGACGAGCAAGAGGAGGAGGAGTTTGACGAACGAGAGGAGGAGACGGGATTAAACGAGCGAGTGAATGAAGGTGGGGAGTCTGAAGCAGATTGCCCAGGGTCAGGATTGGTCGAAATGGCCGAGGCTGAAGGAACGCATGAAGGTGATGATACCAGGACCGTGGAGGAAGTTGTTGGCGAATCAATAGCACACGCCAAAGCGAAAAAGCGGGTGCGTTCTAGCGGGCTGGCATCACCGGAACCTACGAAGCGTGTCAAACGGATCGAGAGCTTGAGTGGATCTTCGTCAGATTCGTCAGATGAAGACTCCGGGAGTCATCTGGAGATTACAAACCACGCAATAGAAAAAGCCGCTACAGAGCTGAGAAAAAGGCACTTGAGAAGGCTCATGTTTGGGTGCGTAACGTGGTTCCTCCGTTTCCGGCTACGCAGCTCAGATCGTGGACGCACTTCGACAAAGAGCTTAAAAAGTATAAGAAGCCGAACAATCTACTTTTTCGCGTACGTTCCTCTGAGTCGACAGAAAACCACAACACGTACGTAGTTTGATTTTGTCTAATTTTTTGTAGATTTAATGTTCTAACTACCCTTATCGTCGCTTTTGTTGTTATGGTTGCTTTTGTTGTTATGGTTGCTTCAGCTTTTTCAACGATGCCATCCTCAAGGAAACGTTTAAATGGAGTCAAAAGGTTTATCGATGTACTCATGGCGTCTTTCAGAAGTCTCGAGGGACCGGTCAACGCAAACGCGGAGCACGTTACACGGGATGTAAGGCTCGTTTCACTCCACATGTAGTAAAGACGCCAGGAGGATCGTTCAAAATTATACTACGAAACGAGGTACGTATCGGTGAAGTGCAGCTGGTCCTACGGAATCGATGTAACGTTTGCTTGTGTATGTGATATAGTGCCACACGCACAATCATGAAACTACGAAACGACTGGCATCGTCGTACATGACCTCAAAGACCATTCCCTTGACGACAGAGGGCGCGAGGACGTCGCTCTTCTCGCAGATGCCAAAGTTTCTTCAAACTACATAACCAGCTTTCTAAGAGAGAGAACTGGTGAGGAAGGCGAACGTGTAAACGATTGGGTGTGAATGTGAATTGCGTTGACTGACTTTGGCGGTATAATAGGTTGTTCAGTATCACCACAGCAGACACGGAATCTCATTAGAGATATTATCGGAAAAGAATCGGGAGAGGCGCGCTGCAAAGAAATACTGCATGAACTAGTTCAACTAGATGGTGGTGATGTATTATTCATGCAAGATCAACTGGACGTGACATGCGGAATAGTTTTTCAGACAGGGCTGCAAAAACAAATGTTCCAGGAATGGGGTGAAACCATTGCTATGGATTTCACCCATGGTACAAACAACCTGGGATATCACTTAGGTAAAGTCAAATCCTAAAGCGACTTTGTCGCGTATAGAGACCTTTTCATAGTTGCAACTCTAATGACATTGTTGATGTTTTGCGTATGCAGAGAGCCTTGTCGTGACTACGGCGACTGGGAGAGGGTTTTCTGTTTTTGATTTTCTGTGTCTAAACCTACAGGCAACAACAATCGATACGATCCTCGACGCGTTTAAGAAGTGGAATCCGACGTGGACATCCGTTGCGTCTTTTGCGATAAAGATTTTGTTGAGTGGCGATCTATTGAGAAGGCTTTTCCAGAAGCAAAAGTGCTTTTGTGTCAGTTTCATTTGATATCATACTGGAAGAAATTGACACAGTACAGACTCACTGAGGTTCAGCGTGAACAACTATTGGTGCATTTAACCAATCTCATCTACAGGTACTGCAATGTATATATTGTTATGAACGTGACAATGTTATCTAAAACATATTCTTGTATTGTGCTCAGTTCGACCGAGCTTGGATACGAAAATGGTAGACGGATGATGGAGGCGTATTGCAAGCGGATTAGGAGAATCTCCATTTTTGATTATTTCATGAAGAACTGGCATTCATGTCGAGAAAAGTGGGCTAATTATCAACGGGATGGGGTTTTCACTGCTGGGAACACTACGACCAACCGAGTTGAATCAAATTGGAATCAAGTGAAAATATTGCTTGGCCGAAAAACTCGGATCGACAAGACGGTTTTAGGGCTTTTGCAGCACCAGATAACTATTTTTCAGCAGATCATGTACACAATTACGAAGTCTACTACAACTTCTGTCCCGGTGAACGCAGTTCCACCATTTTTACACAGAGTAGCAGGTCGTCTGGGTTCTGACATCTTCAAGAAAGTAATGTTTGAATGGGAGCGATTCGCATTGTTGCTGGAGGACGTTACTTGCAACCGAATACCCAACACGGTATCACAATGGGAAATTAGCTGCTCCACAGGCAATTTTGTGTGTCACGACTCTGGAGTGGACATATTCGTGTCTTTTTTAAGACACACCACTTACCATGTCGTCATCTCATGGTGATGGCACGCTCTGGTCACATGTTTAAAGCTCTTCCAGCCTCCGCGGTTCCTAGACGATGGTTAGTGCAACACGCGCGAAAAATTCTAGATGACCTTGAGAGCTCTAGAGAGTCCTTGACGAAATTGAAACATTTTTCAGCGTTAGGGTCGCCGGAAGAGGATAGTGGTGATCATGCGAAACAAAGCGCTGGTGGCACTGCTCCAGCGAAACCAGAGAAACAAGTGGTATACATACGACTACGGCGAAACGAGCGCTGATCGTGTGGTTCTGTCCTCCTCAGAAAAATATGTGTTTGCTAAAGCAATGATAGAACCACTGCTGGAACATATATCAGGGTTACCCAGTACGGACTTCTACAATGAATTAAGTGCATGGAAAGAAATGATTGAAACTGGACTGGGCGGTGTTCAAGATCGAGAACCGGTTGATTTCGATTCAGATGACGATGATGAGTCGGTCACTTTTCGCAACCCTGTTGATGAATTAGCTACATTGGAGCTTATGCAGTCAATGGAAGGAGTAGAAGAAATGAATACCAGGGTTATATACGATGTGGCATCACAGTCAGGTCTAGCGGCAGCAAAGACTTCAATAGCGCAACCCAAAGTCGAAAGTGCTGCATTTGCATCTAACCTGCAGGGGGTTGAAGCTGGAAAGAGCGATGTACACGATAAAACCTGTGAAGTCCCGAAAATCAAGAACGTGAAAGTCAAACAAGAGAGACAGGTAGATATCATCAAGATGCCGAAGCCACCACGTAGGACGAACATGCGAACAACTCTCGCTCAGAAAAAATCCGTCTTATGTGCGCTATTCTACGGTGACGTACCCCAGCAATTTGGCCGTCAACGTGCATCAGGTCACCAAATGGGCACGGTTCATTCCAAATTTGAAGTTTGTCAAAGAAATCCTTGACGAGTATCCGATGATAATGGATGAACCATATTTACGAGGAAGACTGTTGAAGTGTGAGTGGATGTCTATCAAGCCAGCTGACTATCGATACAATTTTACAAATCCTCACGATCTTGTGGAGTCCCTTCGAGCCGATTTCATTGCACACCCAGGTGATACGCTCTATATAACCGAACAACAAAAGACACAAGGCTGGATACGTGAGATAGTAGCTACAATAGATCCCAAGCTTCGGCCACTGTCCAGGTAAGACCGCATCTGAACTGCAAGCAGTGCTGCCAGTATGGTTGCCATAAGGAAATTATGGTTGCCGTAAGGTTGCCGCTTTATTTTCAACATTGCTAACACACCCATCCTACAGGGACTTTGTTTTCTCTATGGCAGGGTTTAACAGCGTAAAGGGTCACGCTAAGAGCTGGGTTGAAGACATAAAGTGGCTGGAACAGGACTGGAAGAAGGTAGAAGTGTCATTTGTTGGTTTATTTGAGCGCGAAGTAAGCACGTTTGGGCTAAGCTACCCAGATCTAATGCTTCGCCATCAAGAACTGGCAAACCAGATTATTCCAAAGGTTTGCACGGCATGTTTGCGCACTAGTTTCCGGCTCATTTCTCACCGGTGCCCTATTCATTATGAACAAATGGTTGGGCATTTGTGCCGCGACAAGCTCCTTAACGATACCGTCATTGCAAGCATGCTGGAGTTTATCGCAGACAAAGCCAAAACTTGTGTTGTGATAAGTTCACTTGTCACTTCTATTGGATGGCCGAAACAGACGCCATCCAGAGACATTTTGGAAGTCGAGCACATTATTATGCCTATTTCATCTCAATCGCAACCACTGGGGGATCATTGTAGTGAAGCTGAAGCACACAGATATATGAGGCTGGTCTCAAGAAATACATCACGAAGTGGCACAAAACTTCTACCACAGACCGGGGATCTATGAAATTCACCCCGCTGGAGTGGATACTTACGCCTCAACAACCCGACTGGAAAAGTTGTGGCGTGTTCATTATTGCTCAAGCATATAGTATTCTTCACGACAACGTTTTTCGACTTCAAAGCGTAACTGAGGCGGACATTGCAGTTATGAGACTCTGTATCATGTGGATAATTACTGTTCAATCTGTGGAGGTTCCCATAAAAATTGAGGACGAAGTCGAGGCGCGTGAAACTCACAAGAGGTTGTGTGAAAGCCTAGCTGGTGCAAGGAGGTTCCGTGGTAGTGTCATTGCAGCAGTAGGGTTATGCATGTCTCCAACATTACCTCAAACGAGAAAAGTTCGTTGCCTTCGTCCTGCTGCTGACTCCGGTGCTGCAAAACTTGGTTAACTGCTGCTGAGAGTTCATATCCGTGCCGCTGCTGATCTTCAATCATATCCTCTAACTCTGCCTGAGCTTGAGAAACCCTTTCAAGCGTCTTGCGAATGGCTTCAACCCTCCCCTTCATCAACTCCAGACTTCGGAGACGGGCGTTAACCAGCTCGCGTGCGATAACAGCCTTGTCCATCGGGGCCGACACGGAGCACGTCCAAGATACTTCTGCACTCAGCGCTTGTGCTACAGGTTGTGCTGGAAGATTTCAGTCTGCGAGTGAAAGCGAAAGTAGCCTCCTAACCGAAAATTCCGCGAATCCTACCCAGATATTTGCACTGTGGCCGGCCCCAGCACGTAATAAAACATAAATTACCGCAGCTGCGCGGAACCGTATCTCTTTAAGGTTGCTTTGTGGTCCGCTAAGGTCGCCGAGCGGGTCGCTTTAGTGGCATGGTTGCTATAATTTATGTCGTACGATCGTATTATGGTTGCACGAACGCCATTCAGCGCCAACCAGGTACCACAGGGCAGGTCCGCAGGAAGCGAGTATAAGTATTAATAGGTTGCGTTAGTCGTATTAATATGCAGATCGGAAAGATGAGAGGTCGGATCAAAAGCAATTTTGACTTCGTGATGACCTCGGACCTCCTGTAATTGTGAGAGGCGTGCGAGTTTGCATGCGTGGTGATCATGGCCAGCACACCGGCTAGCGCAGTGGCTAGCTCACTGGCCTGCACGTCTGAAATAAAGGTGATATACAGTTGTTTATGCTGCGAGTCAGCATAGGTAGCCGCCACATATTCCTTGGACATTTCATCAGTAAACGGAATCCGAAAAACCGCATAGATCTTGAGTTTCCCATTAAATCCCCGCATACTGAATTACATTTACATGACTGAAGGCTGCAAGTGCCCCAGCTAATGCAGAACTCAACTACTTACGTTCAGTGGGTAGGCGCGTCTCTTTCTGTTGAGCCGCTTTTTGGTGGCAGTTCCCTCAGCACTCTAGTAGGTCTGTTCTTTAGGAATGCGTTTCTGTTTGAAGTGATGCATTGGTTGTACAGTCTCAAAAATTCCTGAACTGCATTCAACGCTGCTACTGTTAAACACAAGACGAAAACGGCGAATTGACCAAGACAGAAGCAGCCGACAGCACAACATTCCAAAAGAAAGGGCAACGCAGTTTTGATGTTTTCTACTCAAACTTTAGATTTACCCTTCATCCACGTTTGACTCCCACGTCGTTTCGTCTGACTTCCGGATAGTCAACGGATTTGTCATTGCGATCTAATTGAGGGAATATTGACTTGTTGAAGTACTCGGCCATGACGCTTCCAAGCGTCGAGCTGGAGAAGCTCCTGGCGGCCACTGCGCGTAACGGCGGGGCGCTAGCGCGTTCGTACAATGCGGAGACGATGGTGGACGAGCTGCTGAGCAGCACGTGGGAGCCCGCGGGGCGCCAGTCCGCTGTAGTGCGCCAGGCCTCTTTCGCACAGCAGACGACGTCGCTTAACGCCCTCCAGGCGGTGCTGGGCGACACAATACAACGCCTGGTGGTGCAGAGACAGGACGTGTCCACCCGCATCGCCGAGCTGGAGCAAGACACTCGCAAAATCAGTAGCAATTTCCAAAAGGGACTGGCCAAACCAGACGTGCTGTTGAATGTGAGGGTTACTTTGTTTTTATGATGTTTAGACAAAGTTTATTTTTACTTCAACAAATGTCGACTAGTGAAATTGATACTATGTTGTTTGCTGCTGTTGTTTTGATCCAGCAAATATGTGCTCAGATGGAAGATCTGGAAGAGAGGTTCACGAAAGTGAGCTCTTCGGCGGTGCTGATCGGAGACGAACTGTCGACGTTGGACGATGAACGGTCAAGAGTTTTGGAGACAGACGAAATCATGGAGGCGTTATTGGCGCTGAATGACCCGAGCAGCAAGCTGACCAAGTCGAGCAACAGGCTGTTCAACACTTTGCACGACCCCAATCAGCTGCATGAGGCGTCGAAGATCGTCAAGAAAATGAGAATGTTTTCATCCGAGCTGTCGTCACCTACGATATCCTACGCTGTCGCTGAAATTGAGAGGTTGAGCCAGACGACGGAGAACAATTTGCTGGAAGAGTTTACCAACGAACAGCAAAAAGGGAATGTGGTTGGGATGCGCAAATGTGCAGAGTCTCTGATTGAGTACAATGACAAGGAAAAGGTCGCTGACAGATACGTGTGGAACGTCATGAGCGATCGACTTGCAAAGTAAGTGTGTGTTTTTTTGAGTAGATCTTACGAACTGAATTTGACATTATTTTGCGTTTGCGTACTACAGGGCGGCAGGAGAACCAGCAGTGTCTTCGCTAGATCCGATTGAGGACTTGGACGCGCTGTTCACAAAAGTGATCACGATCTGTCAAGAGCAATTTCCCGTGATTGACGGCGTATTTCCAGCTGTTGCGTGTGACTCCATCCGTGAGCTACTCGTTGAGCGTCTATTCAACGACCCAGCATTTGGGATATTGTCGTCGTTGGATCAACTACTTACTACCAGACGACACACCGAGGTATTGAGTCCTTCAACTGTACCCGACGCCATAGGTAGCTCATCTCCGCCGGCAACTAATAGTTTTACACCGTCACCAAGTATGCAGGGCAGTCGAGACTATGTTCGTTTGCTATGCGCAGCGTATGAAAAGACCTGCGTCATGGTGTCAGAAATAGAGACTATTAAACGTCCAAAGCAGTCAGCATCAACCACACCTGAAGTACCTTCAAATCAAGAGCGCAAGTGTGACGATGATGAAGCTTCAAGTGAAGAATCAACCGTGGTTCCTGCTGATCGAGAGCGGATTCACACTTTTCTAAACCTCCAGATGCATTCACTCTTCGGCAGCCACCGAGAAAAGTACATGGGGACTGAGCTTGATTTGCTACAGAACCAGCTCAAAGAGATTTTCGCTGCAGTGACGTTTCCCAAGCCCCCGGTTGTCTCGAAGAACAAGACCAGTGCTAAGACTAAGACCTCTACTACTCCAGCTGCAGCAAACCCATCCACACCGTCTCCGTCACGTTCTTCCACCCAGCTTGTTTCGTCAGCATCAACCACATCAATTTCGTCGTCCAATCTCGAGAAAGACGGGGTACTGTTACCATTAGAGTCATCCTTGATCTTCTATGAAAATCTTAGAGCGCTGGCCGAAGATGAACATGTACCCGGAAAATATGCGGAAGCTATGGTTGAAGTAGTGGAGCGTTGCGAAGTCGTGTTGAAGGCGTCAGAGCTACGCGGGGAGCTTATCACGAGAGTGTTTTCATATTTCACAGCTTCATTCGGCGACCAGTATCTGGGCGTAAGCATGAATCCTTTGTCAAACGTGGCTTCAGCTTTCGAAGTGCTCTAACTAACCTGCGTATAAATTATCGTAGAAAATCACGGAACTGACGAAGGAGCTGTTGCAAGAACAACGCCTAACACCTGACTCTGCTCTACAATATTTCTTTGTCACGGAGGTGAGTGAGCTATAGCAAAAGCTTTGCTGCTTTTACTTTTTTACTCTTTTACATTATTTGAAATGTAAATAATAGGCTCTACTCAAGCGCATTGATTTCCTGGACGAGCAATTTGACTCACTGATAACGCCATTGCAAAAGAATGCGCCCACCCTGCTTACGTAAGTCCAAAGTCATGTTTTACCCATGAAATCTGGCAGCTGACTGGTTTTGTGTTCTCCAGAATATGTGAGGAAAGCAAGCGGAAGTGCCTCGATAAACTGGAGAGCGCGATTTCAGCTGGGCTACAACAAGCGCTAGTTGTGATCGAAAGATGATCGGCCAGATTCTTACTACGAACCAGGGAAAAGGTGATTTTATTGGAGGACAAGTGAATATGTCTCTATCCTGCTCCAAAGCGTGTCTGAAGTGCACTGAGTACTTGCAACCTCTCGTTGATGCAGTCTGCCGGGTCCTGGTGCGTGCTTCATACAAATTTTGTTCTTCGCTGCACTTGTGCGATCGCTATTTTGATACACCACTGACGATTTGTGTGCTGGTTGGCTTCATAGATCGAGGAAAACTGCAATCGTTTTATCGTTGCACTTGTGAAATCGTTTAAGGACTTGTATCTCCAGCACCTGCGCAAGTTTCGATTCGACCCTGACGGTGCCTGTATGCTACTTCGAGATATGAGCGAGTATCGTCAAGTCTTTCGTTCGCCCTCGCTTCCGACCACTGTCGACGACATTTTTGACCTCCTCCACGAGATAGCAAATGTGTTTGCACTCCCACCGGAGAATCTGGGTGGGTTTGTTCGCGAAGGTAAACTCGCGACATTGAACAAGCAGACTCTGCACAGCATTATAAAGCGTCGCTGGGATTACAGGACCAACTCCGAGAAAATTGCGGCTTCGCTGAAAGATTCACTGAAGGATGCGAAGGAGAGTGAACAATAAGTTGAAAGTCTATCAACCTCAACCAGCATTAACACCAGAAAAAAATAAAGCACTCGTTTCGCTATTATTCATTCATTCGTTCAATATACCTATGCTTTAGAGGCTCTTGGAGTAGAGCTCGTGCTTGACAGCTGCACTGCGCTCCTCCAGTCGCTTGAGTTGGGCGGATCCACCCGCATGGTGTAGTTATACCGCCGTCGGAAGTCCTTCTTCTCTGTAAGCGAGCGCAACGCGAAGTAGTACTTGGCGTACACCGTGGCGGAGATGTAGAGATCCCACTGGATGTGGTGCAGGAACAGCCTCTCCAGGCGATTGATGGAGTGCAACGAGAACTGCGGATAAATATTGCTGATCTCGACGTTCCAGGAGCTCAGATCCTGCCAGACCTTGGAGGCCAGCAACAGTCCGCAGACCACGATGGGCCTCCAGGTGGCCGCCAGCAGCGGCACGTTGGCCTGCTCCATGAGTCGCTCGATGTAGATGAGACACACGATGGTGCATTCGGCGCTGAGCTGCGCCTTGTTGAATAGGTTTTTGCAGAAGCGGAAGATCTCGTCCACGCTGGGGACGTGTCTCTTAGACGAGATCTTCTCCATGCGGTACACCGTGAGCGGGTGCACCCTGGGCAGCCTCACGAACGTGTACTTGTACTGCGGCGTCACAAAGTGCTCCTCCCGGAACGTCTCGTCCACGGGCAGGTCCAAAAGTCTGGGCGACGAGATGCTGCTCAGGTTGGCCGCTTCCCCACCGCTCTCTCTGTCGTCGAAGCTCGTCGGTTCGTCTGCAATTTTGTCGTTAAAAGCCGCGTCCTCCACGTCCGTCGGGGCCGGAGACCTCGACTCGGAGCGACTGTGTCCTTGAGCTTCCTCGCTCGTAGTCAGCGCCGACACTGTCGCCGCTATTGCAGTAGATCCCGCATTGCCTGCACTGCGCTGCTGCTCCCGGTGGCGCTTCTCGCAGCGCCGGATGTGCTGGTACAGTACGACGCTCACGCGCCTCAGAAAGTCGTCGTAGTTGGGCTGCGCGATGGAGCTCACGGAGCTGGGCGGCGCCAGGCTGGAGCTGCCCTCCACGCGGTCGTCAGGCTTGCGGTAGCGCAGCGCCGAGCCCTCGGCCAGGCGCGGCGTGAAGATCGTGTGCGTGGGCTGGAAGGGCTGGAAGCGCACGCGCTTGGGGCCGCCGTCGTTGGTGCCGTGGGGCGGCGTCTCGTCCTCCACGGAGCTGGGCAGCAGCGGCGACAGCGACACACTGAGCGCGGCCTCGGTCATGCGGCTGGAGCGCGTGTCCACCACCATGCAGATGCTTGGGACCAGATAGCGGACTGGTCTGATTGGGAGTCTGTGACTGTTGTTCGAAGGATCTTTTGTTGGGGTTAAATTCTGGCACGAGCTGTAAGTTTAGACGCGCATGTCTTTGCGTTTGTATTCAATGGAGACGAATAGAACAAGAGAGGACTACGACTAGAATATAGAACAAGCGACGGTAAAGTGCTACACACACACCTGCTGGGGATCATGAGATTTGATGTCTGAGAACACTTTTACACTGCTTATGGCTGCTGTGAGGCGGGCAGTGTTTGTAGTTGGGAGTTCGTGGCGCGAATTTGCAGCACGTTGGTGCTGCAATGCTGGACGAGTGCTGCGTGCATGGCGGTCTCGAGGCCGGTGTTGTGGCTGGTCACTCACAGCTCCCACGGCGGTCGAAACGCTTCAACGTGATCATCATCTGGTCGCTATGACTGGACGCCGCAGACTGCAAGCGATACATGTATTTTGACGTTGACGAGAGTAGTATTCGCTGCTGTCCGCTTGACAACATGGCAGTCTTGAGAATGAGGAAACGTATCGCGGCGCGGCATGGCCAGACTGGAGCGTGTTGAAGCTTTGGAGAGGGAGGCAGACGTCGACAGATGACTGATGTGCGCGTGCACCCTTCCCTTCTGTCAGCGTGCTCAGATTCGGATAGATTCAGAGCCCAATGTGCACGTGCATGCAGCCTCGCTGGCCGTGTGGGTGACGCTTGGCTTCGTGTTTTGCTGTCCTGGTTGACTTCCTTTTTGTTTAATGATATCATTTTATCAGATCATAAATCAATCATTGACAGTTCTCAATGACTAAGAAACTGTCAATCTCCTGCGGAAACATGGCAGCAAACCGTGATGCGACCTGGAATAAGTGGGTGGCAGCAAATGGAGGTGGGGGATGAAAATCGTCCTGGAATTGCGATTGACTGGGCAGATGATGCGACGTTGCATGCTTGTCTCGGGGTTGTTGGTGCTCCTGGATTTGCTGGTGCGCCTGGGGTTGCTGTTGCTCCAGTAGCACAAGGAGCAAATGCTGCTGCGTCTGGCATTGCAATGCGAGGATGGTTTTCAGGTCTGGTCGTCGCGGTCAATGCCTACTCTCCCGTGATGTTAGAAGGAGAAATTCCATCTTCGATGTTCTTCCACCATCTAACTATTGCAGAATATGGAGCCATCGTGCTGGCACTGCAAGCGAATCCGATCAGTCTTGTGTGGGGACCTGCTCTGATGGCTGCCGGTCTCAGTGCTGGTACATTCTACATGGTGACTAGAGGCAGCAGCGTTATGTGCCGTTCCTGTGATGGCGATGATTTTGTCGTGGAGAACTATGGAGCATGGAGGCGCCCAGGAAAAAATGATTGATAAGATTTTTCTGTTGTAGGCGATTTTGGACTTTGGAGAAACATGCATTGTTTTCAGCTAAGTTTCATTTAAAAGGAGAGGCAGGTGGAAACATTAAACGCTAATTTCCGCGTTCTTTCATTCATCGAACGCTAGCGGACGAGTGTTTGGTTTTTGCTGCTCCGTTCAACCTGACCCCCTGATAGCCAATAATTCGTTACAGTACATGTGCTCACAAAAGTACAGCAAACCACGTGCTGCTAGTGATAATCTTTCTTGCGATGCGTTGACAACACCACTCTATGGTTTTGTGAGACGAAAACAACTATCAGAAGACCCGATGAATGTCTTTGGAGGCGACGCAAGCAAGAGGGTATAAACACTGTTGAAGAATAATAGAATGGTCACGAAAAGATCTACTGGCGAGATAGTTTGCTACCGCAATTATGTGTATCCTCAGTGATGCCGCATCGAGTGGAACTTCGAGCGGCCGTACTCGTCTTTTGTTTTTGGACGGCGTGGCTGGTGTTCCGGTGTGGTCGCTACATGTCGACCGAGTTGCTCCGAACAAAATCTCGCAAATAAGTCTTCTCTGGAAGTGTTCCATGAGGTGTGCACAGTTGAAAACGTTTATGATCGGATCTAACTGTTAATCAAGTGCTGATGAGCTGTATGAGCACTTCAATTGGGGCAGCTTTTTACTTCAGCACTTTGTACCCATCTTGACATTCGTAACGGTGTTAAGTCACTGTAACATCGGGTTTTATCCCTGACCACCCGAACCAGCACTCGCTGGACCTCACGCCTCGATATGCTGCTGGCCCCTTCGTCCTCGGCCGCGCGCGTGTGCATGCGCCGCTTGGGGCTGTCCAGGGTGGCTGGTGCATCGTTGCGACGGTCTCTTAGTCGCCCCAGCGAGCGGCCGGCGCTCGTCCGGCTGCTGGAGCAGCAGCGAGTGCTCGGCCGTCTCAGCTCCACACAGGCCACAGGTGTACCTCCGGTTACGGAGGCGGACGGCGCCGCGCACAAGCCCATCCCGGCCAAGGTGAAGCGCATCCGCAGCAAGAAGAAGAAACCCAAGGCGGCGGCGTCCGCGATCGCCACGAAGGTGGCGGAGAACGGCGTGAGGAGCGACCGGCCGATGACGCAGAAGGAGGTGGAGGAGGAAATGCTGGCCAGAGCCATGCAGAGCGAGCAACAGGCGACTGCTGCTGCTGCAGCAGTGGAGAAGAAAGGCGAGCAGCAGGCGCCTGCTGCCGTTGCAGCGGTGGAGAAGAAGCACAAGAGCAGTGGACAAAGGAAGGAGAAGGCTGTGACGCCCGCTACGGCGGCGCCTCCGCCGTCTGTGGTGAAGACGAAGGAGTCACTGCCGCTGCAGAACCTCAAGGTGGAGAAGATCACCACGACGCTGCAGGAGATTGCGTCGTTGCAGAAGACGCTGCCCAGTGAGAGGGAGATCGCGGTGTTGATCACAAAGCTTAGGCAAAAGTCCTTTGAGAACGCACACACGCTGTTTGATCTGTACCGGAACTTTGGCAACCCTTACTTGGACGAGAACTTTTGACACCCGGTGTGTTGGCGTGCTGCGAAGCGAAGAAGCCCGCGGAGGGGATCCATATTGTAAGGGATATGCTGAACCAAGGACGCAAGGTGGATGAATCCACGCTGCGAACTCTGTTTAGTGCTTGCGATGAGGCATCTGCCGCGGTAGAAGTGATCGAGTTGTGGGACCTGATGGTGGAAGCTGGAGTGAAGCTGGAGTTGGCCGACTACAACCGGTTTTTGGATATTTGCTACCGTCAGGAATATCTGGATGGTGCTATCAAGGTACTGAAGCAGCTTCGTTTAATGCGATCCATCTCGGTGCATACATACATGCACTGGTTGCTGCGTGCGTCGATTGTCTGGCGGTCAGACGCTTTCTTCGACATTCTAATGGAAATGCGACTATCGGGCGTGGAGCCGGAGATCATGTCACTCACGTCGCTCGAGTCGGGACGCCAGGACCGTGCACTAACGGTGATGGAAGGAGTGCGTGCTGTCGGACTGGACCCTTGCTTCGCTATGTCATCCGTCTTTTCATCGATGCAATCGTCCGTTTACCAGAATGGCCCGAACTACGTTGCACTTACGAAAAAGGATATCAAGTATGCAAAGGCAAAGTTTGGTGACCTCACGCCAATGAAGCTGGACTGGCCAGTGAACCCCATTCCACAGGTTTTGGAGACACAAGCAGCTGGGCTTATTCTGCAGCAGGAGACGTTCCGTCGGCTGAAGCGCAAACAAGTGAACCATATTGATGGGCTGCTGCAGATGCTGCCTATCACGGCCAATCTGACGCTAAACCTGCGCAAGCAACTGCTGCGTATGTCGCTGCTGGTCAACACGCACCGTGTGCGACGTGACCGAGAGAAAATCACGGAGGAGTATGACAGCGGCCGTAGCCT
The DNA here is from genome assembly GCA_011947335.1 of Phytophthora constricta. Classification (NCBI taxonomy): domain Eukaryota; phylum Oomycota; class Peronosporomycetes; order Peronosporales; family Peronosporaceae; genus Phytophthora; species Phytophthora constricta. The sequence continues at coordinate 220,841 of JAAVTI010000752.1, forward strand.
CATTGAGCTCTCGAACGTGCACAACTACCCTCCCGTGTCGCTGATGCGGGTGATTCTTCGCGCAAAGGGCAAAAACCAGCTCGAGATCAAGGTGTGTATTCAAACTGTTATTTACTGTGATGCAAGGATGTGTTTACTTAACTATGCGAATGTATGTTGCGGTGCTTGCAGAATGCTTTATCGAACCCTTGGGAAAAGCTTCCAAAGCGCGATCAACGCGAGCTCAAGCGGGCTATCGAGTACGATAGCATCCACAAGAGCGACCCATTCATCGGCTCGCCCAAGTACGATGCGGACTCGCTGGAGCGGGCCATCGAGCATTTCCTCAAGGCCAAGGGTATCCGTCTCAAGTACGTCAACAGCCTATGTCAACAGTTGAGGCCCCTGTGTAACTCCGAACTCGAGCTAATTTGCTGTTTTTGTGCTGACCACAGAACGCAATCGGAATTGTGTGCTGAACAGCTCAACACGTTCGGCCGCCGCGTGATCTCACCGGACATCCTGCTGCTGGACCCGGTGATCATCAACGGTGTCCCGATCCGCTGGATCGACGCCAAGAACTACTACGGCGCGCACATCGTGAGCAAGCGCCTGATCTCGACGCAGCTGGCCAACTACGTGAAGGAGTGGGGTCCGGGCGCCATCGTGTTCGGCATGGGCTACAGCGACATGTTCTCACTGCCCGGTGTGGTCTGCCTGGACACGACGCCGTTCCCCAAGACCCGAAAGGAGACCGCCAAGGTGCGCGTCAAGTCGTTCCTGCACTCGTGTCGGAATGTCTTCCGCTGGAAGAAGCACCTGGGTAGCGAGCTGACGCAAAGTACCCCGGCATCAACGACGACGACACTCCACCAGCGGCGGAGGTGAAGCCATCGTCGACGCCGCCCGCGCCATCGTCGTAAAAAGCAGGATTTAGAACAGTTAACTGCAAGGACATTGCGCGATAGGTTATTTGTCGTCCCAAAGACCATGCAATCATGGTCGTAACGAAGACGACCATGTCTATGTGCGCGATATTTTTGCACCAATCACCATCGCTCTATTCAACGAATCGTCGACGACTGGGACCCCACGTTGTGCAGCACCAGCGGGACACTTGCGCTCAGTGAAGAAACGCCTCTCCAGGTCTCAAGTCCCTCATAACTGAAAATGCTCGCCCGTCAGACTACCCGCCTCGCCCGCGCCGGCGCCCAGCGCCGCGCCTACTCCGGCCTCATCAACAAGGAGAGCCACGTGGCCGCCGACCAGAAGCTGTTCGCCACGGTGAAGCGCCCGACGTACATCAAGCGCGACTCGGACAAGCCGCTGCTCGCGGCCATGCTGACCGGCCTGGGCCTGGGCTTCGTGCAGCTCCTCCGCGGCGAGGTCTGCATGGCTACTGGCACCGGCAAGAAGGACTAAGCAGTGGAAGACGCAGCAAATACTCACGAGGAGAGAGGGCGGCGTGGCAGCGCTGTAGGTGATCAGGGCTCGGGAGCTTCATCTCACTTCCAGCATCAAATGACTGCAGTGCTGTTAGATGCTGCGGCGAACCATACAGTCAAGTCCGCGCCGCTTTTTCTCTTTAAAGTATTACCGTAACCCAAATTCAATTCCACTTGCCTATTGTCAATGCTTGTTCCGCCAGTCGAGTCCATGTGCTTCCCCTCATTTCCACCACAAGCTCATCTCCCTCTTCAAGAACGCCACGATCTAATCTCCCTGTTAAAGAACACGGCACCCCAACCACCATCACTCTTCACTTCAGTTTTGCATTCCGCACGCGATGGCGACACCCGCGCCCGACCGCGTGAACTACGTGGAGGCGCAGCGGCGCTTCCTGGCGCTGGAGAACCCGAGCACGGCCGTGGGCGACGCCAACTCCAAGGTGTTCCAGGACCAGCTGGTGGCCTCGCTCGCCTACATGAAGCGGTGCGTCGCACAGCGCCAGCAGGACGGCGTGCTGTCGACCAACGAGCGCTTCTTCGAGCTGCAGACGACGCAGCTGCACGCCTTCTGTCTGGAGTACTACCTGGGCATGCTGGCGCCCAAGCAGACCTTCTTCCAGCCGAAGCGAGAGCAGGAGCAGGACCCGAACCGGCCCCGACGGGGCCCCACGGACCACACGCGCAACGTGGTGCACCGCATCAAGTTCCTGCGCGAGGCCGACGTGTTCCTGACCGAGTTCCTGGACCGGGCCGAGAGCATGGGCATCCTCACGGAGAAGAAGCGGCGCGAGCAGTACGAGCGGCTGGAGAGCAAGCAGTTCCAGCTGTCGCGTGACGAGAAGATCGGCCGCTTCCAGCTGCAGCGCAGCATGGAGAAGAAGCTCCTGGAAGTGCAGAGACGGAGGGAGGAGAAGGAGGGACACGAGCAAGAGGATGACGAGGACGACGACATGGAGGACCTGGAGAGGGAGCAGCTCATGACGTTCATCCAGCTGGCCGTCATCAAGTGCGTGGAGGAGCAGGCCTCCATCAACCAGGTAGATAGGAGAAGCAGTACCGCTGCTGCTGCTACTACTGGAAGGTGAAGCTGATTAATGTTGTTGATGATTCAGGAGAAGGACATGCTGGAGACCATGCTGAAGATGAACGCGGCGTCGCCGAAGCAGGACTTGTTCTCGGAGGCGCACAGGCCGCCGCCACCACCGCAGGGACAGGGCATTGTACGCTGGTTGATGTTCTGTGGTTTGAGGCGGGATGGGGGTTCTAACGGACTCGCTGTGGTTGACGAGTGCAGGAAGTGACGCGTATCAACCCGCAGATGGAAATGCGTCGCGAGACCGTTCGATCGGGAGTGTTCCAGCCAGGCCACCGCCTACCGACCATGACGTTGGAGGAGTACGCCGATCGTGAAGTGGCCGACGCTATGGAACGCCAGAAGCGCGAACAGTACGTGCTACCTTGTTATTTGTTTGGATCGATATCGCAGTGTAAGTTTATCATCCTGATAAATCTATTCTTTTGCTGCACAACAGGAGGCACCGACGGGACCGCGTCGGTATGACCAGCTCGTGGAAGATGGCGACGAGGACGACGAGGCATTAGCTGAGGAGGCCACGTACAAGGATCGCGCATGGGACGACTGGAAGGACGCAAACGAAAAGGGCATCGGCAACAAGAAGGGATCGCAGTTTTAGGCCTCAACGAGACGTCGCCCAAATACAGGAATCGGACACGACTTTTCACATATCCTTGGCGTTCGCCCTTGTTTGAGGAAGTTATTGGCTCTGTCTGGGAGCATGGCTCTGGTAGAAGACACAACCAAGACTACAAGTCCAGTTGCCACTGATGACGCCGTCGTTGAAGTTGATGCCGACGCACAGCAATTGGAGGAGCTGCTCGAGGAGTTTTATGCCTTCATGTACGAGAAGGCAGTCCTTGTGGGGCCGAGAGGAACAAGTCCCACCAAGGCTAAAAGCCCAAGCAAAGGCAAAACAGAGACTGGATTACCGACACCCGCTCCTTCTTCAACTCATGAAGCTCTTGGAACGTACAGAAAGCAGATTGTTGGTGGGCCATCCGTTGTTAATGTGCAAGGAGCAACTGCATCGCCTACATCATCACTAACCCGAGAAGTTATCGACGCTCTATTGCCGCCAAAGTACGTTTGCAAATTTTGCAGTTCTCCAATGCAGCAAATTCACTAGAATGTTGTTTCAGAACATGGCAGGATGCTCAAGGCAAGTGGCAACGCGTTGTTAGTATGCAACCTGCGTCACGAACGGATACTCAGCGCCTCCAGGAGACCTTTGATCAGCTGCTGGAGATATACCAGGCACGAGTGCATGCTATTTGTCCAGTGCGAGAGAAGTTCTTCTTGCAGATTTTTGGTGAGTCCACAGCAAAGTCCTGGTTGCTACGGTGCAACTCGTGACTTCGCTGTTCTTTCTGCCTTTAGAAGAGCTGATTCGAGAAGCCGCCTGCGAGTGTCCCGAGCAAGGATTGATGCTGCTACGGGTGCGAGACGAGCTGCGTCTAACAATCGAGGCATACCAGACGCTCTATCACAATAGCATCGCTTATGGCAGGCAGAAGGCCGTGCAAGCTGAGGCTGGTGTTGGCGGGTTTGAAGAGGAGATTCGTCGCTTAGAGGCTGAGCGAGAGCTGTTGTTCTCGAAGAAGCAGGAACTCGCCCAAAAATTAATGGTAAGAAACGTTTGAGTTCTCTTAGCTTGATGGAGTTCACGGTGACTAATCGTTGGCTGTCTAGTTCTTGGAAGAGCAGAACAATGATGAAGACAAGAAACGACAGCTTCGGCATGCCCACACGGTACAGTTCTTGCAGACGCAGCGACAGGAGCTAGAAATATTTCACCGAGAGATGACGCAGGATGCAACATGGAAATAAACGGCATAGGCTTTGTTGGTCAGATATCATCAAACCGAACCTTGTCAGACCATTTCATTTCCATCATTTTCCAGGATCAACAGCACAAGCGACAATCTACCTCTGTTCGTGTACGCTAATCATGCCGATGAAGCGCGTGCAGGCAGTGGCAATGATCAACCATGCCCTATCGAATTAGATTGGCAAGTATACTTGATGCTGAGCTCGCGAAAGAAGGCGACGGCGGTCCAGGCTTCGAGCTGTGCTCTGTGATATTGAAGAATGGGAACATTTCGTTCGTTCAGAAAACCAAATACTGGAGTCGAGAGCGACGGAGTGGCATGACGGGAAAATCTACATCGCGGAACAATCGTTTGGGCTCTAACAAACAATTGTCGGAAAAATATCTGCAGCAATCTCACTTGCGACGGAGCTCAGCAGAAAATATATACGCGGCTTCGGGGCAAGCCGCATCCGGTTGCTGCAATTATACTGCAGCTATGGTCCAGGACAAAATGTTCCTGGCATGGATTTGGGTGCCACGCTACTCGTCTAAGTTGGCGTCGCGCGTGGTGGCCGAAGCTAAATCGGAAGATTGAGCAGTGGCGACACTATCCAGGCGTGTAGTACGTCTTGTGTGTGAAGCTGTCTCGCGATTTCAAGTGTGAAGCTGTCTCGCGATCTCAAGACGCGTCAATGTCGTCTCCACTCTTGTGATGAACGGCGAATTTGACCCACAAGCTCCGAGTGTCGATATCGAGGATCCGACGAATGTAGAGCTTGATTCGCGCAGGTTTCTAGGGTTACCTTCACATACGGAAATTCCAAATGGGTTTCCGGAGCCAACGTTGACGATCGATCTGTATGAGGTGGTGATTCACACCACTGGTGAAGGAGGTCGCTGATACAGTAGTGCTCACGTGAGAGACAGTAATGGAAAGTATAGTAGCTTGCCCTTAGATGTCTAATGACATTGCATATTAAGCATTTTAAGACAGCTAAGACACGATCAATCCTGCTAATGTGCGCACTGATAATAAAACAACGTCAGCGAGAGTTATTCTTTCTGCTGCGCCGGCGTAAACGAAGAGGGTAGCCGAGCAACATCTTGAGAGCCATTTGGCAATCGTCGTCGCTATCTCACCGTCTTATCCATCACGGACGGTTAGTTGTGATCGTATACCACTGCTTAAACGTCTATAGTAAGCGCTTGCGCAGTTGCTCCAAGAACACGAACGTCAGGAGCGTTTGTGGACCTAGTCGCATGTACGCTGGTAGCCAGCCCTTGTACAATCCGCGCAATCCTTCGTGCTTCACCACCTTGACGAAGCAGTCCGTCGCGCACTTGTACTCGTTGTGGTGCATGTTCATCAGCCGCGTCTTCACCACATCTGCCGGAGCGCAGGCAGTCGTGGCCACCAGCCCAGCCACCATACTCGCCAGAATGTGCGTCTGCAGGTTGTCGTGCATCGGCACCACTGTGTTCTCCAAAATCGTCGACTTGGCCAAGTCGTACGCAGCGATCTGGCCCGTCGTGAGCAGCATCGCACGGATCATATTGGGCCTTACACCTCTCAGCAGCGCACCCACTCCCTCCTCGTTCTTCACCCGAACCAGTCCGTCCACTGCGTGTTTGTAGTTGCGTCTCTTCTCCGGTGGCAACCGACTGTCCGCCTGCATGCGGATGTTGACAATATCTGCGGGGTTGCCGAATGCCCCTCCGATGACTCCACCGGTCATGCCCAGCAGCACATTGTGTCCCGTCGAGATCGGCTGGCCGTCGTTCCTCCGAATTGCGTCGTCCTTGAGAAAGTGGTAGACTGCGAACCGCATGGTGGAGTAGGTGCCCTCCCTCATGGCTCCCCAGAGATGCCCTGGTAGAGTCCGCCGAGTCCCTGCTGCTTGAGGATGCGGCGCACTGTGGTGGCCAGCCCCAGATTTTCCTTTTTGGACGTCTGCAGGTGGATTTTGAGCAGGTCGAACGGGTGCGTGAAGAACACGGCGCCCACGGCCGAGATGCCTCCGAACGCGTAACTGGCGAGAGGCGGTCGGGGCTTGATATTGCTGGTTGGAGCGGGTTTTGCATGGTATTCCACGGGTAACTTGGCCGTCGTGGAGATCATAGCGACGGTTTAGCAAAGTTGACACACTTTAGCTGCAATGCTGGACGTGAGCTCGACTGGTACAATTCTGAACTGGTGCACGGTCCCTGCTGACGTACGTGTTCCGGAGGTTGCGGGATTGTCGACGAAGAGGTTTGAGAGGATGGGATTGGTGGAAAGCACAGTTTTCGAGCAGAGATTGGAGGAAATGGTTGACACGCATCATCAGCGTGATGGGACGATTTGACAGACAAAGTGCGCCATGCGCTCACGATGTGCATTGCGCAGCGGAACGTATCGACGGTGGAGGTGGATTTACAAGAAACGAAGTGTATTTTAAAATGCAATGCAATGACAAGGCACTAGTGGCCGACAAGCTCAGCGAGGTACTGGCAAAAACTCTGCAACAAACTTTGTAGTGTTGTCGTGACTACCGTGGAGTAGATCAAAGAACACGTTCCAGCAACTTCGTCACCGCGACAACGTCTGCAGCAATGCCTGCACCTTGTAGGCATGCCGAACCAAAATTCGAGTGATCAACACATTTGGTGTGCAAAAGCGAAGTTGAGGTGATTCACGATTCTTTGCCAGGAAGGGTCTAACTGGACGCTGAGTTGCTTAAATGGCAATGTAGCAGATAGCTGTGCCGATACTAAGCCTGGTCTCAGGGTTGTAGCGGTACATTTGTCGCCCTGTCGAACGCTTCGATTTGCCGAGGAAGCTCTCAACAAATAACACAACATTGTTGTTGGCAGCATTTTCTGGTTGGGTATTGTTCCTCCGTGACGACACATATTCAAAGAGAGAATTAAATATAGGGAGTAAAGTTAGGTGGTGCAGCATTCAAGATCTCGGGTGCTTTCTACCGAATATTGACACTGATGCCTTCTTTTATTTCGCCAACGGCGTACCCTGGCAGTACTTGCCAACTTGACTGTGCATTTTGAAAATATCATTCGCCTGTCATGGGTCACACCACGACAATGAAGATGCTGCAGTCCTCGTGTTACATCCAGTAAACAACTCCAGAATGTGAGTCGGTCCTTGTCTTTCAAATATCCCAGGTGGGCTCCCTTCGATGGAAGCTCACAAGAGAAAATGGCTTACACGGAGATTTAGTGTTATAACATTTGGTGAATTAGTCCGAACTATAGTATTGCTTCACGACGATATGGCTCTGGGTCCTCTTATATGTTGGTTGTTCCACGAATAACAAACAATTTAGCGGAAATGAATCTCGATGACCCCAATATATTTCTGTTTGAGAACAACTCGACCTGATAAGATGGAATAAACACAATTTTAAGCGTTTCCCATTCTCGAAGTGTTTGATATCGTCATAATATAGTATATCATCAAGGAGGTCACCCTCTGCTTCAGATTACCACGGAGCAGCAATTCCTCGCATGACAGAAGCATAATGAGATAGCTGCAGAAGTGTAGAATAAAAGGTTACCGGTAAAGTGTTTTGCTCCATCAACATCTGCCGCATACTCAGCCATACGCGTGTTTCTGTTGATGTCTCCGTCCACGATGACCCCATAAATCACTCAGGTTTTGCCACACGAGCTGCATGACCCTGTGCAATTCCATTCCATTTACGCCATACTGATCCACATGTTAAGGTATTTTTAAGACAAACCTTTGGGGAGGTTTGTAACACAGTAGAGCCGAGGAAGCGTTGAGTTGGCGGCGGCGACGAGCTGAAGGCAGGCGGAGGTCCTGTGCTGTGAGGCGCCTTGGAGGTTGGTAGAAAATGAGAAGTGAGATTGATCAGAGCTCTTACGGTTTTGGTGGCTAGCTGCTTGCTCTTGGGAATCAGCTAGCACATCCTAAAAGCTATCGTTCTCCTATCACAACTGGTGTCCTAAACTACCAATGAATTCTTCCTAAATGAAACGTAGCTTGAGCTTGATCGATCCTTGAACCGATCGTAATCAAAGATCCAGTGGTAACTAGATTCTTTCAAATCGGTAGGGATTTTGGGCCAATGAGGCCGCAAGAATCCCAATGTTGACGCCTCATCCTAGAATGCTTCAGGAAGCGTAAACGCTTGGCCAACTGAATGGTCACACTCTCGACCAATAGAAATGCATGTTTACACACTAGATGCAATGCGGCATCCAGCATAATCTGGATAGCCTACATTTGTAGTCTGACGTGGCTGGCCACTGCCTGCTCATTGGCAATGCCAGCTCTGTCACATGACCTCCCTTCAAGAAGAAGCCTATTTCGAAATTGGCTTCTTGTCCTTCTTGGATTTCCAGTATAGGTCAATGACTCCAGGTATCTGCTTTAGATTCTCCACTGGCTCCTATGTGGCGTCTGTCTTGGTTTCACCGAGCCACCAAATCTTGTACTGCGGTTTGCCCTTGTACTTGCGATGCCCAATAACGGCCTCAACGAGTTGTCCCTCGGAGCCATCGGCTAATACCACTTTGTTCACCTTCTGTTTGCGGTTGGTGTCCTTATGGTAAGGTTTTAGTAGTTATGTGTGAAACACCGGGTGCATCTTCAATCCTTTCGATAGTCCTAACTCGTAGGAATCTTTCGAAATCTTCTTCAACACTGGAAACGGTCCAATGTATCTTGGAGCAAGTTTCTTCGACTGTGCATATCCTTTGTGACGGATGTCCAAATTCTTTTCATCTAATAGCACCATGTCGTTTACTTCGAAGTTCTGAACAAGTCTGTTCTTGTCGTAGTAATACTTCATACGCTCCTGCGCTTTTCTCATACGGTCTTGTGCGACCTTGAGTAGAGTTTCTTGACGAAGCAAAAACTCTTGCGCTGCTTTCTCCAATTTCTTAAAGCCTGGATCCGATGCCATATCATCTGGCATGTAGGGTACATACCCTAGATCCGCTTCAAACGGTGACATTCCAATTGTGGAGTGTACGCATCGATTGTAGGCAATTTCTGCCAAATGGAGAATCATTCTGTGCTGGGTTAACGACACCTCGTAGATAGTCTCCAATAAAACGGTTAGTTCTTTCCGTTTGTCCATCCGTTTGTGGCCTGAAAGCTGATGACAGGTTGTGCTGCGTTCCTAAAGCAGTCACAATTGCTTGCCAAAACTTGGACGTGAACTTGGTGTCTCGATCGGACACAATGGTCTTTGGCATGCCATGGTCCTTCACATAGTTCCTCATGAACGTATGTGCTATTTCTGACGTATCGTCTGTCGTCTTTGTAGCAATAAACTTTGCTCTTTTGGTTAAACGATCTACGATAACCATGATGGCGTTGAAAGCATCCTTCGTCACTGGTAGTGACACAATGAAGTCCATCGAGATGTCCATCCATCTGCCACTTGGAACATCCAGCGATTGCAGCAACCCTGGTGGCTTCGTTTTTCTAGCCTTATTGCGCTGACACATTTCACATGTGTTGACATAGCGCTGGATATACTTCGACATCTTCGGCCAGTAGTACTTTTCTCGAACAGCCAAATAGGTTTTGTAAAACCCTGGATGACCAGCTGACATGGAGTCATGGTTCTCACAGATGACTCGATTCTTCAAGTCTTCATCATCTGGAATGTACAAGCGAGGCGTTTCGTCTTCTCCAGTCTGATAGTACACTACACCATCGTCTATTGAGTAACGAGGTATCTTCTTGCCTTCATTTAGCCTCTTGACGATCCATTGTAAGTCCTTGTTCCACGAGTACATTTGCTTAGCTGTTTGTGCCACAGTCACCTTCGTCGCAATTACCGTAGCGACTATCTCACGATTCTGAGCCGTTTCGAGTAGCTCTTTCAAACTGACTTGAGCTGCTTTATGCTCAAAGTCGGGTTTTCTCGATAATGTATCAGCTACCGTGTTGGTTTCCCTGGAATCCACTTGAACAAGGGCTGGAACTCGGCGAGTTCATTGAGCCATCTAGCGATCCTTCGGTTCGTCGTCTTCTGAGTCAGAATCATCTCAATGCTCTTGTGGTCAGTTTCGACTGTAAAAGGCTTATCTAGCAAGTAGACGCGCCAAGTCTTTAGAGCATGCATGATGGCCAGCAGCTCTTGTTCGCGAACAGGATAATTCAGTTCTGCGGGCTTCATCTTACGACCTATAAAAGCGATTGGATGTTCCAACTATCCCTCCTTTTGAAATAAGACTCCCCCGATTGCAAAGTTCGAGGCGTCCATTCGGATTCCGAAAGGCTTCGAAAAGTCAGGAAGTCGGAGAACTGGTGGGGAAGACAAGCGACGCTTGAGTTCTTCAAAACATTGTAACTGATCTTCGTTAAGCTGTATAGCTTCACGAGAACATTTTCCCTTGATGCTCTCATGCAGTGGTCCTGCAAAATGTGCAAAATCTGGAGACGTACACTGTAGTAACCAAGAAGCTTTCCATTTGCTTCTTTGTCTTAGGCACTGGCCAGTCCGCAATGATTTTGACCTTGTCAGGGTCCATGCGAACGCCATTGCGGCCCACGAAGTCGCCCAGGCATGGAATTTCATCCACGCAAAACTGACATTTGGACAACTTGATGTAGAGCGTCTGCTCTTCACATCGCTTGAGCACTCGATCCAGAGCTTCGAGGTGCTCAGAGACATCTTCACTCTTAGTGAATACATAGATGTCGTCAAAGTAAATTCGCATTACGTCACGCAGATCCCTAAATACCTTTTGTAAGAGGCGATTGAAGGTTCCAGGACTTCCACTAAGCCCCATGGGTGTGACGAGATATTCGAAAAGACCGTATGGAGTCGAAAAGCTGTAAACGGGATATCAGATTCCCGCAACTTGACTTGATAATAACCCCAGAGTAAGTCCATGCACGAGTACCAAAAGCTTCCTGCCATAGCGTCAAAAGTGTCCTCTTTGCGCGGCATCGGAATCGCTGGTAAAATCGTAGCTAGATTTAGCTGACGGAAGTCGTGCACATACGCCATCCAACTGGTTTCTTCACCCAAAAGCTGGTGCACAGTATGCTGACGTACTTGGACGGATAATGCCTGCTTGAACCATCTCTTTGGTCCAATCTTGAATAATTTGGCGTTGCTCAGGACTTTGGCGCAACTGCTTTACCGAAATTGGCTTGGTTCCGGGTTTAAGCAGAATTTCATGCTCGATACCTTCACGTACCGGCGGTGTCTCATTCGGAAGTTCCGTGCGGAAAACTGTGTCCGCATACTTGCGTAAATTGGGTACGCAGGATTATCCTTGAGAGCTTCCCATCCTTGACTCTTGAAGCGTTCTGCCTTCTCGGAGTCATGCGGATTAATGACGAATACAGCCTCAATGTCCTTGTCTTTGCGAAGCATTCGCTGAAACTGCTTTGACGAGATGATCTTCGTCCTTCCGTGTGCTCCTTCATGACCATGATGCCGATAATAGTTGAAGATCTCGCGGTTTTGGTTTACACGAGCATGGCGTCGTCCAGCAATCCATCGGGCTGAACGTTTGGTCGGGGTTTGCAGTTTTACTGGCATAGGACTGACAGCACTGTTACGAGGTTTCATCATCAACTTATCCCAATCAATATCTGGGTTGTGCTCACGGAGCCACACCATACCTAGTACGATGTCCTTGTTCTCCGGAACAGGCATGGCTTGGAATGTTCTTGACATCACTGGAAAGCCTGGTATATCTAAGCTCATGTCTACCGTACGACGTGGACGATAAACGACTTGATCATAGCCTAGGTCGACTTGCATCAGCTCGTGTTCAGTGACTTCTAAGTTAAGTTTCTTGACCAAATCTTCTGTCACACCATTTAGACTACTTCCGTTATCAATGAAGATCGAGACCTTCTTCCTTTGACTTTCGTCTTTGTACGCTTCAGCTTCGACTTCGAGAATAGCATACACTGATCCGCTGATATAGCGGTTAGCTTCGTTGCTCTTTGGCTAGTGCATTGTGGCGAAATGTGTCCTACTTCACCGCAGTTGTTGCACGTAGCTGTCTTCCTCCAATCATCAGTTTTGCCTGTCTTCTTCTCAAACCGCTTTGTTGTTTGCTGTTTGGTACGAGGCCCAGCATCGTCACGTGTGGACGAGGGTTTGGACGGAGCTCGAGGTGGTTTCCCCGAGTAATGAGCAAACTCAAAGTTAGAAGCAATTTCAATTGCCTGCTGAAGTGTACTAGGACTTTCTTCCTTGATCTTCCTAGCGGTTTCTTCCCGTAATCCATTCTGGAAAAAGAATCGCTTCTCCAATTCACTGATCGCTAATTCAGTCTGCGATAGCAAGTCTTGAAACTTGGAGACATATTCGTGAATTGTTTGAGTCTGTTTTAAGCGAAACATCCTCTCACGGAGATCATATTCGAAGTCCTTTGGCCTGAAGCGCGAACGCAATTGGCTCTTGAACAGTGACCACGTTTTGTGAACATTTACACGCTCACAGTCCGTTACAAAAGCGCGATACCAATTCAACACTGACTTGCCCAAATTGCTGGATATCATCGTCACAAAGTCGGATGATTCGGCTTCCATCAACAGGCGTTTGTTGGCGTAGTACTGTTCGGTTGCGAAGATCCAAAGCTCAATGTCTTCACCATACTTCCCTTCATACACGGGAGGATCCTTCTTCTTGTGTTCGCCTCTAGACGCAACCAGAAATTCAAAGCGTTCATTCGCTTGTTGCATCTGGGCTTGTATCTGAGCTTGCATCTGAGCTTGATACTGTTATTGCTGCTGCGTAATGTATACAAGCAACTGCTGCATGGACATTGCGTCGGGTCCTGGATTCGCTTGAGCAGCGGCAGCAGCAGGGGCGGCCGAGCCGGCCTGATTATTGGCACTTGCCCCGGTTTGCGTGCGCGTTCTTGGTCGCGGCGCAGGGCTTGTGGCTTCAGCGTCACTCGGAGCATTGGTTCTGCTCTGTTACCGAGGACGAGGGTTCGGAGACGGGCGCTCAGCAGCACGACCTCTTCGTTGGGTCATGACAGCTGGACTTCTCAGCGCCGTATCTAAAAATATACCGAAACCTAAACTTAAGCCAAAAGAAAAGTGCCAATAAAATTCCTTTTACGATCTAAGCTTCTTGTAAAGGTGGATGGAGTGGTCGAGTGTTCCTTCTAGAATCGTTTGGGTCTGTTGAATACGACGCTTCAACAGTTCCGTAGTGTCGTGAACGATGTTCCGCGCAGCTGCGTCCTTGCAATCCGGGATTTCGTTCCGAATGAGTTGGACTAGCTTAAGTTGCTTTACCGTTGTTAACCCAAGTCTAATCTGAGCTTGTCAAGTTGCTCGTTACGACTGGTCAAAGACTCAGTGGTGTTGACAAACGGATCTTCAGGTTCACGAGTCTTTCGCTTACCCATGCAAAGGAGCACACCGATACAGTTGCAGTAGCAACGGATGTAGATCTAGCATACCAAGTGGGTAACTATCTGGGTGTTAACCTCCGTGTTTTCTGTGGCGGGACGGGGATTCACACTAGGTGAAAGCGCTAAACCGCAGACCCACAAAAGGAGTTCCAAATGTGTGTACCACACTGGCGTGCAACCACACCAACTAGCCACCGAACGTAGAGTTCATGCAAAAACGGCAACCCTTTGTAACCTAGCGCTCCCCACAATGTGGCTCGCACCAATAGTCACAGGATACTCGCTTCCCACGTATGTGGCCACGAGCACCCTAACCTTGCTCTTGAACTTGGACCGAAGCTTGACACGACAAGTGCTACTATGTAACACAGTAGAGCCGAGGAAGCGTTGCGTTGGCGGCGGCGACGAGCTGAAGGCAGGCGGAGGTCCTGTGCTGTGAGGCGCCTTGGAGGTTGGTAGAAAAATGAGAAGTGAGATTGATCAGAGCTCTTACGGTTTTGGTGGCTAGTTGCTTGCTCTTGGGAATCAACTAGCACATCCTAAAAGCTATCGTTCTCCTATCACAACTGGTGTCCTAAACTACCAATGAATTCTTCCTAAATGAAACGTAGCTTGAGCTTGATCGATCCTTGAACCGATCGTAATCAAAGATCCAGTGGTAACTAGATTCTTTCAAATCGGTAGGGATTTTGGGCCAATGAGGCCGCAAGAATCCCAATGTTGACGCCTCATCCTAGAATGCTTCAGGAAGCGTAAACGCTTGGCCAACTGAATGGTCACACTCTCGACCAATAGAAATGCATGTTTACACACTAGATGCAATGCGGCATCCAGCATAATCTGGATAGCCTACATTTGTAGTCTGACGTGGCTGGCCACTGCCTGCTCATTGGCCATGCCACCTACGTCACAAGGTTTGTCCTCCACAGCCTCCGGACGGACCATTTGCACCACCTGAAACAAATCGAGCTCTACCGGATGTTAAATCCAGCAGGAAAGTTTGCTTCAGGTCCAAGACCAAGCAGGCGACGCGCATCGAAATACAGGATAGATCCCACATCGATATTCGTGATTCGCATGCGAGGAGCTCCGAATCCACCGCGAACGACTGAGTCAAGGCGATACTGGCAGGTGGTGAGCTGAGTATTCAGCTTGATGCAGAGGACATACTCGACGCCGGCCGTTAGCCATTATGCTGCGGGCCAGCGAGTGCTGGGTCAGCACTGGCGTGCGTTCGCCAGCTCAAGCTGGTACTAGTTATGGTAGCGAGTTAGTCGCCATCACTGGGACGCTGGTGATGGCAAGTAGAGCGGCTAGCTGGCATACATGTTTAGATCCTCAGTTTAGCATTTACTACAAGTCCAGCAAGCGCAATACATTCGGCTAGACCCTGAAGGAAGTGCCAGCTTCCCCGACTGTGTTAGCGTCTTTCAAGAGCGACCTACTACAAAGAATTCTTTAGCAGTGCTAAGTCAAGATGACGATATCGACACGCAGCAACACGACGCCTACGGCATCATCGAGCTCGGCAACTGCTGAAAATTCAACAGTACCGATGGCTCTGTTTATGCCACTTGCTGCGCCTCAACTGAAGAGCACCTCTCATGCTGCTTTGGTGCATTGGCGCAAGCTTCGACGAGAGTACGAAGATGAGGTGGCTATGATATGCAAGAACGATGCCGATAAAATGGCCGAGGTGTTTGTTAGCGTCAAGAAGTCCTTCACCAAGCGACTTCTAGAAGTATGGTGCGAGTTTGACTGGGAAGTTGACATCGACACCATCAGCGATGAGTTCATACTCGCCAAAATCGACGAGATCATCTCATCGGTTAGGAACAACTCTGTTCCCGACGTTGCTGCTCTGTTCAAGGAAAATGTCGTGATCGACATGACAGAGAGCGACGTCAAGGAACGTGTGATGCAAATTTTCGCCAAAAGCCGACAGTACATTGAGGAGCAAGGTTGGCAAGAGTTTTCACTGGGAAAGATGGAATGCGACTCAAGTGCAAGTTGCTGGTGGAATCGCTGGAGCCGCGTGCTCTTCGCGATGAAATCTCGACAACCATCAAGTACCAGGAAAGAAAGGCCAAGGAGAATGAGAAGGAATTGTTCAAGCTCATACTAGCTAAGGCTTTTGAGCAGGACCGCGACTTTCAGCATCGAAAGCGATCGCATACCAAAGACTTAGGTGACCGAAAGAAGAAGGGCACCTCGACTGATTCTGAACCTTTGCAGCCGAAGTCAAAGTACCGGAAGGTCGAGCGCGGAGGTAAATCGACTTCGAAGGAAAACGGTGGTCAAAGACATCAGAACGGCGGAAAACACGGTGGTAGTACACCTCCGACTGGTGGTTGCCTCAAGTGCAAAGGTGATCACTGGTTAATCCACTGTCCAACAGCCACCGCCGATGAAAAAGAGCTGTTAAGACAGATTCATGAGCGTCGCGACCGTAACAAAGGACCCAAGCGGGTCGGTCGCGATGCGTGAAGGTTGAAGCGCATAAAGGACTGTCTCTCGAAGCACAACAAGACTATTGTGCTTGAAGAGAGACTGTCCATGCCCTACTGCGCTGACACCGGGGCTGAGAAGAGTATCATCAGTGCAAAAACTGGTGGAGCTCGAGAAGTTGGGTGGTCTTGTGAAAACCACCAAGCTGAAGCGTCCACTATTCTGTGAGACTGTGGGCAAGCACGAGATCGTGGCGAATCGCTCCATTTTCTTGCATATCCTATTGCACACGGCGGCTGGGCCCGTGCGGCCAGTGAAACCGTACGAAGTGCTAGTGATTGACGACGATGAGGACGAGTTTATACTGGGCGAAGATATCATAGGTGACCTAGGAATCTGTATCGATCGGCAACTAGAGCAGTTGGCTCGCCAAGCCCAAATGCAGGATGACGACCCGATTGCATTCGGGATGACTATCTTGTGGGAAGCGTACCGGACGAAGATGTGCGGCAGGCCGTCGAAGAGATGATAGGCAATGCCATCAAAAAGAACGGATTTCCTCCGGAAGAAGGAGGACCGGTTACGGACTATAGTGTATATGTACGACATCTGGAGGCTGCGCCTAGGCCCAGATCCACCCGCAAAGGTACCGCCACTCGAGCTGAGGTCGAAGAAAGATGCAGTGCCATTTCGCTGCAAGCCTCGCCAATACCCACCTCATCTGCGCAAGTTCCTGAGGGAATTCAACGAGGAGCTGGTCCAATTGGGCTGGGTGTATGAGAATGCTACTAGTCGTTGGGCTTGCCCAGCCCTGCGAGTGAGAAAGTCCGGCAAAGAAGAGTACAGACAGACAAATGACTATCGCCCCGTCAATGCGATGACGGAGCCAATTGCCGGAGTGATGTCCATACTAAGTGTCATCACGAAGAACGTCCGAGGATGTCGTTTTTCGGTCTGTTCGATTTCATCAAAGGTTTTTGGCAACTGCCACTAGCCAAAGCAAGTCAAGAGCTATTGAGTTACATGACAGATGACAAGGTATTCACGCCGACGCGCGTCCCTCAAGGATGCAGTGACGCGGCGATGCACTTTCAAGTCACAATGGAGAAGTGTTTTGCAAAGCTGCTCTACAAGCACTTACTGATTTGGATAGACGACCTACTTCTGTATGCGGGGACTTCAAAACATACTTGGGAAAACTCGAAGAGCTTTCTTCGCTGATGAACGAATTTGGACTAAAGCTGAGTGCGGCCAAGTCGAGCTTATTTCAAACTTCGGCCAAGTGGTGTGGTAATATTATTGACGGAAAAGGTGTCCGCCATGACCCGCTTGGCATTGCGACTCTGCGTGATATGCCGCTGCCGTACACAGCGGAGACTTGCAGCAATTTCTATGTGCGTGCAATTGGATGCGCGATAGTCTCATAGGCTATGCAGATCAGGTGAAGACGCTGCAAAAGCGACTTGACCTGGCCCTGGGCAGTGGAAAGAGAACGAAGCGAGCTGCTTCTCGACTGTCCGTGACATTTACTGATGCAGAGGGCGCTGCCTTCGACAAGGTGAAGGACTGCTTGGCCAATGCGGCTATGCTCACCCACCCCAGTCCCGATGGTGTGCTGTCTGTGTTCACTGATGCCTCCGCCGAGGCATGGAGTGTTATAGTGACGGATGTGAAGACATGGCTACCCGATGTACCAATTGCAGACCAACACCACCAACTACTTCAATGCATCAGTGGAACATTTACGGGGTCAGAGGAAAATTGGAGTTTCATTGAAAAGGAAGCGTTCGCTATTGTCGCGGCTTGCGATAAGCTACCACATCTCGTTCTGCGGCCCACCGGTTTTCGCCTATACTGCGACCACAGGAATCTAATTCACGTGTTCGCCCCGGACGCCACGGTGAAGAAGCACATCCGTGGGAAACTGTTTCGGTGGGCTATGCGCCTGGGAGAGTATCGGTACCAGATCTACCACATCGCAGGAGAGGAAAACGTGTGGGCGGACATGGTGTCGCGCTGGGCTCGCTTGCCAGCGACCACATGTCTGAACCTAGTCAAAACTCGACACCAACAGCAACATGACAGGCTCATGCTCAGACCGCTCGATGATGAGGGCTTCATATGGCCAACTATGGATGCTATTGTGAATGCACAGCAGAAGTTCGGGACCAAGGATGAGAAGGCGAGCTATTCGACAGGCAGTGATGGGGTCCAGCGAAAGGACAAGAGCCGTGGATCCCCACCGCTGCCACAGACTTGCTCCGCCGCATGTGCATCATTGCACATTGCGGCCCCCAGGGCCACCGCAGGAGGGATGCCATGCTGACACACCTCGGAAGGCTCTTCCACGTGCCTCACCTCCGTCAATGCGTGGACAGATTTCTGTCGAGCTGCCTTCTGTGCCACCATGTGAGGGGGTAGTGCCGAGGCCCTGGGGTGAAACCTACCGATGCAATGAGCGAAACCAAGCGTTACATTGGGACTTCATCTACCTAGGTGAATCCTATGGTAACTTGAAGTATCTACTGGTACTAAAGGACGATGCGAGTCACTACTGTGAGCTAGTCCAATGTGAACCCCAACAAGCTCAGTTGCAGCTGATGCTATCATGCAGTGGCACAGCCGATTTGGAATACCACGAGTGTGGATAAGTGACCAAGACAGTCACTTTAAGAATGAAGTGATTGGTGAGTTATGCACGAGGTTGAAGTGCAAGCAGATATTCTCGCCAGCTTACAGCCCATGGATTAACGGGTCTGTTGAGCGAGTGAACAGGGATATATTGCAAGTCCTACGTGTCCAGATACTGGACTACAAATTAAACCACAGAGACTGGCCGTACCTGATACCGGTGGTGCAGGCCAGCCTCAATCACACTGCCGTACCTTCACTGGCCGGGAAGACACCCGCAGAGCTGTTTACCGGTCTGGAACCTCCCTCACCATTGCAGGCAGTGTAACTTGGGCCTGAAATGGCTGACAGTGTAAAACCAGCCCGTACATCGACTGAGATTAAGGCAAGCCTGGCACAGCTACGCAGCAATGTCAGAGAAATGCACAGAGCTGTAGAAAATGCTCGTCTCAAGCAGACCCTCCTCAACAAGAAAAAGGAGCGAGGTGATAACGTGGTCAATTTCAACGTTGGTGACTATGTACTGCGGTCCAGCGTGGACGAAAAAAGGCAGAACAAGCTACTGGTCACGTGGGTTGGCCCCTACGTGGTCACTGCAGCGCAAGAATTCAACGCCTTCAAGGCCAAACACCTTGTGACAGGAGACGAGAGTGACGTGCACGCGTCACGGCTGAAGTTCTTTGCCGGCAAGGACCTCGAAGTACTGAGGAGTTGCTCGAACATGTGTCAGCCCAAGGCATTGTTCTTCGGGTGCGCGAGTTGCTGCAACACCGATGGAATGCCAAGAACAAAACCTACGAAGTTGAAGTGGGTTGGCATGGTCTCGAGGCAATAGAGGAATCGTGGGAGCCTCTAGCAGCAATGCACAAAGACGTGAGTACGTTAGTGCAACAGTACGTTGCTGCAGCCAATGATCCTAAGCTAAAACGCTTTTTGGCGGCTCTGCTAGAGCCTGCTAAGCACTGATAATGCTACTATGGTTTTACCTTGATTTTATCATTAATTTGGTAATAAAGCCGGGGCCGTACGGGTCAGTTTTGCTGCAACTGCAACTGGTGCAAGTTGTACCCATCGTGTCACCACTTCAACATAGAGTGGTACCGACATATGCAAAGAAAGTACACCGGGCGGTTACTTACCAATGATGACTCAAGCAAGATTTGCCGTGTGGTCAGAGTGGGCTTGGAAGGGGACTGTAGTTGGTGGTTGCATGAAAGCACAACCATGACCACGTGCATGCAGTCGAGTGGCGTCGTGCGCGCAGGTGGTTGCCGTTAGCCATTATGCTGCGGGCCAGCGAGTGCTGGGTCAGCACTGGCGTGTGTTCGCCAGCTCAAGCTGGTACTAGTTATGGTAGCGAGTTAGTCGCCATCACTGGGACGCTGGTGATGGTAAGTAGAGCGGCTAGCTGGCATACATGTTTAGATCCTCAGTTTAGCATTTACTACAAGTCCAGCAAGCGCAATACATTCGGCTAGACCCTGAAGGAAGTGCCAGCTTCCCCCGACTGAGTTAGCGTCTTTCAAGAGCGACCTACTTTAAGATGAAAGACGAAAAGGGAAGAAGGCCCAGACGCATGCCGAGAGATACAGAGAGGCTGTCCGTGCAACACACTTATTAGCAAGTGAGCTAGCAGACATCGTTGACGAAGCGGAATTCGATGCGTCTCTGGGGTTCGTTATTGGGCAGTGGAGGAACGTTAGACAACGCACGTGGACGCACCCAGGTGACACGGAAGAGAATGCTGCTCATGCAGTGCTCCTAACAAAAGCAGATAATACCAGGGACGCGACACTGAAACGCTCCCAGCAGCAAAATCTTTGTGTGAAGGACGGTGGTAAGGCGAACATATCCGGTGCACAAGCAATTTTAATTGCACGAATAAAGACTGAGCATGACGCCGGTTAGCGTCGCGTCACAGAGGAATGGAACGCTAGTGATACATTTGACGACGATCACAGCTCCAATGACTCTCCTGAGGAGAAGGTAAAGATTAAAATGAATTCCAAAGTCAGAAAGGTCGGGCGCCCAAAGAAGGAACGGAAGAATACTACATCAGCCGAGCGTACCAGTCGCGTGTGGTTCTCCGCTGCTGAAACTGGACGTCAGGTAGCTGGAGAAGTGTCTCTGAAGGCGCTGGTCTGTCTCTAGATCGGGAAAACCCAGGCCTTGAGGAGACTCAGCGTCGACTCTCTGGAATTCTAGTGAATCACGGGGCGGCGAACAACAAGAAGCCAAAACTGAACAAGATGAAGAATCCTGTGTTAAACCTTGACGCATTTTACCTTCTTTTGCCAAAACTGCTGAATGCATGCGTCGCGGTTCTTCCACTAGGCAACAGTAAAGCAGACGCCATCGATCTAAGTGGGGGTCCAATTTCCAGCAGACAGAAGGAGAGTTGTCTCCTCAGCTGGAAGTGGTCTACATCAAGGGCGTAGGGACCTTCAGCCGTGACCAGATTGAAACGATGAAGCGAGTTAAAACGCTAAAGAAATATGTGAAGCTGGGACTTGATCCGTACAGATGGCTCATGCAAGAGGCTCTGCCTGCTATGCCAGTTGACTGCCATGATCTGACTAGAAGTGTAGCTGAGCAAGTCCTACGAACATATCCAAACGCTCCAATATACGGTCTAACAGTCCTTCCTGGCTACAATATGTCGATGCTATATCGCGCTACACCACCGACATGGCTGAATGATGCGTGCATAACTGGACTATGTGATCGCCTCATCAATGACTATCCATCAGTGCGCTACGGAGGCGTGCAAGCACTGCATGCAAAGACGAGGCGCTGTACAAAGCCTCAACAGATTGACAAAGACACGCTGACGGCAATCACGGCTCATGTCGGAGATGACAGTGTTGACACTGTCCTAGTGCCCGTAAATTTTGAAGATGCGCATTGGTCTTGCGTTATCATCAAAGTGAAAGCAAAGCGCATCCTGTGCTACGACCCCTTAAACCAGCCCGTTTTTAAGAGCGCTGTGGAGAGTTTTGCGTGGAGTTTAAAGCGGGGTGGGCCCCGAGTTATGCCGTTGTCTCTCTCTGCATTCCCATTCAGTTTGATCTCTTCAGTTGTGGGGTTTTCGTTTGCTGGATGTTCCTGCGGCACTCTGTTCCAGGTGCCTCACGTGACCTGACGATAGGTTTGATGACAAGGAGTCGATATGATCTCTTCCATTACGTGCTAACCGGTCACTTACTGCCATCAGCTACGAGCTTTCTATTCCAATCAGATGCTACTGTTATGGACACTACGCCGACGCCACCGTTTGCAGCAGAACCAAGCCAAGATGAACTGCCGTCTACACATGGCTCCCATGATAAGCTGCTACCAATACATACCCACATGCACACTATACTCTTCAACACCCAGGACAACATGCAACCGACACATACTCCTAGGAGTGATGCCAATCATAGCCAGTAAGACGCATCAAGACAGAGTAGAGAGGGGAGGGGGTTGTAAGGAATATGCGCACTTTGTTTATTAAAAGGGGCCGCTTCAATCGCTCATGTTAGTCTGCAAGTACGCAAGAAGAATGACACATTGCTTGGCCTAAGGACCTGGCAGATTTTTGCGAATCGAGCACCTTGAACACAAACGTATCTTACGTATCTTCCTCGTCCTCGAAAACATTCTCCATATGCTCTTAACACTTTAGCAGGGTAATGTCTAATCATGGATCAATCCTGCATCGAACATGTCCTCCTACAGTACTATTATCCTGGCCTCCAACAGCGTCCAAAAACAATGTTGAAGTGGCCACTGTTCTTAAATGAACCATTCTTTTAAGGGTTAATTCAAAAATGATTTATGTATAATGTCTTTACTGAAACGCTAATATAAACAAGTTCGATCCGACTGATGGTAAATGAGTCCGCAAAGATGCCCGCAAGGAAAGGCAGCAACAGCAGTAGCAGCGGCGCGGGGGCTCCTCGTCATCTCCAGGCGGAGGAAGGCGTACACAAGGCTCTAAAGAAACTCGCTCAAATGCGCAGCGACGTGGCTCCAGCGCGGAGGCGGCCGTGCAGGCGGAGGCGGCGCGCCTGGGCGAGCCAGCCGTGCTAAAGCATGGCTTCCTTGTGAAGAAGGGCCACGTGATGCCCACGCGCAAGGAGCGTTACTTTGTTCTGGGGAAGAGTTCTCTGAGCTACTACAAGCCGACCAAGGACGGGGACGTGGACCTCAAGGGCGTACTGCAGCTCAAGGCGTCGGACGTTATCTCGCCCATTCCCCACTCCGACATCTGGCTACGGGTGCGTCAAAACGAGGGGCCAGGCGGGAAAAGCTATAAGTTAGATCTGAAAGGTCTGCACACATCCTTCGTAGCCCTGCAGGATTGAAACGATGTAAGTAAAGTTGATCGAATGTGGACACTATGACAACAGCTTCAGACTCGCAGGAGCGGCGCGACTGGATCGAGGCACTACGCAAGGCGTGTCGAGTATGGTACACCCTGAACTATGATGTTTCTATACTATATCGTTAATGCAAAATTCGCTGTTGTTGAATTAATGTGCGCAGGGTGAGCTATTGCTACGACAGCGAACACTCCAGAGTGATATGCGGTTGCTCCACGCCCGCACTAGTCGACGAGACCGGAATGGAAAGGCGATGGCAGAATTCTTGTCGTCACCGATGTCACCAGAGAATGAAAGTACTCCTCGGACAGATCTGCGTGCTTCGTTTCAGGTATTTCACGAAATGGTGTTGCTGAAGAAGCTCGTCGACATGATCAAAGTGTGTTGGGGGCCTCCTTTGCAGTGGACCATGTCCCAGTACCAGGAGCTTGTTCAAGCCATAAGTTTGGCCCAAGAAAAATCGGGTAGTTCTGACTTCGAGCCTGACAGCATATTGGCTGAAGCGTTCAAGCTACGTTATCAGTTCGAAGAGATCCCTGAGAACCAGCGAAAATTATCGCGTGACGACGACCCTCTGGGGGCGGCAAGGAATTCAGCACAACTCAAGAAAAGCAAGCTGTCACAAGCGACCACACCTCGTATGTCGCCGCGAATACGCTGCCCTTCGTTTCACAGCTATTATGCAACATTTGAGGAACTATCAGATCGAGTGGGCGGGATAGTGAAACCCGCGCAAGACGGCAAAGATAGCACAAAAGTGCTGACACCTCGCAGTGCAACACTTGCAAAGTATGCACACCTTTATCTTCAAGATGACATGCGCGCGAAGCAACCATGGAGTTTGGATCGAGCGGACGATGATGATTTGGTTGCGGGACTAATGAATTCTTTTAGCTCTGAATCGGGGATCTTAGGAAAGCTGGTTGGTCGTTTCGAGAGTGATCGCATTTACACGTACATCAACCACCACACCTTGGTTGTGATAAACCCGTACCGCCTCCTGCAAACTGCCAGGTTTACGTCAATTTATGACGAGCAAGTGGTACTCACGTATGCAAACACAGCTAATGCCGAGGCGACGCTAGCTCCACATCCATTTGCAGTTGCAAAGCAAAGTCTAGTTCGTTTATTCTTCGATCGTGACTTTGCATTAAGGATTGCTCCCTCTGCATCTTCAATGAAGACAACCAATCATCTGGCAGCAGTAAATCGGGGTCAGGCGCTATTTCTTTGTGGTGAAAGTGGCAGTGGAAAGACGGAGTTGGCAAAGGATATTTTGAAGTATTTAGTGCTTGTGGCGCAACCAGCACTTTTTCACGATTCGGAGGCAACGCCAAATATTAAGACCAGTATTCGTCAACCAGAAATTAAGCTCTTCACTAGCTCTACCAAAAGTACTATCCAAATGCGGGCAGAAGAGGCAAGAACTATCGCCCTGCTGGAAGCAAAAGGTGTGGAGTGCTACGAGATCGTGCTGCTAGATTTGCATCCTGAACGTTGGGAGGAAATGACGTCGTCGAGCCATAGCAAACGCCTTCCTCAAGTGCATGTTGATGGACTTTTCTTTGGCTTTTACGACAAATTAGAACGCCTAGAGGACGAAGAGCAACTGCGGATGTACTTCAAGAACCCACATGCGGCCAAAAAGCTGAGCACAGTTCTGGATTCGAATATCCTGTTGGAAGCATTTGGTCACGCCACAACATCGATGAACCTTAACTCGTCAAGGTTTGGCAAAGTAATAACTTTGCAGATGTCTTTCGGACTCCATCCGTGGGAATTTCAGGTTCGTGGATGTCACATCGCGCCCTTCTTGCTCGAGAAAACGCGGGTAACAAGTGATAGAAGGCAACAGAACGGTCAATGTGATATGAATTTTCACGTTCTGTACGCTCTGGTCGCTGGCGTTAATGCTCTTCCGTTAATGGGCCTCCTGGCACAGGAATTGCATCTCGATGACACAGAATGCTCGACTTTTACATATCTCGGACACTGTGATCACAAGTTGTCCGACTTTATGAGCAAAGAAGACACTTGGAAAAAGGATGTGGAAAGGTGGCTGCAAGTTATTAATGGGTTGGTTGAGTTGAATGTATCTACAGACCAGCAGAAAACAATTTTTAAAGTGCTTAGTGCTGTATTATGGCTGGGAAACATTGAGCTGGACTATAGCACAGCATTGGAAAAGTTGGAGATGTCATCGAGCGGTGCAAAAGATGTACCCCAGCGAGTGGTAGAACTATTAGGACTGGAATCTGTTGGGTCATTGGAACGAATGCTCATGACGAGGAGTGTGACGCTGCAGTCCACGGGTGAAACATTTGAAATATTACTGGAAAAAGGCCAAGTAAATCATGTTCGCGATACCCTGGCCCGATTGTTGTACCAGTTAACTTTTAACTACGTAGTAAAAGCCATGAATGAGGCAACAAAGCTGGACTGCGTACTCGCTGATAGCTGCATGAACGAGGAATCCGTTCTGGATGCAGACACGGTGATAACTTATGGCGTGTCGCTGCTGAAAATCGTGGATGTATTTGGCTTCGAAGATCTGACGCTCAACTCATTGGACCAACTTTGCATTAACTATTTGAGCGAGAAATTATATGCAAGAGAGGAGCAGATCGTCCTGGCGGCATATACTAATCATCAAGCTGCTGCTTCTACCTGTCACCTTCCAAGTGAGAGTAAGGACGTTTTGTTTATATATG
Source organism: Phytophthora constricta (assembly GCA_011947335.1). NCBI lineage: Eukaryota > Oomycota > Peronosporomycetes > Peronosporales > Peronosporaceae > Phytophthora > Phytophthora constricta. The sequence continues at coordinate 246,685 of JAAVTI010000752.1, forward strand.
AGCACTCACTTGGAGTATTTGCTTCCTTGGAGGAACTTACGATGCTGCACCAGGGCGAAAATGAGACCACGCAGCAGGAAGAGAAGAGGAACAGGCTGTTTGTGCGGAATATTTACGAGCGAAATACGTTGAGGCTGCCAGATTCGCCCCGTGCGCTGAACAACAAGCGGCGTCAATTTATGCCGCAATCAAGCAAATTGCGCTTTGTCATTCCCCACACGCGTGGGGATGTCGTATATGACGCCACTGACTTCGTCAAGAAAAACTCAGACTTTGTATACGCAAATCTGCTAGCAGGCCTCGAGGTATCAAATAATGCTAGCTTCCGGAGCATGTTGGCAAGTAGCAGAGAATTTTCATCTATGGCTGGTGCTCTGGGCAAGACCAAAACCAGAGTTGGTTCGGCAGAAACCAAGGTACCAGGAAGCAAGAGCTTCGTTGGTCAATTTCGGTCGCAGGTGAATGCATTGACAAGTGGAGAAGATGCAAATATGCCGTTTTACTTCCATTGTATCCGCCCCAACGCTAAGAAACAGCCGTCGGTTTTGAATACGGATCTTGTGGTACAGCAAATTCGCTCTCAGCGCCTAACTAGGCAAGTGGAAATTTGTAGTGGTGCATCGTCGTATTCGGCAATTGAAATATCAAAAGACCACATTCTCAAGAGGTATGGCAGCCTCTTGCAGGCACCTTACACGATGGATAGTGTGGCGGGTAGCGATGATGTTCTCTTAAGATGGTTAAGTGATCTACTCCGCACTTCGTCTTCGGCGATATGTGTTATCGCTCCATCAATCGTCCAATTTAAATTAATCAGTCTCGTGGAAAGGTTGGAGATACTTCTTGAAGACCGAGAAGCTGAAGCTGCTGCAAAGATACAGGCATTGTTTATAATGGTTATGTGGCGGCATCGGTACCTCTCCATTAAGCGCGAACGTAGAGGATTGTCGAACGAGCTTCTGGCTTGGTACGGCCCTGAAAAGAGAGACACCGTCAACAAGTTGCTGACGAAGTATAACGGTCGTGAGGACGAGCTTCGCTCGAAGCTCGAGCTAAAAACAGGCAAAACTTCAGGAGAAGAGAGCGGTGCATCAATTGGCCCACGGCTTGAAGTCGCTCTGCTTAGGTAACCACGGTGGCCTGGGTGCCCAGGCTGTAAACGACATTTTGCACGACGAGGATATGCGACAGCTGCTTCAGCAGAACGAAAAGGTTGTATTAGCGCTTCGGGATATGAGTTTGAACCCGGAGATTCTTGAAGTTCAACTGGCTGACCGCGAGCTACGAGCTTTTACCAAACACTGGTTGATTTCCTACATTTGAAGAAAAGAGAAGCGGGTGCCCAAGAAAGTGTGTCCATTGAGGTGTCTCAGAGATCTCTGGACGAGCGTGTAGCTGCAGCTGCTTCGGATGGAAATCGCGAGTTGTGGTTGCAGCTAGCAGATAATGATGAGTGGGCCGAGCATCATGATGCCCTGATAGAGGTTGGCGAAGATCCGGAACTGTTGCTTTTTCATTCGGAAGATGAAGATTTTGTTGCAACCCTGGAGAAATTTCTGATGACGCTGTCGATAAAAAAGAAGCGAGAAGAAGACCAGGAGGCGCTAGATGCGATCACAAATTTGGTACTGCCAGCAAATGTGGATGAATTAGAGGTACCTGAGGCTCACAACTTAGCGGTGGTCCGCGAAGAAGATGCAGAAATGCTAGAGTTGCTAATGAGTGTGCAATTTGGACCGCCTTTGATGGCCGCAATGAACCAAGATGCGTACTTCGCCGAAGCCTTGCAAGATCCAGCACTCATGAACAGCATGCACCAGGTACGCGACTCGGACGCAGTATAATTTGACTCTATAGCCAACTGAACTATTTGTGACTATGAACTTGTGCCAGCTTATGGCGAATCCTAAACACTTTGCGAGCTCAACGGCGCTGCGCCAGCCCGTGGTCCGAAATTTTTTTGAAGCTGATTGCTCTTTCATGTAAGCCATACCACCAAGCCAACATCCCAGCACAGTACTGAATAGTAATTTGTGCTGACGACGATTGTAGTGGCAGTTCAGGGGACAGTGACGACTGAAAGTGGTGCGACGGTAGCGTTTACTAATAGTAGACGTAATTTTTTTAATCACCCCATTCACACTAATTAGTCGGCCTCTTGACTAATTGTGGCTTGCGATTTTTAAAAGGGTCGAGCTACGTTTTTCAAATGGCATTTGTGTAAGACTGCTCATAAATGTAAGACCACCACTCGGCGAGATCTGTCCAAACGGGCTTTTGAGAACTTTGGGGGTTCGATTGCGAGTTTTGACGTGTCACGAAAAAGTACGGAAGCACAACTGAAGCACGACTAATTAGCGTGAACGGTGCTGCACTTTTTTACGAGGTAAAGACAGATTAAAATCTGTCTTTCACGATCTCGGACAGTAAAAGCAGTGATTACTTGTAAAGGCGACTCATTGACAGACAGCACTAATCAACAGAAAAACGTACAGTAATCTGAGTCACTTATCACGAACTGGTGGATATGCCTGCGGCATACCGACGCTCTTGGGCCTGACCGTCGGGACGAGAGACTCCGTCATTTTAAAATCTGCCTCCGCCAAGCTACAAGCCCCTCCAAGCACGATGGTCTCAACTGCCGCCGCCGTCCTCTTCGCCACTATCGCTACGCTCGCCTCTTCCGGTATCGACGCCCATGGCACCCTGTCCTTGCCTTCTTGCGTGTTCACGGGCGACGGCTACGGTGGCAACTATCCCGCGCTGGTGCCTATGACTTCGCTCACGCCCCAGTCCGGTGACATTTTCACTAATTACCCTGATGCGTCTTTGAATGCTGCCGCATTTGCCCGCGCTTTCGAGGCATCGAGCTATACGTCACTCAAGGAGTTCTTGCTCGCAAACCAGGACTTGAGTCTAGGTCGCTTTACTATGCCCAAGACGGCCGAGTGTGGCTTCACCGACCCCACCGGCGGAGCAGTTCAGCCGCTCCCGGACCAGGTGGAATGGTATGGCGGCAAGATGAACCACGACGGGCCGTGTGAAATTTGGTGCGACGACGAAATTGTGTTGCCATTCACGGCCAACTGCGCCGTGACGTATCCGGAAGGCAAGTTCCCGTACGAGAAATCCAAGTGCGTCGGCAAAAGTCGCCTAACAATGTTCTGGATGGCGACGCTGCTGGAGTGGCAAGTGTACATCGATTGCGCCAAAATCGGCGAGGGTGGCTCGGCGGCATCCAACAGCACTGCGACAACGGCTGCAACGACTGCACCGACTGCGACGCCGACTGAGATGACTGCGACGACTGAAACGCCGACTGCAACGACTGCAACCCCATGGTCCACAACGCAACCAACTTATAGTGACAGCGTCGGAGCTGAAGCAAGCCTGACTGGAAGCAACTCGCGCTGCAATCGCAAGTAAGCTCCAGGTGGAAGTATATGGAATGTCTGATCTTCACGAAGCGTTATGTAGCAATGGTTACACAGTGTCGGTGTGCACAACAAGGATCACTGAGTTTACACTTTCGATGTTAGAAAATGCGTGTAGGACAAATTCTCGAACCTGAATAAAGCTTTGTGCGCAATTCTCACTCGTCCTTTTTATATGGTGTACACCGAGTGGCTCCTCAGTCGGGGTGCCACCGGCTTATTTGAATGTTTACCTACCCAAAGCATGCGTTTGTCGGTGACCGACTGTCGGTCTATTGCTGCCAATTATTTTCTCGCTTGTTTATTAAAATACGATAATTTTGACTGGGAGATTGGTGCTCTGGCCGCAGCGTCGACCGCAGTTGGATTCTAATTCAATCGTGCTATCATTTTAAGGGCGACCCTCTAATTGGCAATGGTTTATCGTGACTCCCCCACCCACCTCCTCATGACTTTTCGTTTTCTTCGAGTATGAACTCGTCATCATAGGCTGTCATCTCGTCGGCCGCTTGTCGATGTCATCGTTCGCACCAGGCATCCGACGAGCGTCAAGTCACTTGAGACAGCCTTTGATCGTTCGCTTTGTCGCTGGTACATGCTCTCTGCTTGTCAAAGGGCTAACACAATCAAAAGATAGTCACTTGCTAGAAAAGTTGGGTTGACACAGGCCGACTAGAACGTCTCGATACCTAGAGAATGAATCTCTCACAGACCACAGCAGTAGGCATGGCAGTTCGACATGTGCTCACGATAGAACACGGCTTTTGGTCAGCACCGTCACGAGGTTGGTTCCAGAAACCCGCCGCGATCTGGCGGTAGTTCAGCGTCGAGTGAAGTACTCACCAATATTTTACACAACTGCAGCCTGCGCTCATAGTTCGCGTACTTCGCCGAGCAGGCCATTATGTCGAGGCCAGCACTAATATTTTTCTGCTTCACCATCACACTGCCACCGCCTCAGCAGCTCCGACGGTTCAGGCGCTGTCTGTACTAAAAATCCTGAACGTCTTAAAATGTCCCGGTATAAATTTCTCCTACGCCTATCAGTTCGAACCCTTTGAGTCCAAGCCAGGCGCGGTGTTTAGAAAAATTGCTGGCAGCATACCCGCCCAATCGGCAGGCGTAAGTGTCGGTAAACGAAACGAGTGGGCATCACGCTCTCCTCGCAGTCCAGATATCGACTATTCGGGATTGCGTGCCAATGGATTCACTCCGCGTTTTGCAACTTGAACTTTGGGGAACAGATTTTTTTCAAGCAAGTAAAATATGTTTTTTTCGAAATGCCGAGTCAGATTTATCTTTTACGCAAACCGGTTGCGTTAGGGGTGAGGAGCAAGTCGTATGGTTTTGAAGAACGTCGTGCTCCTTTCTATCACCTCACCATAACCCAACCTATTAATAAAGGGTGCTCGCTACGCTCGCAGGTGACACGACCCTAAGCCCGCTTCGCTCGCTTTCGCTTCGCTACGCTTGATAGAAATGACTTGAGGGGGATCCGATACTGAGATACTGCGTATGAGCTGATGGTTTGCTTACTCTTCAAGCAAAGCTCTAGTATATGTAGCATGTGCGGTTATATTTGCCTGACAAGCATCCGTCACTTGCGTGAAAATAATATTTTTCCTGAACTTTCTGCAGGCTCCGCATTTCGATATAAAGAGTTGGTATTGAAACAAACTTTCTCAGAGCTCCTCATTTTGATAAAACAAAACGAAATCGATGTTCGTGGACAGAGAAGTAGGACTTCGTGGAGCGTGTGCGATTTCTTAAAGGGTAGGTAGATTTTGTGTGAGTGGAATCAGGTGCGGCTGTATACAGATAGCTACTGCGATTCAGTTTTATGAGAAAAACGAAGGCATTTTTATGGCCGGAAGGGCCGCGCATGGCTACATTTCGCACGAGTCTCAGCCGCCACTTGCTCGATACCGCTAAAATCTCCGTTTCATTATCGAATCCACCGAGAAGCCCTCTGCTGCACCCGTGCGACGACTAAATTTCGCACCTGCGATACCCACGTGTACACAAAATTTAATACGAGATATTTTGTGCTATACTTATTTCAACGTTTTTGTATAAACAGAATGAATGTGTCTGAGCTAGTTTTTATTGGAACGGAGAACGTCTGCAGCGACTGTCTTTATGACTTTGCGAGAGCTGACAACCTTCAACGACACCTGAAGAAGCCATGTCGTGGTTTGCCAAGCTCCCTTGCCAGCTTTATGATCGATGTTGGTCGTGGGTGAAAGGCAACACCTGTCACCTCAAGCGACACCAGCAGTCGCGCCGCTGCATGACGCTGGAGCTCTCCGTCGCCCAGCGAAACCAGCTGGCTCAGCGGCGTCGACAACGCGACGGCGGGTGGCGAAGACGTCAGCGTGCACGTGTCTCTGATGCCACGGATTCACCGCTCGATGAGACGAGCGAAGATTTGCCGCCTGCAAATCCGGATCTACTCGAACAGCTGCTAATGCAGAGCGATGGTGATGATGGTACACCGCTTACCGCCGAGATCGACAGTCAACTTGACGTTGAAGTTCGAGATGAGGATGATACAGAGCATCCTGATTTGGATTTAGAGGAAATCGACCTGGATTTTGGTGAGGATATTACACACGCTGACCGACACGAGACGAATAAAGGTGATGACGCCAGTGACGAAGTGCAACCACGCGAGGGTGTTGACAATTGTTTGGTGTGCGCAAGCAGCCTCGGTGATACGGACATCATCTGGGTGTGCAAGAACGAGACATGTCGTCAGCCATATCACCGAGATTGTGTGATGGACTGCATCGAGCACGACCCAAGATGCGCCAACTGCCGTGCCGAGATAGCGATCGAGGTCGACGAAGATGATGTGCTTGTTGTCAAGCACGTCCCACCTCCGATTAAGTGCTCCATTTGCAACGACATTGCTGAAGGAATTATCCTGGAAGGTTCCCAATGCTCTCACATGGTCGAGCTCTCTTGCCTCCGCAGTTACAATGCTGAATACCTGCATCTGACGGCATTGGAAACTTTGCTTTGCCAGATATGCCTATATCCATTCCCGGTGGACAGGATATACGTCGTTGAAGGCAGGAACACGAACGCCCATGTCGCGAACGAGCATCCGAAGAATGTTGAAGATGACGACGAGCCTTCATCGCCAGATCCTAACCAAGGGTTCGAGGAGTACAATGCCGCTGACTACAACAGCGCTCCAGACAACTCTCAGGACGAAGACTACCACCCAGGCGACGTGAGATGCCAACGAGGAGACGAAGAGAGGTACGATTTGCGTGTTGCATACTTGAATAAAATCAGCTTTTGCTAGATTATGTGGAGGCCGACGGATCAGGGTACATTTGCGGACGACAGTACAATTGCGGACGACAGTACAATTGCGGACGACAGTACAATAGCAGACACCACTAAGAACGAGTTCTACTACCAGCGACTATAGTGCCACTACTGCAGGACCTCGCTTCCGTTGACGAATCGCGGAGAGAATCTTGTTCACAGTCATATCACCAGATACGCGTGGGCCAAACTCGCTCTCGAAACGATCCAAGTCCCCCAAAGTTGTCACGGACAAACTCAGCGATGATCTTCATCCGTGATAGACGCGAACGATAGATCTTCCTTTCCTCGGGCAACATGCTCACACCAGCGCGGTACTGATGGCAAGCTGCGTTTGACGTCCAGTACTGTGTGACATAGTCTCTCCACGACTTTGCATACGGGAGCTCGGACACCAAGTGTGTTGTGTCCTCGCTTCTAGACTCTGCAACGGGCTCGTCGGTCTGCTCGGCACACACGGACTCTTGCATCGGGCCTTGACTGCAACCAATGTCCTTGATCATGTCCTTCGGCCCTTCGAGTACAGCCTCCTTAATATCGTTGATGACGGATGCCGTTACACCGGTTTCTTTATGTTCTGCTGTTGATTGAGGCTGAACGCAGTCATACTCCATGTCGAGAACACTCTCCAGCACAGTAGTCGTTGTTGTAACGGCATCAGGTGCAAGCGAGTCACCAAGCTGATTCTCCTCACGATCCATCACGTCATCGAGCAGATAGCGAACAACCGTCTCTGCCTTCTCGCTTTGAGACCATCCAGCCCACCACTTAACGAGTTTCAGTGACCACCGACGCTTCTCCGGGGCAAACATGAAGCGATACTGGGCCCCTCCTCGTCGAAAGCAATGGGAAGTAAACCAGATCTCATCACCCAGTAAGTTCCTACTGATTCCTGCAGCTTCAGCAACGATGTTGAGCACCTGGGTGAAATTGCTGTCGGACATGGGTGATCCCCACTTCACGGAGACATTGCCAAACGAACCCGCGTGTGTGGTGGTGCTGTTGGCAGCACGGCGCCTCTTTCTGGAAGCTCGAGGAATCTTTGTCATCAAAGGGAATGCGTAGTCATCGTCTTGCCACTTGTGGTGTAACGTTTCTTGAGCGTATTTAAACCACCGAGACACGTATGACAAAGCTTCAGCAGGCTTCTCTTCTTTCGGGAGATGATGAAGGGAGTATGTTCGACTAGCGAGTGGATCGTGGTCGGTCTTTCGATCGCGAATCGTAAAGCACCCAAAGCTGATTGCTGTACCATTCTTACGCGACTTGCGGTGAAGCCCAAGCTGAATGTCACCTTTCCGCATTAGCAGAACTTCATTGATTCGACACATGCCGTAGAAGCAGAGCGCGCACACAGCTGGAAACCATGCTCGCATTGTGTCGTTGATGATGGCGTCGGACTCGAGGAACGCATACAGTCTTGATAACATGGCTAGCGACATCGGAGACGCGCGCTTTGGTGTTCGCTCACGCTTTTTAGCTTTGCTTAGACCTGCCAAGATCTGAGTTATGGCAGCCGATCGCGCAGGATTGCCGCGGGCCACAACACGCCCATCTGCAGTCGTCTCTACAACCCAGCGATCGTGAGGTTGTCCCCTGCAAGCATATCAGGTCTAGTGTAGTGCCAAGCGAGAGCGGTGCGGAGCTTTTCGGCGGGCCATTGACTTGTGTTTGCCTTGGTCAGTATGTTGACGTAAGCGGCGATGACACTGGGAAGCTCGACGAAGCGCTGATGCAGAGGATTGGGATAGTCTTGCTCCTTGCAGAACTCGGCGAATCGGCGAAGGCTGCCAGTGTAGTCGTTGCGCGTGCGAGTTTCAAGGCGTTGGTCGGCAAACTTGGAGGCGGCGAGGGCGTCGTCGTACAGACGACTTGTCGTCGGAAGGTCCATCGGGTAGATTGAGGGTTGGCTGCTGCTGCTCAAAGTTTACTGAAATGAATGTCTTCGCGCAGGAACATCGACACCAGCTTCGTCGTCCGCAATTGTACTGTCGTCCGCAATTGTACTGTCGTCCGCAACTGGACTTTCATTTTCATTCTACCCTGGCGGTAAATACATATGCGTATCAGTGTACGCTGTACTGTGCCTAAACTTTCGAGGGTTTGGTCTTTTTTACTTTGGCTAATCAAATCTCGTCGCACGACATTTTTTATCCCTCGCACCAGTGGGAGAAGTGTCAAGATGATGATTTGAGATGGGAGCTAATCCGCGGTCGTCACGCTTGACGAAACATGTCGCGTCGTGCGTGATGACAACACTTTACTTTAGCCAAATTAAAGTAGTTTCACACCTGTTCTAACGAACTGCGAGCTATGTATTCTACCCCGTTGAACTCAAGTCGCATACCGGTACCGGTATGCACGTGTAAAGGTCACTCGCTTCGCTTATTGCCTATCGTCCGGATCCGTTGTGCTGCGGTCCAACAGCTTCGTGTTTCAGGTTTTCCTTCGTCGGTGCATTTACACTGTAGTCATTCTCAAATTTGCCTCCGCCAAGCTACAAGCCCCTCCAAGCACGATGGTCTCAACTGCCGCCGCCGTCCTCTTCGCCACTATCGCTACGCTCGCCTCTTCCGGTATCGACGCCCATGGCACCCTGTCCTTGCCTTCTTGCGTGTTCACGGGCGACGGCTACGGTGGCAACTATCCCGCGCTGGTGCCTATGACTTCGCTCACGCCCCAGTCCGGTGACATTTTCACTAATTACCCTGATGCGTCTTTGAATGCTGCCGCATTTGCCCGCGCTTTCGAGGCATCGAGCTATACGTCACTCAAGGAGTTCTTGCTCGCAAACCAGGACTTGAGTCTAGGTCGCTTTACTATGCCCAAGACGGCCGAGTGTGGCTTCACCGACCCCACCGGCGGAGCAGTTCAGCCGCTCCCGGACCAGGTGGAATGGTATGGCGGCAAGATGAACCACGACGGGCCGTGTGAAATTTGGTGCGACGACGAAATTGTGTTGCCATTCACGGCCAACTGCGCCGTGACGTATCCGGAAGGCAAGTTCCCGTACGAGAAATCCAAGTGCGTCGGCAAAAGTCGCCTAACAATGTTCTGGATGGCGACGCTGCTGGAGTGGCAAGTGTACATCGATTGCGCCAAAATCGGCGAGGGTGGCTCGGCGGCATCCAACAGCACTGCGACAACGGCTGCAACGACTGCACCGACTGCGACGCCGACTGAGATGACTGCGACGACTGAAACGCCGACTGCAACGACTGCAACCCCATGGTCCACAACGCAACCAACTTATAGTGACAGCGTCGGAGCTGAAGCAAGCCTGACTGGAAGCAACTCGCGCTGCAATCGCAAGTAAGCTCCAGGTGGAAGTATATGGAATGTCTGATCTTCACGAAGCGTTATGTAGCAATGGTTACACAGTGTCGGTGTGCACAACAAGGATCACTGAGTTTACACTTTCGATGTTAGAAAATGCGTGTAGGACAAATTCTCGAACCTGAATAAAGCTTTGTGTGCAATTCTCACTCGTCCTTTTTGTATGGTGTACACCGAGTGGCTCCTCAGTCGGGGTGCCACCGGCTTATTTGAATGTTTACCTACCCAAAGCATGCGTTTGTCGGTGACCGACTGTCGTCTATTGCTGCGCCGAATTTGGCGATCTGGGGCAATTCTATGCTCAAGTCAAAACCGATCCAATACAAATCCAAGTCATTTTGCGGATCGCCAGTAACCTCTCGGCTAAGTGCGACTCACTGCTAATATAGTTTTGAATGGCTCGGGCGATTGGCGGGTCGAATGGGCTTCACACTGTGATTGCCTCTACTTGGCAGTGTTTTAGATGCTCATCGACTGAAGGGATCACAACTGAAGGGCAAACCGCTGCTGTCAAGTTGCCCCACTTGGTCTAGAAGGTAACCTGCTGATGAGCCTTGCAACCAGTCGAGAACTGATCAAATATTGATCTGCTGGTAGTAGCTTTCGCTGGTCTGGTCAGGAAAACAAAATGCAAGAATTAACTGAATAACCGCTACTCGTATGTTCTTTCGTATCCGTCCATGTCATTCTTTTTGTTCATGTGTGTGCCTCGGCCACCTTAACTTCTGCACGCAATATTGCCTCCTTCACGAATTCGCGCAGTCGTCTAGTAGCGGAAGTAAAGTCCCGTATCCTCACGCTGCTGCTCCTTCTGCGGCAGACCAGTCTCGCCGACGTCCCGCAAAATCTTGAAGCGCTCCGTGTCGGCCTCGTACTCTTCAAAGGTCTTGGCGTTCTCGGCAGCGTGCTGCTCTGCAAGCTGCGCGTACTCGGCCGAGCACTGCTGCATGAATTGCATCTCCTCCGCCGTGAGGTCGCGCAGGTAGCGGGCGGGCACACCCGACCAGAGCTGGCCTGAGGGCACCTTCTTGTTCTGGGTGACGATGGATCCGGCCGTGACGATGGACTTGGCGCCCACCTCGGCGCCGTCCAGCACCTGCGCGCCCGTGCCGATAATGCAGTGGTCCTGGATGGTGCAGGCGTGCACGATGGCGGCGGGGCCCACGGTCACGTTGTTGCCGATCTTGGTGGGTATGTCCTTGTGGATCTTGGCCACGTGCACCACGGCCTGGTCCTGGATGTTTGTGTTCTCGCCGATCGTGATGAAATTGACATCACCGCGCACCGTGGCGTTGTACCAGATGGAGCTGCCCTTGCCCACCTTGACATCGCCGATCACTGACGCGTTGGGCGCCACGAACGTGCCCTCCGCGAACGTCGGCGAGCGGCCGAGGTTCTTGACGGCGCGCGTGGACGGGTTCACTGCGGGGGCGCAACGCAACGGGGTCCGAGTCAAGTCAGTATCCACCTGATGAACGCACGACTACTCACGACGCTAGCTACGGGCGGGCGGCACACGTACGGTGCTCCGTGTAGGTGAACTTCCCTCCAGCGAGACGCCAACGCGGTCCAGCGACTGGCCCAGGGACCGGATGGCCTTGCCTGCCGATTGTTTCCACATGCCCGTTGCCTGTCTCCGAGTCTCTCGACGGCTTTGATTCCGCTGGTCTAGCACTCGCTCCTCGCCTCTCGTTCGCTCCCCTAACGGGCGTCAAATTGTGCCATAAAACCACTTTTTGTGCTACCTTTTATCAAGTCAGTACTCCTCTTTTGTCATCGGATTTTACGGATACTGTGTTGACTTGACTCTGATTTTGGTTCGTGAAACATGGACGTCGCTGAGCCGAGCGAGGAGCTGCGCGACTTTGACTACTCAGTGCGCGTGAACCTGGCCAACAGCTCGCTCTGCGGGGATCGACAACGCACGGTCGTGCTCAAGTTGCGTCTGGCCAAACCTGACGGGTCGGAGCGACAGGTGCGCAGAGATCTCGGGGTCTAAATCACCGAGGGAGACCCTAAAATGGGACGGATCTTGTGCTGCGATCGTTGTCAGGTGGTGCTGGAGCTGGACGACGCCCAACTCGCTCTGACTCTCAAGGACTTTGCTCACATCCACCAGGTATAGAGACAGCTAGTCGAATTCACTCTGCAGCTTCCAATGCAGCTCTAACACACTGTGTAAACTCATGCAGGAACTTCAAAAGCATCCATAATGTGAACCAGAGCACGCGAACGCACCCGATTCGTATATTCTCTACTTACTCCTCCACCTCGCCGCTGGCATGAAGTGCGAAACGCAGTCGTGCCAGCTTGGCTTCTCTCGCGATACACATCTCTGTCTACCTATGGCAAAAGCACCGTCGCTTGTCGCTCGCTTCTGCTTGCGCTGCCTTATGGTATCCTTTCACTCGACGGCTTCTGATCTTTTAAAACTACCTCTTCAGTCGGAAGTAGCTAGTTCATACGTTTCCGTCTTCCTAGACTCTCGCTTAGTCGTCCATGAAGAAGTAGTTGCCCGAGGACTTCTGCTCCATATCCTTCACCGAGTGGTACTTGTTGATACGTGGACGGAAGTTGGTCGGGTCCCGTCGGAACGTAATCTCCAATTGCTTCAGGAACTTGTTCATACCTGTCAGAAGGCTTTGTGGCGAGTGAGCGGTACATTCGATACCCGGATTGCCATCATATACCACCACACGGTCGGCCAAGTAGGTGGCCATAATGAAATCGTGCTCCACGACAAACGCCGTCTTCTTCGCGTGAAGAATGAAACGCTTGATAACCTTAGCAGCGATAATACGCTGCTCAGAATCCAAGTAAGCGGACGGCTCATCGATCAGGTAAATGTCGGCGGGCTTGCCCAGACACAGCACAATAGCCACACGCTGCAGCTCACCACCAGACAGGTGAGGCACAGCCTGGTCAATAATGTTATCCAGGTTCAGAGGCTTTGTCACGTCCGTCGCGAACTGCGGGTGCACGATGGCATCACGGATGCGGCGGTGCAGCAGCTCGCGCACCGTGCCCTGGAACTTGGGCGCGATCTTCTGCGGCTTGTAACTAATGGTAGAGGTGTCGTAGCGCAGTGCACAGTGCGACATGGCATCGCCGTCACCAGCCTTCTCAGCCGCCTCCATCTCATCCGACTTCAGCAGACCAGCAAGCATACGGATGAACGTCGTCTTACCCGTACCGTTCTCACCAAGCATACAGATAATTTCTGAGTTCGTGAAGTCACCAGGCTCGACGTGCAGCGTGAAAGCCGTCTCCTTCTTCTTCTTGTACATCGTCTTCGTCATAGCCGGGTAGTTAAAGGAGTTCGCATCACCGTCGCCGGTGCCAAGCTCATCGGCGTTCTGCGAGACCTTGAACGTAAGCTCCTCCGTACGGAAACGCAGGTTCTCCGTGGGCACGAAACCAGCCAGGAAAATGTTAATACCTTCACGCACGCTGAAGGGCATCGTGACCACACCGTAGGCCGACGGGGTACCGTACAGCACGCAGATATAGTCGGACAGGTAATCCAGCACACTTAAATCGTGCTCCACACAGATGACGTACGATCGAGCGTTATCGTCCACCATGGAGCGGATCACCAGAGCGGCCTTTAGACGCTGACGCACGTCCAGATACGAGGACGGTTCATCGAACATGTAGATGTCGGCATTTTGCACGGCCACCACTGCGATGGCGAAACGTTGCAGCTCTCCACCAGACAGGTTCTCAATGTCACGGTCCTGTACGTGGGACAGGTCCAGCTCGTTTAGGAAGTGGTCAAGCTTTTCCTGCTTCTCGCAACGGGCCGACAGGATTTTGATGACTGAACCCTTGACGGCCCTGGGGATCTTGTCGACATACTGCGGCTTGGTGATGGCCTTCAGGTTGTCCTCCAGGATGCGCGTGAAGTAGTTCTGCAGCTCCGATCCACGGAAGTGAGTCAGGATCTCCTGCCACTCGGGCGGGGCGTCGTACTTGCCAAGGTTGGGCTTGAGCTTGCCTGCCAGGATGCGCAGCGCCGTAGACTTACCGATACCGTTGGTGCCGACCAGACCCAACACCTGCCCGGGGCGGGGCATGGGGAGACGGTGCAGCTTGAAGGTGTTAGCGCCGTAGCGGTGCGTCGTGTTGCTCTCTAGGTCCTTGGGCAGGTTGATGATGTTGATGGCCTCGAACGGGCACTTCTTGACGCAGATACCGCAGCCGATGCAGAGCTGCAGCAGATAGAACAAAGGGTATGTGGTGAGCTACCAACACTTTCTCTTCCCCCCTTCCTGCTGATCCAGCTCAGCACGCGTCCGTTACCTGCTCCGAGATGAAGGCCACCTTGCTCCTGGGCGACACCTCAATGCAGAGCTTGCCCATGCGCACCACGGGGCACGACTTTTGCACTCCTGGCGACATTTCTTGGGCTTGCACTTGTCCGTGCTCACGATGGCGATACGCGTCAGCTTGTCCGACATCTTCGCTTCCGTTCCGTGGGTCCTGTCCAGTACTGAAGGCGAGCAGGTGCCTCCCCTTCGAACGCGTCACTTGGGTTTTGTATATCCCGGCAGTTGGCTGGTTCACAAATTCCCCGCAGAAGTCGATATTGTGTTGAACAGGGGCACTGGCGACGGGGAATTGATGGCCGCGGGGACCGATGAGTGACGCTAGAAACGTTGACGAGTCCCCGCGGCCGCGCACATGATTGTCGCGTGCGTTGGGACCGTGCTCGGCGAGGTCGGAGGCTCGACGCCAAAGGGAAGCAATCGCCTGTACAAGACACGGCCTGGTTCAGTAGATGCCAAGTGTGATACAAAATGAAGCCTGCCACCTAGAAAACTCGCTGCGCTGTCGTAGTGAAAAGAAGCTATATGCATTGGAGATGACAATCCGCGGGACTAACTTTACTGATCTAAGACCATGGAGGACGGCGCCTCCTTGGCCGCCGCGTCCTTCTGCTTGGAGGCCGACACGTTGAGCTGCGCCTGGTCCTTGAGCGCCGCCGCGGCCGGCTCGATGAGCGAGATGTTCTGCTCCAACTCGCGGAGGTCGCGGGCCTTCTCCTTGGCCTTGCTGTCCTTCATGCGGTTCTTGTAGAAGGCGGCCTCGCGCTTCTCCTTGATCTGCTGCACGCGCTCGATGGCGTGGATGGTGGCACCCATGAGCTCGCGGTCGTACTTGACGGCACGGTGGCGCTGCTTGTCAAAGTCGAACGTTGTGTCCAGGGCCATCTCCTTGCCGGCGGACTTCCGGAAGGACTTGGTCCACTTCACCTTGCGCGGGTTGCGCTTGCGGTTGAAGTTCTTGTGGCACTTGAGCGGCAGAAGCGGAACACCTTGCTGTCATTGCGCACAAACGTGAGGCCGTGGCCCGGGTACACAGGGCTGGAGCAGAAGTAGCACGTGTGAATGCGCATCGTGCTTTAGCGTCGGTCGCTGCCTGTCGTCTGCTACTGCTGCGGCCGGAATACGGTCTCTGCTTGCCTGCCTGCGTCAAACACTGGCTCAAATCAAACTCGACCATTGGTTGGCCGCGAGGGACACGACTTATGTAAACAAGCAACTCGGCGCTCAACTTCTTAGTGCAACTTAAGTTCGAATAACAAGTTGGGCAAAAACCGACGAGGAACGATGTTCAAAACTTTTGGCAAGCAGCTGTGGATGTTTATTATCTGTTCGCCTTGCTTGTATGTACGCCCTCTCTCGTGCGTGATAGCTATCCTAGCCTTGTGTTTCCGTCATCGGAAAAAAGTCGGCGACGACGCGGAGCCTTGAAATGGCCACCATGTCGGTACGCAGACGCTCGAGTCGAACGCCCAGTTACAGTCTGAAGCCGTCCGTCCACCTTCACAATATAATCTACAATCACCACATCCTCCGTTCAGTGCGCCTAGCTTGCTATCTCAACGCTTGATGCGTGAAGAGTAGAGGTCGCTTAAGGCCAGCGGGCCCTGAGCCTCGGAGTCGCGGAGATCGTCAGCGGTCAGGACGTCCTCCTTCACCTGGAGGACCTCTTGCTGCTCCGCGTTGGCGCGGTGCTGCTTGATGCGCACGGACACAGCCGTGAGGTTCAGATCCGTCACTGTTGACGAGACACTGTTGTCGAAGGTAGGACGTGCACTATTGTCAACGCTCACGACCGAGGTAGGACCCGAGGAATCCACCTCGTCCTCCATAATGTCGTTGAACATAATATGGCGAGGAGCGTTGAACTGGTCGAACGCAACATTCTTGGGTGGAAACGACTTGGATGTGTTTTCCAGACCAGCCATCTCCGTGTAATTGCCACGACCCGTGGCAGGAGTCTCGATGGTGATACTCTGGGGGTGATGTCTCCCGTGCTTAGATTATCCTCGTCTGCAAGAGCACCTTTACGGCACATTGGTCCCGCAAACTGGATAGGGCTGTCGTTCTTCTTGATAGCAGCCCCGGAGCTGCGTCGCCCGCGGTTCAATGCGCTCAGATACGTGCTGTTCCGACGCATAGTAGCTTCATGCATACTGAGCATGGCAAACTCTTCGTCGCCATCACTCACAACTGCCAACGCTCCTGTACTTGATGTTCCAGCGGCAAAGCCGAACATGCCTCTGCGCTTCGAAGTGTGTTTGCTAGCCGTCGGCTCAGGGGTCGCTCGGTCTTCGAGCGCAGCGTCACGAAGCCGATGGCCGCCAAAGCTACAACCACGATGCCAGCAATGATGAGCACACAGATGACTTCCGTTGATACACCTGAGCTGCTCGAGTCTGACGTTGACTCCGAGTATGGTTGCGTCGTCGTGCTGTCTGTAGTAGTCGCACTAGAGCGCGACAACACCTGTACCTCAAGAGAAACGGCGTAGTCGTAGCGCTTGGACGTCGGAGTGCTGCTGGGCAAGATCAAATGCGCCAGCAACGTGTAGTTTCCAGCTGCATCAAAAGACAGCTCTGACGAGTCAAACTCAGCAAGACCATCCGTCGAGAAGTTCATCGGAACATTGGTTGTGTTCTCCGTTAGCTGCGACCCGGTGGTCACAGGGTTGCAGTCGGCACCGTACAGGCAGGTACGGAGTCGAGAGGCCGTGATCTCATAGTACTTCTGCGAGATGCGGTCCTCGCCAACCGACAGGTTCGTCAGGCCAAAGTCGTTTGATAGCAGGCTGCCGTCCGATCCTTCGCGCAACGTGGCGTTCCACGAAATGTCCACCGCGTCGTACGCGTACACGTCGCCCGTGGGCCAAGTAAGCGACAACTCCAGCGGGCAGCCGTCGCCCTTGGCGCTCGTCATCTGGACGGACGAGCCGTCTACCGTGTTGGAGTAGATGGACGTGTCCACCTCCCAGCAGTACGTCGTTGCGCCGTCCATCGTGAAATCGGATGAAGACGACGCCGCTGAAGTCGCGACGGCCACCTGCACCGCGTTCAGCAGCGTGACAGCCACGAGGGGCAGCCAGACGGCCACGCGCACTCGTCCGCACCTGTTCGCGCTGCTTCTCCTGCTTCTAGGATTCGAGGCTCTGGTCTGCCTGCATCGTCGACACCGAGTGGCCATTGCGCGCTGCTGACTGTCATGTTCCTGCATGGGGGCGGAACACCGAGAGTCTCCGTGTGAACGCGATGGTTCTGACGTGCTTCCTCCGCGTTGGAGACCTATCGATATCTGGGTGGCGCCGCCGCCTATCTGCCCTACGCGCTCGCCTCCAGCCTGCGCTTTGCTGCCTCGACTGCGTTCTGTGCTCTGGCGCTTGATCGGCATCGTCTCCTCTACCCGCATTGGCCGGTCCGGCTATAGGGTTCAGGGCCTTCAGTTCAAACTCCACCAATCATGGCCGCTCTCAGCTAAATTCTCGGATAAGAGTTGCCGCGATCCCAGCTGGAAGGCCCGCCAGCTGGTGGGGTGCAAGGCAACTTTCGGTCCGCGCGCAGGAGGCAATCGTGCTTTCTTTTCCCGAGGAGCGGCGCGCAACGAAACGAGCTCGGTGCGGAGCTGTGAGATTCACCGGCTAAATGGTATCGACGCGTTGCAAGGGCACCGATCGCCTCGGTGCGCCATAGCACTGCTGGAAAACACATCCTGCAGAGGGGGTAATGTCACCTCGCAGTAATGCACGGCAAGGACTTAAGCGGGACAACATGTAAATGTATGAACGATAGTGAACGTGGTCGCAGTTTGCGCAGCAGCCCCGCAACAACTCAATGAACAAGGACTTGGCCGGCCACGAGGCAAACGGGGCTCAGTGCGACCGAGCGGCAATGCCTGCAGATTGTTGGTCCCTCCGACCACCGTCGTCGACGTTGTCGAGGCTATCCGCCCACCGCAGGCTTCACTGCCTTGTCACTGTGTCTGGCAAGTTGCCAGGCAGGCCGCATGCCCATCGTGGTGATTCAGAGTCCCCTTTGTCTCAGTTTGCGTGAGAAGGTTCCGACGCGTCGATCGTCGGCACCGGGTCAGGCTGCGACCTCGGCTACTCATCAGTGCGCTCCGCGGTAGCAGCAAGGGTGTCAGTACTGTTCGCTAGGGATTTTCTTTTCGGGCCTGCAAGTGCTTGCATGAATATCTGCTCCATAATGCTCTCTACTAACCATACTGTAGTAGTAAAGTCTCTACGTGGATCGTGTAAGCAAGTCCTGCTTCCTTCATCTCCGGGACCTGTCTGTCAAAGCGACGCAGTGAGCATTGCTGAGCAATACACGTAAACATGAATCCATTATAATCTTGCGATTGGCATAGAACTTATTAATAATCAATAAGGCAAAGCCCATTGAAAACAATTGATTCCAAGGCTTTCCGTCAAATAGTTTGCCTCCCTCTGAACAGCAGTTGTGTTGCTTCAACTACATATCTACCTGGCAAGGATCACCTCAAACTTCATTTACCGTAGGTACCGATACAGCCTCAGTCGACGGTCTGAACAATACATTGGTTTCTATTGTTGAAAGTGTGCGGACCAAACAGTAGAATCGTGCTCATCGAATTTTGCGTTCTTACCGGTAGCTTCGTCGTAGGAGCAATGATGCAGGTGCAAAGACTCTTTGCTCTTTGCCAAAGAGCACTTGCATATGATGCAGTGGTATACCCCAACTCATATCCTTTAGGACGAATCTGAGGCAGATTGCCATGACCTCAGTTTCTTCAACTGGCAGTCGACGATGTCCCTCCTTGAAGATGTGGGTGACTGAGAAGAAAGAGAAATGATGTTCACGATTTACCGGGACTATCGACTTCGAGATCGGTGAACTCCTTACTACATGTAATTCTGCAATGCATATCACTTGATATTCTCCAGCTGCTCTCATTACCATAATTGACGTTGTCCATGGTGGCAAGAGTCGCTATCCAGGATTGTCAGCCTAAAGCTCCACGTCACTGTCTACTCTCCGTGGTCGAGCATTGCTGCCTTCCGTCAGGCGGTAGCTCTCCCCGTACTGCGCGTAGCCAGCGCGCCCCATAGCACGAGTCTCGAGCAGCTTGGTGGGATGCACCGGACCCATTGGATCCGTTCGTACCATCCAAGCTCCGGTTGGCAGGGATACTCCACGATCCGGTAGCCCTCGCGGTACCCGCATCCGATTCAGCCACATTGTCCTTTGCGTTGATCGAATACAGCTCTGAAGCAGCGTCGTACGGCGGCGGTGGTGGATAACCGAAGTTGCTCACATCGTTGGCGTTATGGCGGTCGCCCTGCCGGCGCCAGACTACAACTGCAACGACAAGTAGTGCCACCACCACGATGACTCCTCCAACAATGATTCCAATGATTGCAGCTTGTGACATGCCTCCACTGCTATCACTGGAGGTCGTCGACGGGGCCTCTGTCGTGTCGGCTTCGCTGGCCTCCGTCACGGTGAGCTTCACGTACACGGCGTAAGCAAATTGCTTCGAGGAGTTAGTGTCGGGCATGATGATGTGTGCCAGCACAGAATACGCTCCAGTAGTCCGGAACTGCACCGCATCTTCAAAGTTAGCGGCATTGTCGGTGAGGTTGGCAATCTGGTTGGAGGTCTTGTCCTCGAGCTGCTCGCCGTCGTAAAACGGATCGCAGCCTGACTGGTATACACATGAGTGTACATTGGAGTGCACGATTTGCGCCGTACGGCCGCTCGAGTCCTGCCCGTAAGCCAGCTTGGTCATGTTGACCAAGTTTGGGCTGTCGAAGTCCGCGGCGACCGTCCATGTAACGTTCACGGGTGTGTTCACTGCCACCGACGTCGAGGCCAGCTCAACCGTCATCGTGATCGGACAGCCTTCGGTCCCGGAGAACTCCTCCGAGCGGTCTGCCTCGGTCAGCTTGGAATTGGATGCGGGTTCATCGATATGCCAGCAGTACGTCTTCTTGCCGTCGTCGTCGTAGTCTTGTCATGGAGGGATCAGATAGTCAGAAAGCAATCTCTAGACGTCCTCTATCGCCAGGCAAAGTGAAACGTACTGGTTCCGAGGGCGACCACCGTCGAAGGCAGCACCTGCGACCCGATCACCGCCAAAGCACCGAAAATCTGCAGGCGGCGCACCATGTTCGTTTGTTAAACGATTTTGAGTTAGGGGGCGGAGAAGGAAATCCACCAGACGTGATGGTGGTACGGCAGTTTTTCACCCATCGGTCTCGCTTGAACCCAAAACAGCAAAACCCACTTCAACTTGTGAGTATTGATACTGTACCGGAAGTGCGCGCTTAAGTCCGCAGAGCCTTCTATTCAGTGTGCATTACTGCAGAGGCGGAAAAATCCAAAAAGCGACTTTACTTGATGCAACTCAAATTTGCCGATCCCATCTGGCGTGGAGGAGTAACGTCGTCGCGACCAGGCTGCTGCTCAGCGATTGTCGCCGTGGTCCGCCGTCTCCATTAGCGAACGAACGAGCTTCCAGGACCACGATGGCCGCGCGCATGAGCGAGATCGGCATGTCGGCCGTGCGGGCCAGCGAGATCGGCATGCGCCACAGCGCCGCCAGTGCGTGCTCCGTCCCTGTCGCCACATCCTCCCGCCACCGCCTCTGACTCTCTCTGTGTCTGCTGCTCTGTCCGTCGCTCTGTGCGCAGATCTACAGATGATGGTGGGGACGGTCGCCCACAAGGCGCACGGCGTCGCCGCCATCTTGACGCGCAGCACCAGTCGCAACCGCAAGCGCGAGCCCAAGACGACGCCCACCACCACAGCGGAGGACGACGACTCGCCGCTCTCTCAGATTGAGGACCTGTCGGAGCCGGAAGAGGAGGCGCCAGAGTCCGAGCCGGCGCAAATGAAGCAGCTAGGGCAGGAACCGGAGCTGGAGAACAAGCCACTGCTTCCGTGGGAAGTTCGTGGGGAAGATGGCGAGACGCAAGAGAATGTCAGTGTAAAGGAGAAGGTTCTGGAGCTTGCTGTGTACCGTCGGACGTTCGTGGAGCCGGCGGACGGCGACGAGGAATACATATTCGACTATGCAGAGCTGAAGAGTGTGGCACGCGAGCTGCTACTCAGCAACCCGAACCTACGCGAAAAACGTGAGATTCTCGTGGAGGTAGTGCCTGCTGTGGTCACAGAGGAGGTGTTCTGGCGCAACTTTTTTGCGCTGCAACGCTGTCCGGGTGGTGGACGGCCTACCTTCGTATTTGCCAGAGATGGAGCAAGCCCCATGCCCACCGGTGCCTTTGCCAGGCTTAGACGTGGTCTATTTCGCAAGAAGAAGCAGTCGTCATCATCGAGGTCGAACAAGCAGCGTTGCGGTTTGCTGGGTGGACGATCTAGCTCTGGAGACAGCCCTGAAGCAGCTCCCAGCGAAGTGGAACTTGGCGACCTAGAACTCGATATGGACGGCGAAATCGAGAAGGAGCTTGTTAAACGCCGTCCATCGCGCGCCGTGGAAATGCACAAGCAGCCGGTACTGCCTTGCAAAACCAATGAGGTGGAGAACTCAGCCTCAGGTCAAGTTAACGAAGCTGAGAAACCAGAAGGCAACGATGTCACGAAACCAAAGAACACATATTCGTGCGATGTGAAAGTAGCGGCAGACAAAACCTGCTGCGAGGCGAAGGAATCGGCCGACAAGTCTTCCAACCAGACCGAGAACGACTCGGAGTACGCCCCCATACTTGTGTAGTGCGAAAGAGCTAAGAGCTAAGAGCCAAGTGCGTAATAATCTACGTTGTGTCGTTGTGTGTATGTAGTGAAATTGTCATGGATCAACTTCTTCCGTTGGTGTTTGAACGACTTGAGAGGGACCAGTGATGATGAAGAAGAACCAACAACGATTCGATGAGGGTAGAATGACCCGAGGGAAGCAGCAGCCTATGGTACGTTTGGGTGTTGAAATTTTTCCATCATGAGCATTAAATAAAAGCTGTACTACATGACAGAGCGTCTGTCCTGGACGTGTGAGGTGGAGTTTCTGATGGAACGCCCACTTGTTAGGATCGGGTATGAGATAGGGAGGTTGCACGACGGACCTCACTCGCAATCGACGTAGTTAGAATTGACGCGCCCAGCCTCGTCCAACTGGAGTGACGCTATCCATCGCGCCGGTTTGGCGCAGTCGACGGGGATCTGCACTTCGATCGGGGGCCCCCGCCATAGACATTCTGGTAATAGTCCCAGCTCTTTTTGTTAATCATCCGGAAGTCCTTCTTGATAACCAGGCCGGTCTTGATCTGGAACGTGCCGTTCATCAAGTTGTCGGAGATCAGCGGCATATTGTCGACGGAGCCCGGATTGTGAGTCTCGTCGCCCTTGTACTTGGATACAAAAAGCAACCAATTGCGGATCCAGTCGGCGCTTACGGCGAACCACATCTCGCCAGGGCTTGGTCGTGTTTGGTGGAAGCTCTGCAGCGTCCGCACCTCTGCGCGAATGTCGTGCACCACAAGAGACTTGGAGCTACGCCCGAACTCGTCTTCGTGGGCAACCAACGTGTTGACCATGTTGGACACGCGACCGTCCGTCATAACGGTGTAGCTGGACGGTACTCCGTAGCCGTTGAAGCGCACGGTGAGCTTGCCTGACTTGCGGTTGCTCGGGCCTTCCAGGGCCTCTCGCCGCACCATCTCTTCCGTCGGCTGCAGGTGGAACGTCTGCTCGTGCGGTGGTTGCTGCAGGAAGTACACAATACACGTCAGTCAGCACAGGTCCCGCCAGACTCTTCCACCGTACTCTCTTCTCTGCAGACGTACCATTTTAAGGTCCATGATCTCGCGCAGCGACAGCAGCAGCTGTCCAATGTCCTTCTTGATAATGCCGAACTTCTCCACGTGACGCACCACGAACAGCACGCCCACGACGCTGTCAGTGTCGACGTCCCCAAAGTCCACGTCGAAGTTCCAAATCGGGTTTAGCGAGCTCTTGACCACCTTGGAGCGCAGAGGCTTCGTCGTCATGGCGTGTGGGTGCGCGCTCCCTCCGGGCAGCGACGTGCTGCTGTGGCGGTGGCTGCGCGTGGGCGCGGGCGGCGCCTTGTTGAGATCGTTGCCGAGGTCCCAGCCGGCGCTGCGCTGCAGGGGCGAGGAGCCGTCGTCGTGCACGAGCGAGACCTCCACCATGGGGTTACTGGTGATGCCTTTGTGCATGGGGCGCAGCGCCACGGCTGCCACCACGCGCACGTCCACGACGCAGGGCGTTGTCATGGCCTCGAGCGCCGAGGAGCCGGGCACCAGCAGCGGCGCGTCGTGGCGCGGGGACAGCTCTACGGCGCCGAAGCGGTCGGACGCAGACATCATGGCGGAGCGAGCGAAGGTCCGACCCTGGCTGGAAGGGAGCGCAAATGCACCGCGCGGCTAGAACTGCGGTGGGCGGCGTCTCAAAGGCGGAAGTGCCTATCGACGGACGACTGGAAATTGCGACGTCCGAACCCACAGGCATACAAAGAGCAAGTGAACCCACGGCTCACACACTTTCGTCTTTTTTCTTGTCGAGTCTGTCGATACTTATGCTAGCTAACCCTGTGTAAGCAGTTATATTGTCATCATAGAGCGTTTACTATTGACCACCTCATTTACACTAATGATTTGAACCCTCTTTATTTTAGTGTGATATCGCTAAGTATAGATTGCATAACATGTACAACATTGAGGCAGGTTTTCAATCACGACGCCACAATAGAGACGGTGGAAAACAGCAGACGCCTTGGCGGAACAGCTTGCGGCGCCGATAACGACGTATTGGCAATGATATCACTTCGACGGTGAAGACAGCCCTGGGCAGTCCAGTGGACTCGAACGCACTGCGAGTCCTCAGGACTCCGCGTCAGGACTTGGGTGCATTTTCGTCGTGGGCAAATCACTTTTGATCTGCAATGATGCAGGTGCACCTATTTTTAGCTGCTAAAAAAAAGCAAATCCACCCGATAAGAAGGCCGCTGCAAGCCCGATCTTCAAAGGTCGCAATGGCCGTCACTGCGACTGCTGCCGACTGCCGACCATGAAGCGGGTGCAGCTCAAGGCCGGCCGCCCACCAAGCGCCGAGCAGCGCGTGGCGTCTCCTGTGTCTCCGCCGATGTCGCCCGCAGCTTCCCCGCGCCTCCGCAAGCCAATGGCCACCACCGCCGACCAGATCCTCTACGCGCAGCCTGCAAGCGTCCACTTCGGCGGCTTCCAGCTCGACCGCCCAATGCAGCAGCGCGTCCGCGTGCACAACAACAGCGCCAGAGCGGTCCGGCTGCGCTACACCTTCCCGATGGGGAAAAAGGGCTTCCGAGCGACGTTCGCCAGTGCCGACCGCCCGTCGTTCGTGTCGGCGGGGCTATGCGAGGAGATCCTGGTGTCGTTCACTCCCCAGCAGGCTTCCAGTACTACTACGACTGCATCCAGGTGCGCTGCGAAGAGGTTGCCTACGGTTCCAGCACCGACGTGATCCGTGGAGGCGCTACGCTGATTCCGCTGCATGCATACCCCGTGGTGAACGAGGTATCGTTCCCG
This sequence comes from Phytophthora constricta, assembly GCA_011947335.1. Classification (NCBI taxonomy): domain Eukaryota; phylum Oomycota; class Peronosporomycetes; order Peronosporales; family Peronosporaceae; genus Phytophthora; species Phytophthora constricta. Next base: position 271,632 of record JAAVTI010000752.1, read on the forward strand.
ACGCGCATGGACTTTGGCGTTGTGCCCCGCGGTACGTGCGCCCGGCGACAGGTGGCTATCACGTGTTCAGTACCAGTGGAGTTCGAGTACGAGCTGCGTGTGACGAAACCACACCCAGCCTTCACCATATTTCCGCTCACTGGGTGCATTCCACCCCGCGGTGAAGCACGCATTGAGCTCGAATTCCGACCAACCCTCTACGCTACAGCTAGTGCTGAACTGGAGCTGCATGTCTCGCAGTTAAGCTTTGTCCCACGAGCCTGCATGCTCGCAGGCTCGTCCTCTAGCACGGCTGTTGATGCTTCCTCGGTAGTTGAAGTTGTAGAGCAGAGACTACGCTCAGCTACGTCGCCACGGTCCGAGGAGAAAGCACAGCACCGCTCCGCAATACAGAAGAAGTCGAGCAGACCATCTACGCCTCGAGGCGAAGCAAAGACTAGCAGCAGACACACCACACAAGAAGAGCCTCCGTTTGAGAATTGCGACGGGGGAGCTCGAGAAGGTTCGTGGTATCGAGATTCCTCACGACCTGAATTCCGTCACGAGTGTGAGTTTTGTGCTAAACCAAGAGCCTGGGAAGCTCAAGCCCAAAGACCTGAAGAAGGCTATTTCAGCTAACCGTTCACTGCGTCAGCAGCAACGAGAGGAACAGGTCAAGCTTAGCTCAGGAAATAATAGTATCGGTGAAGAAAACGAAGAGGCCTCGATGCTGAGCTTTCGCGCTCTTGTGCGCGAAGAAGAGGGCTACCTTGAGAGAGCGCAAGTTAGCAAGCAGGTCAAAGACATGTTCTTTCAGCAGGAGCTGGGGGAGGTGTCACAGGCGGAAAAGGCATTGGAGTTCCAGAGCCACAAAGTGCATTTGGGTCAGCGACTGCTGTCAAACGAGCAACTTGCTTATCTCACTCATCTCCGGTATTTGAACTCGTTTGCATTGGCACGGCAGCAGCGCGATAAGCTTCGAGCGACTTTTGTCAACATCAGGTACAATCCACCTGTTGTTTCCGATCATCAACAGAAAACAAGCGACGAAGAGCAACTGCTGCTTCTTGGTGAGCTGAAGACATCTGTGCTTACGGCGCATTTCGTGCCGGCATACACACCAGATTTTAAGACATACAAGAATGACTTGTGGGCGCGGCGTCAACGTGTACTCCGTCGTTTAGTTCGCGCTGTATCCAGGTGCGTTATACGCCTTCGAGCCCAAAAACGGTTCAATCGCATTCGTGCATGGCTTGGCAGCGCCAAAACTCGCGAGCAGGTTCGCGAGAAAGTGGCCCTAGATTGGCAGCGCAGTACTCACAGCAGCGATAATGGGGTCGTAATCCCGGAATCTACTGTGCAAGCAACTCAAGCTAAAAGTCAAGGTAGCGTCGACACGGAAGCGAATCGTCAATGCTACCTGTCCAGTTTTCCATTGGTAGAAGAGAGCACTGCTCAGAAATGCCGTGAGCCCATTGATTTGCCACCAGATTGGGACCTTAAGTTTAACTCGCTCAAGTTTTGAAGCTCAAGCCACGTGACGAGGCGCTTTTAATGGGCCACGAGCCACTGCCACTTCCAACACTCCCAACGTACGTGCCACTGAAGCAAAGCCGCAAGTTACGGCAGGGTGCAGCAGGTGAATGCGGTGTCTTGATATCGTTGCTGCTGCCTCCAGTTGCAGCCTCTGATCCTGCCTCCGCAGAATTGAGGGAAATTCAGACTCCATCCTTATTGGAATTAATGCCCCACGACGCTTTCTTACGACCGCAAGCTAGCGTGCGGCCGTGTGTAGACATACAAAGTCCACGCGAGACCGATCCAAGTTATGCTCTTCGCCCGCAACGCGTATTTCGTTCCCCTCCTTCAACCTTCTCAGCCTGGCAGAGTTCTCAGATTGGGCTTCAAAGCATCGTGGGGTCTCATGATAGTGCAAGTCTCTGTATGTCTGACGTATTTGTTGCCACAGCAGAGAGAAAGCAGGTCGAACCATTGTTTCCTGCTCCAATAGACAATGGACTTTTAAGGTTTGGAGATATCTGGAATGTTGCGACTGCTGCGATTCCCACTCTAGCTGCGCATGCGGAAGATGTCCCCTGTCTTTCTGACAGTGAGAGCGATAATGATGGCGATAATGGTTTAGGTCCTGCTGCTGCGTTGCAAGTCAATTGGAAACGTGCAGTGACGCTTTTTGAGGATTCAACTGAGGAGCAACAAGGCGGGAAGGAGGAAATTTCCCGCGGCGACCCCTACGAAGATGGCGAGCTACTAGGGCGAGCGAAGGGCGTGTACAGCTTTGAACGGTATCGACATCTTATTCGGCAGGAACGCTCATACAACGTACACCGCCAAGACCTACTGGAGAGACTTCCCAAGGTTCACTACAATTTGTTTGTTTGCATGTTTGCGGGAAGCGTGTCTAAGTTGTATTTTTGCGTCTCTACGTAGTTACTTGAGGCGGTTGCGTCGCAGATCGAGCACCCAGACTACACACTGGTGGTCCAAGGTCATGGCCCTGATCGCACACTGCATAATCGGAAGCCTGATCGTAACTAATCATCAATAAGAGTCTATCAGAGCACTTCCTGTACCGGTATACTAATTCCAGTTCCCGCATAATGTCTGCTGATCAATAAGTAACGCACAGTTTTTTACTTTTCTGAAGAAAGGAGCTCTGCTAGGGTTAGCCAGTATCTCCTATTAAACTGGAATGTAATCACACCTGCTTTCGACGTCCGATTGAAGACGGAAGTACACGTTGCGAACTGCGGGTGTTGCCGCGAACGCAAAAATCAAACGGATGACGTGTCGATCCAGGTCTCGGAGTCGTACCCCCATTGAGGGCGATCTGCGAGCCCGCTTTAACTTGCTCGAAGCGTGTTCCTGGCGGTTCGAACCCATCACACTAAGGAAGGCGAGTTTGGACTTTATCGGCAGCTCAGCACCAATCACTGCCAGTTTCTCGAGATGCTGCCCCTTGAACAGCATCATGAATGCCAGATTCAGTTCCGTCGATACGATATCCAGGTATTCCAATGAGCGATTCAGTCGCAGCATGAGCAGTAGTGTCACGCACAGCTCTTCCATGGGGGATTGTAATACGCTGCTCAAAATCACGGCGCATTCGGACGCGCAGTCGTCGCACTGAATTGGCAAATGGATTGCCAGTCGCGCATAGCAGCCGGACTGTAGCGGTAACATCCTCGAAAGACACTGGCGTTTCTGCAGGCAACGCCACGCTTTGTTCTGGTGTTTAATATCACGAGCACGGAAGCGAGCCTCAAGAGCAGGCATGCAGATGGCGACCTCAACGAGACAAGGGCAGCTTGCAACAATACGCTTCAAATAGTTCGTATCGAATCTATTCAATTGCAGAGTTAGATACTTCAGCGAATTTCCAATAAGCTCCAGGAAGTGACAAAGAACGTCTTCCTCAGGATCTTCCAAAAACATGACCACAAGTGACGATAGTCCAGTCGCAGCATCCAGTGATAATGCCTTATCATCAGGGACAAGACTCGCTTGACGAGTTTGACATCTGCCAAAACCAGGAACTAAAACATCAACCCACCCATTTTCCGCACTGCTGCTCAATAACTTGGCTCCACGTATTTCCTTGCGTACCGTGAAATTCGCGTTGTTTCCGAGAGCTTCATTTGCGTCCATCGGTTGTAGTCGTATAGACGCCTTCACCTTGATAAAAACACCACTGTTTTGTTGCAGCTGGGGTGCCAAACCGAGTAGATCTTCTTCAGGTCTATCGGAGCTCATGACAGCACGCATTGCCTCCACATCCTCTGCGATGATGCGCACATCTCGAAGCGTAAGATTCTGCAACCGTGAATAGCGACGGGCTCTTTTGGAGAAGAAACCATAGCAAACCCACTGCCATCTCCATCTAAACAGTTCCGCGTCACCATTTTCTTGCATAACGATCGACAGTTTTGAGGCCGTTTGATTTACTGAAGCCGCTGAGCACATGCGCTCAAAAACCAGCATCTCGAGGGTTCGCAATGGAAGTTTACCGAATCCAATTGGATTTGGTCCAACACATCGGTTTTGGAAACACGTGGGCCAGTCACAAGTTTCGCCATATTCCCGCTTTGCCCATTGTGTTCAACACTAGGTTTACGTGGGGCTCCACCAAACAGGTTTGTCAGCAATTTTCCAACTGCTTTTCGAGCACCCCTCTTTTGCAGGCGCCGCCAATGCATTCCCGAGCTGTTGGCGAAAGCCCAGCCCGGAACAGCGGATGCCTTCACGAGCAAGGTTTTCCACAAGCGCTGCCAACTCCGACCTAATCTGAACCGGCCGCAGATCTGCCAGCACTCCTTCCACTACGAATGTCACTCGCGGGTAGCCCTTCCGGCCTGTAGGTCTCTTCCACGAGCTTTCTCGGATGTGGCGAATTGCTCCAATCACATTCTGGAAGTATTTCACTACTGCTCCGGGGCTCCTCATCGAGTAAGGTCCGACGTTAACCGTGATCGGGACCTCCACTTCGTCGGGAACATCTCCAATGTCCGGTTGTTTCTCTCTCAGATCTCGACAATGTTTTTCATCGTGGCGTCGTATTCTTTGCTGTACTTTGCATGCTGCTCCACTCCGCAGAACTGCGCCAGATCTCCCTTCAAAGCTGAATTTGCGTCTGTCCCGAGCACAAAATCCCTCGTGAAAGTTGTCGTAGTCGTCGTCAGAGATCCGCCTCCCGAACGGCAGTTCGACCACGAACCGCGCCGGGAACTCGCCGTCGAACTCTTCAGGGACCGAGAACTGGTAGTTCAGCACCTTGGCGCGCACCAGCAGGCGCCTCCACGCGTCGTTGTCCACCCGAGCCACGACGGAGAGCAGCGCCAGCGTCTCTCGCAGCTTCTGCCGCTGTGCCAAATACTCGCGTTCGGCCTCCTCGTCCGACTGCCGAAGCCTAATGCTCGGCTGGCGCGGGGAGTAAATCTTGAGCCCGCGGGCGAACTGGTCGGGAGGGTCCGTCGACTCTCCGAATGCGTAGCCCACGCGGTCGCGCAGGTTCTCGCACCACGGCAGCATGAACTGCCAGGCCTCGGCCACCGTGGCCACATCCCCGTCCATTGGGTCGAACAGTATTCTCAATCAACGAGATGGGTACCATTGTACTTTCTGAAGGACTTGACCCAATTGGAGACGAAAGGTTGATCTGCTTAACGCAAATGCAGTGCAGAACTTGGAAGTTCGTTTTTTTGTTTGTAGCTCACTCGTGCAGTTTGGCTGGATTGAATGGTCAGTATTACTTCTCGCAAACTTAGATGGACTGCACTACGTGCGCGGGCGGCGGGGGCTGGTCGGTGTTTTTGTTTGTATCAGCATGAGGCATAAGTAGTCTGGAAATGAGCCCTCGTGACTTCCATTAAAGATGCTAGTGCCCCTCAGGCACTCCTCCTCTTCCCCAACTCACACTTCACATCACACCTAGGATAGATACTCGCGGGAAGTCGGAGCGTAACCGAATTCCATGTTTTTAATCGAGGTTTCCATCAGCGAATTTAACAAGAAGTTGCTGCATTTGTAGTTGAGTGCACGTTCGTTGACGCTTCATCGGACAAACCTGACCTCGAGTAATAATCTTGTGGTCATCTCATCGAAGCGCAAGACCAACCGTCGTAGATATTACCTGAGCTTTTGGGGGCAGGAAGCTGCATCGAGCAAACGAAGATAGTATCTAGAACCTCATACTGTATTTATAAGGCCTCTCCTCTCTGTCGTGCCCTCCTCTCAACATTTCGTTGAATGAATAATTTATTGCTCTGCGCGAAACAAAACGCATGAGGAGCCGAGTTGCACGAAGAAGGCTATCACCCTTTTGCGTAGAATTAGTTTCATTTTTCTTACTGCAGCGCTGCGCTCCAAGCGCATTAATTTCTTACTACGTTGAGCTACCTCTTTTGGTAATTCAGAAATCGCATGGCTAAAAGCGTCAAACTGGCGAAGACGAGTACGAATACGACCATGATACCGCAATTCCTCCAGATCTCGCTGTACTTCATCAAGAAGTTGGTCTCCAAGTATTCCTTCACTGTGATCCCATCCTGAAGAGATGGTGGCACGTTCATCATTTGCTTGCACCCAAGGTCACCTTCACTGGAACAGTCTCCAAAAACGACAGTCGACATCACTGCGAGGCTGTACGTCATTGGGGTGATGTCATACAGCCACACAGTCGCCGAAGGCAAAGCCGATGCCGGAGGACTGAAGCCCGAAAACAAGTAGGACACCAAGGTGACTAGTACGCCCACAATTTCTGCCACTTCCAGGTTCGGCAACAGAAAAACAAGAAGCACGGCCATGTATGCTTGGTGCAGCACATGCAGCACCAGAATCAACCAACACACGAAGAACGCACCTACGCCCGTAAATCCCACCATGGAGAAGAACGGTGCCAAAAACAGAAGCACGGACACCACAACGTACGGGATCTCCATGACACTCAAACCAAAGAAATACCAGAGAGCGCTGTAAGTTTGTGCAGCTCGTTCTCGGTAGTACACAGCGCGGTCTTCTGCTGCGACTGGTATCATTCCGTTGAATGAAACGAGCCCGATAAACCCCATGGCCAAGTAAATCATTCCCATGCCCGAATTTATGCCCGAGTATGAGGTGTATTCGGCACCGATGTACGTAATCCCGAATCCGAGTCCCAAACCCAGTGAAATAGCGAAACGAGTCAAGTTGAATGACGCCGTTCGCCAGTACAGATTACAGAAACGCTTCATCATCTGTGTCAGCTCCGTCGCAGCACGTTTATCCCTGTACTCTAAAGCAGGCACCGATGGAGAAGGTCGAGATACGCCGTCGCGGTCGAGGTCGGACTGTAGATGATGGAAGTGTGCACTGGACTTGAAGATGTTCACAAAATTCATCTTCTCACCATTGTTGTTACCGACGCCTGCACCGATCACCTCTAGCATCCATGTTGCAGGATTGTAGTCAGGATCCAATTGTGCGATACCGTCTATAGACTCAAAATACTCAATCATTTTGTACGCATTCTGGCCCAGATCACCCGCGAAAACTGTCTCGCCTCCCCGTTTTAGTAGTAGTAGACTGTCAAATACTCGAAACACCTCCGTCGAAGGTTGGTGGATCGTGCAAAGGATGGTCCGCCCCGTGTCCGCCACCTTGCGGACGCCGTCCATAATCAGTTTTGCTGACCGAGCGTCAAGTCCACTCGTGGGTTCATCTAGGAACAGTACACTTGGTTGTGCCGCTAGCTCAACGCCAATCGTCAGTCGCTTCATCTGCTCGACAGAGCTTCCACGGATAATTTGGTCGGCGATAGAGTTCAGGGCCAACAAATCTAGACTCTCGTTCACCGAGTCGTACTTGTAGTTGTCAGGCACGTCCGCTCCCTGACGCAAAAATGCGCTAAATGTCAGTGCTTCACGAAAGGTTGATGATTCCGAGTGAATGTCCATTTGCTCGCAGTAGCCTGTGGAGCGGCGAATGGCCAGGTCCGTGGCTGGATGGCCGTTTAATAGGATCAGCCCGCGAATTTTGCCCCTGTTTTTCGTCCAGCGATCACATCCCATCAATGTCGTCTTGCCAGCACCAGAAGAGCCCATGAGCGCCGTAATGGTGCCGGGCAGCGCATATCCACTGATTCCTTTGAGCAGGTCGATGGTGTTTTTCGGATTGGCCGGATCTGGCACGGAGTACCACAAGTCCTTGAACGCCACCGTAACCGGAATAAAATTCTTACCTATCGTTGAGCCCATTGAGACTACAGCTTCCCTGTGGACAAGTTGCGAGGCGTCTGAGCGATAGTGTAACCATCCTTAGCTTCAACTTCCATATCCGTATCCAGCACAACATTCTCGGGACTTTCAAATCGATGGTATTCGAGAGCGATGACAGAGAGACACATGAAAAAGACGTACATCGTCACCATGAAGACGAGACCGCACCAGAGCCAGAATTTATCTGATGGGACCTCATAGGTGGTTAACGAGTACTCGCCCATAGTCATGTTGTACTTGGCACAGTAATCGATATCATTGTATACACACTTTTCAATGTGCGAGTTAATGTACTGGTTCACGGCGAGTGCACGAACACCCCATGCAGTGGGGTTAATCCAGTACGTCCAGATTAGGTAGTCCGGAATTTGGTCTTTGGTGATCGTGTAGCCAGCGAACAAAACGAAGAACACGATCGAAACGCTGGCAAGAGGGTTGGCCACATTAAGGTTTGGAGACGCGGAACCCACGAAGAAAAAATGCCGCAAGCGCGATATTGATCAAGCACAGCAGCACCGCGAAAATGAAGAAGCTCCAGAACGAACTTAAAAAGCCGCACATCCAGTACACGATAGTGCTAAACACCATAGTCTCCAAAATAATCGGAGGGATCTGAATTGCGGAGCTGGCCAACACGAAAGATGCCGTCCGGAAGTAGTTTGCACCTCGCTGCTTGTAGAACACCTCCCGTGTCGCCATGATCGTCGGGATCTGGGCTGACTGCCCTACAGATAAATTCAAAATCGATTCGAAAATGATACCCATTGTCAACTGCGCATCCGTCGTGTCAAATTGGTAGTAGACACTCGAGCACAGCAATGCAATAATGGTGCTCATGATCAGCCGTCCAATAAGAGCCGACATTTCGCGTCTTGTAATTGTAAACTGTCGCTTCATAAGCAACAAAGTGCTGGCCCAAAAACTCTGGTTAAACTCAGGTTGAGCATTCATGTGTGTCTTCATATCTTGAACGAGGTTGGAATCTACGGGACCATCGAGTTTCTCAAGAACTCTCGTGTAAATAGAAGAGTGTTGAAATACTTCTGCAAAATCACTTGGGGTTCGAGGAATGCAGCGTCCACCCTTGACTTTCACTTCGTATCGGCACTGCTTGTCCGTGCCCATGTCCATCAAGAAATCTGCCACGTCGCGACGCGGAGGGCACCTAAAACTAAGACTCTCGAAGTACCTAAGTGCTTCTTCGCGTGGTCCATGGTACATGATGTGGCCGTCGTTCAGAATCATGACGTCATCGAAAAGAGCAAACACTTCCGGTGAAGGTTGTAGCAGCGAGATGACTACCGTTTTCCGGAACTTCTTGGCATAGCTGCGCTGTGTGTTAAGAACGTCGAACGTCGTAGCGCTGTCCAGGCCTGTGCTGATTTCATCCATCACTATCACGTGCTTGTTACCAAATGCCATCTCGCCAGTTGTCACGCGCTTACGTTCTCCGCCCGACACGCCTCGCACCATAGCATCTCCGACGATGGTATTCTGACAGTTCTCGAGTCCGAGTTGCTGGATCACGACATCTGGATAATTCTTGAGCATCGCCTGAGCCGCCTTAAGTGCCTCTGCGTTATCTTCCGGGGTACTGTGCACAAAATGACTTACGTCACGCTCGGAGAGCTCTTTGCCGCAGCAAGCGTGTGCAAACTCCAGTGTCTCCTTCACCGTCAGCTCCGGGTAGTGCTTATCACGCTGTGGAACGTACGAAACGAACTGGGGTAAGCGCTTGCGCAGCTCCGTAGCCGGTGTGCCATTGTACGTCACCGCGCCATCAATTGTAACGTTCTTTGCTTCTGGGAAGCGGCCGCTCAACAGCTTCATGAGCGCGGACTTGCCTGACCCAGGCTGCCCGAGTACAAGTGTAATGGTGCCAGGCTTGAACACACCGCTTACGTTCTTCAGTATCTGCTTCGTCACCGTACGTTTTGTGATAATCAGGCCGCGTATGGTCTTCGTCATCTCGCTCGTGAGTGTAGGGAGCTCCCTCTTGATGGCATTCTCGTCCTTCACCACAATGTCTGCCGATATGGACACGTCTCTAAAGCGCACTTCCATCTGTGGGAAGGGCCTGCCCAGCGCCCTTTCCATGCGCGAGGCGATGTGATCATGCAGTTCCAGTGGTCCTCGAGCCATGAGGGTTTTGCCATTGTCGTAGCCGATCGTCGCGCTCAATGGCTTGTTGCTGTCATCGGCGTCCATAGTCACTTGGCGCAACTTGTGTCGCGGAAGATGCCAATTGAAAAGTGAAAGAGCATTGCAAACGAACGCTCGAGTTGATGAGACGCGCCTTGCCTGATAATCATCGTGATTGTGGTACGCCGATTCCCTGCTAAACAAATTGTTGTTTGCGATAGCTTGTTCAACCAATTCAAAAAAGTGCTTCGTTCTACCGGTGTCGTACCAGGATATCCTGGTAAGCGAAGCGCACGATTTTTCTTGAGGTGTTGGCGTAACTTCAAAGACAGGCTCGATGTTCTCGTGGTGTGAACTGACGTGTACACTGGACTCCTGCTGGGTGGCGATGCACTAGTTTGAATCACCCTCATATAAAAATACAGACCACTTCGCCTAGATGACATCGCAGTTCACCGCTCAAAAGTATATTGTAATTAGCTTTTCAACAACTTTTTATTCTCTGGTCCACCACATCGAACACTCGATCCCAGACTGATCTCTTACAGACCGCTTAGTACACCTCCAACACGTAGCGTCCCTCCTCGCGCATACGCTCGATCGTGGCGTTCGCCTGACGACGGTCTAACCCACCAACCTCAGTGAACGAACTCACCAGCGCCTCGCGCACGTCGGCCACAGGCCACGTCGGACCACACAGATAGAAGTGGCCGTTCTGGCGAAGCAGCAAGTCCGCCAGGATTTCCTTGTCCTCAGCGATCTTGTCCTGGATGTATACCTTGTGCGCCTGGTCACGCGAGAATGCACAGCGCAGGTACGTGACCAATCCATCGCGCTCGTACTCGTCCAGCTCATCACCGTACAGGTACTCCTTGGACTTGTGACGACTGCCGAAGTACAGCGCAACAGGGCCCACCTTCACACCCTGCGAGCGCAGGAACGCGCGCTCCTGGATGAACGCACGGAACGGGGCCATACCCGTACCCAGACCCGCCATCACGATCGGATCCTCCGGGTTCGTCGGCAGCTTCATCACCGACGAGCACACCGACACCGACAGCTTCTGGCCAATCTTGACGCCCGATAGGAAGCGTGTGGCCTGACCAATGCAGTACTTGCCGCTCGGGGTGGTCCAGTCGTGCACCACAATCAGCAAGTGCACGCTCGTCGGGTTCACCTTCATGCTGGAAGCAATTGAGTAGTGACGCGGCTTAATGCGCGGCACCAGCGTCAGCAAGTCCTCCATCGTTGGACGAGCCGACGGGAACTCCTCCAGCAGCTCCGCGAATGTTACCGTCTCGTCCACGCGACGCTTGTACTCATCCTTACCATCGGCATCCAGCAACGCCGTCAGCGTCGTCTTCTCCTTCTCATCCGTAGCGCGTTCAAGCAGACCCTGATAGAACTTCTTAGACGGACGACCGAAAATATCCAGCACGTGCGAGAATAACTGGAAGTTGGTGAGAGTCTCTTCGCTCGGACCCGAGGCAGGCTCGCCCTTTTTCTTCTTCTCCGTCACAGCCAGCGACACCAATGCTTCCGGCTCCACATTGTACGATTGGAGGAACTTCACGACCTCCTTCTCGTCGTTGTGCGCGAACACAGCAAGAGCCTCACCGATGCGGTACTTGATCGCCGTGTTTGTCGTGTCCATCTCGACGTGGAACACATTTCGCGAATAGTCCTCCGGTGTCAGACGCTCCCACTTCGTCACCGTCACCAGGTCCGTCACGTGGGCACGCACATCGTGACGAGCCTCAAACGCGCTCGGAAACATGAGCTGCCACGCCGTCTTCGTCTCGCGAGAGACATCGGCAAACGAACGACGCTTACCGGAAGTCTTCGCGGTGCTGCTCGTAGCCGTCTTGGCGCTGCAAGCAAAAGGAACCTTGCTCGTCGCAACGCTCGTGAGCGCCGTCAGCGGCTGGGCAGCCACCTCAGCGTCCACATCTGTAGCCGCCTGCCACTCAACCGAAGGGTACGAGAGTGTCAAGGCATCGCCCCACACAGCCGAAACGAAAGAACGCAGCATCTTGTGCTTCTCAGCAGGGAATTGCGCCTCCAGGAGGGCCAGCACCACGCTCTCGTCGTACAGACCCGAGGCCTTGAAGAACGCCACCTGGGGACCCACAGCAGCCACCGCGTCATCCTCCACGCGAGTAGCCAGCTCGTTCACGTCCACGACGAGGAGCTGCAGGTCGCGCGAAGCCACCTGCTGCTTGAACGCAGCCCGCTCATCCACATCGTCCGACGTCTTCCAACCAGCCAGCACGAGGAGCTTGCCGCCACGCTTCACGCTGCGAGCCACATCGTAGTGAGCCAACAGCTCAGAGCGGGTTACAACCGCCACATCGGCCTGCTCCACCGGCTCTGAAGTAGCCGAGGTGTTGCCACCGTCAAGCGCCACACGAACCTCAAGCGTGCTTACGGGGCGGACGGCCGTCTCCTCGCCGGCACTGTGCGTCACCACGGCGTTGACACGCGTGGAAGGGTTCTTGTTCAGCAGATCCAGCGTCGACTCGAACAGCTTGTTTGTCTCGGTGCTAGCGCGTGAGGCATCGGCCTCCACATCATCAAAACCGTAAAACAGGAACTGCTTCGTGTACGCAGCGGAGCCCTCGAGCTCCAGCGAATCCCCGAAGATCACCTCCAGCTTGGTAGCCTGGTTGCTTTCTGAGGCTGCGTTCACCAGCGCAGCGTCATACAGCTCTTCGTTTTTGGCGACTACGAACGAGCGGCGAGACGAAGACGTAGCCACGTGACGCAGCACAGCACGGCCCATGCCGGTAGAGAAGCCGCTGTTGCGGAACACACCGCCGTAAACGCTCGTCACCACTACAGGAGCGCTCTCCACGGCGGGCTCCCAGTACGAGGACTGGAAGAAGACCTGCAGATTCTGCGTCAGAAGACCGCGCTGGAAGGTCAGCGCGCTCGGCGCCACGTTCTCCAGTGCCACCACACGCTTCACCGTAGCAGGCAGAGCGCTAGCGAACAGCGCGTGTGACCACGGCAGCAACACGCGCACCTGCACCACACCCACCTTCGCCCCTAGCATCTGCTCGTATGCGGCAGCCTGCTTGAGGGCAGCGGCGGCCTCACCGACCACCACCACCACGTACTCGGCGTCCTCGGCTCCGAAGTACTCGTACACATGGTACTGACGCTGCAGTACGTGGAACAGGTCGTCCATGACGCTCTGCACCTGCTCAGCCACATGAGCAGTAGCCGGGGCGATCGTCACCGAGCTCTCAACAACCGTGAGAGTCTCCAGCGCCTCCTCCGTCAGCGTCTCCACCTTGGCCAGCTCCCGCGCCACACGAGCGCCATCGTAAAAGTGCACGACCAGCTTGTGCAGGCGCTGGGCCGCCACGTGGGCCACCACGGCCAGGTCGTGGCATTCCTGCGGCGAGGCCGAGTTGAGCAGCACTGCGCCCGAGTGCTGCAGCGCGTACAGAGGCTCGTACGAGCTGGCCACGGCCAAGTCGCGGCGGATGGCCTCGCAGGCCACGTGGAACACCGCGGGCGCAGCCTGCTGCGCGTCTTGTGCCATCTGGAAGAGGCTGGGCAGGAACAGCGGCAGCGTCTGCGAGGGCACGAGCGCCGCGGCCGAGGCGCCGACGGCCAGCGCGCCGCGCACCGCGTCGGCTGCTCCCGGGCGGATCTCGAGGGACACGACACGCGCGCGGGCGCCGCGCTTGATGGCCTGGGCCTGCTCGCTGTCTTCGGCCGGCAGCAGCGGGTACTCAAAGACGTTGGCGCTGGCGTGGCCGGCGACATGGAGCACCGCGTCAGCGCCCGAGCAGAACCGGTCCGAGCGCGCGAAGGCGTGACGACGCAGGTCCGGACGCGCGAGGCGCTGCGACTTGTGCAGCGGCGTGGGCGCCAGCGAGGCCGTGCTGGCGTCGCTGGCGTTCTCGTCCACGACCACGTCCACGGCGAGCTTGGCGCCGCCCGAAGGGGCGAACACGTCTTCGGCTTGCAGGCTGGCGGTCGACATGCTGCTCAGCTCAGCTGGTGGTCGAAAGGTTAGTGAGCCGGCGGGCGGACATCGAGGCTGGATGAAGCCATGTGTGCTGTGATTGGGATGAGGTGGTCTGGTTGATTGGCGGAGTGCGAGGGCCAATTACAGAGGAGGACGCGGATGTGTCAGTTTTAAAGCGGAGATGGACATGGCCACGTGCAATCAGCGCGATTACGTCTGGCACTAGCGAAACAGGTGGACGAAGTCTGGACGACTGGTGGGGAGGACGAGCGAGAGAGTCTCCATTGCAACAAGCGTGCTACGCATGTTGCGCATGGCTTGGTACGCACACTTGGAGCCATGCGCATGTGTTTCCTGCTGCTAGCCTGTATACTGTAGGAGGGTGCTATAGATGCAAATGGATGTCAGCTTGGGGCGTACAGTAGTTTACTTCAGAATTGTGTGGTGCAATGTTGAAGTTGTCGAGAGCTCCTGCCAGGGGCTCCTTGCATTCGCAGGAGAAGGCGCTCAGGCGTTGATCGAAGCCGGAAAGCTAGTTGCATTTGTCCGGCAAGTGCTTGTGGATCATGAGCTTGCACTGCCGAATCCGTGCTGAACTCTTGCTCCGACTACCTGCAGTAATTTGCACGTTTGACGCCGCGAAGCGACGCAAAGGTTCAGGCAATGTGCCTCGTCCGTAGAAAGAAGCAGCTTGAGCGCGTTGGACTGTGCCTTCGACAGCGCAGTGTGCAGCTCATTTGCCAAACGACCTCCGTGTTTTTAGTTGGCCGACGTTGAGGGGACATGCTGCCACGGCTCTGGGCGCTGCTGCTGTCATCTGCAATGCTAGCGCCAAGTGCTACAGGGATCAAATCCGGCGAGGCTGCTGCCTCCGAAAGAGCTAGCACCATGGTACAAACTCGTAAAGATCCGGGGTCTGTCACTGTGGACGTATTGCTCAGGCGCGACTTGCAGAGTGCGGCGCAGCGTCAGCTTCAGTTTGAAGACCCTTGGAATGTTGATCCACCAACCTTCACGACGGAGACGGCGTACTATAGTTGTGCGTATGCCAACAGTGGGGGCAGCTGGTGTTGTGCGGAGTCAAACCAAGGGTCTGGTGGGCCGTACTGCTGGGATGTGAAGTCAACCACCTCTGGTTGTACACAAACGTATACGGAGTGGAACCAGCAGAACCTCATTTGCTGCACAGCAAACGCAGGAGACTGCATATTGACGTACCAAGCTACGATGCCTACAGAGGCGCCAACAGTGACGGAAACACCAACAATGGCGCCTGTGACTGATGCTCCAACTTCAGCATCGTCGACAGAGGCCCCGACAAGTGATCCTTTTGGTGATATACCGATGCTTGAAGACACGTCACCACCGACAACAGCACCGACAGAGGCACCAACTACTGCAGAGACGGAGGCACCGACCACGGCACCTGTGACTGATGCTCCAACTTCAGTAACGCCGACAGAGGCCCCAACAAGTGATCCTTTTAGTGATATACCGATGCTTGAAGACACTTCACCGCCGACAACAGCACCGACAGAGGCACCAACTACTGCAGTGACGGAGGCACCGACCACGGCAGCTGTGACGGAGGCGCCAACAACAGCTACTGTGACTGATGCTCCAACCACGGTCACAGCAACAAATGCGCCGACTTCAGCCCCGGAAACGGATGCACCAACCACGGTGACAGCGACGGATGCACCTACTGCCACTGACGCTCCAACGACGGCCACGGCAACAAATACGCCGACTTCAGCCCCGGCAACGGATGCACCAACCACGGTGACAACAACGGATGCACCTACTGCCACTGACGCTCCAACGACGGTCACGGCAACAAGTTCACCGACTTCAGCCCCGGCAACGGATGCACCAACCACGGTGACAACAACGACTGCACCTACTGCCACTGACGCTCCAACGACGGTCACGGCAACAAGTTCACCGACTTCAGCCCCGGCAACGGATGCACCAACCACGGTGACAACAACGACTGCACCTACTGCCACTGACGCTCCAACGATGGTCACGGCAACAAATCCGCCGACTTCAGCTCCGGCAACGAATGCACCAACCACGGTGGCAGCGACAGAGACACCAACTTCAATAACAACAACGGATGCACCAACGACAGCTGCTCCCACTGACGCTCCGACCACGTCCACGACGACAAACGCACCGACTTCAGCTCCTGCAACGGATGCGCCAACTTCAGCTACTGTTACAGACGCACCAGCGACTGCAACAGTGACTGACTCTCCAACCACTGTCACAGCAACAAATGCACCCACTTCAGTCCCGGCATCTTCAGCTACGGTGACAGAGGCACCAGCGACTGCAACTGTGACTGAAGCACCGACCTCAGATACAGTTACTGACGCTCCAACCACAGCTGCACGAACTAGTGCGCCAAGCTCATCGACAGTGACGGACTCACCGACGCAGCCATCAACAGCAACCGAAGTACCAACAACAGTAACAGATATTCCAGTTCTTGCAGACGCTCCATCATCAACGACATCGACAGGACTTCCATCTACCACCTCTCAGCCTTCAACTGGAACTCCGACGACGACTACGCAGCCCTCAACGAGCGCACCATCAACGACAGTGCAGCCAGGGACTACCACAGAGCCTTCGACTGGAACTCCGACGACGACTACGCAGCCCTCAACGAGCGCACCATCAACGACAGTGCAGCCAGGGACTACTACAGAGCCTTCGACTGGAACTCCGACGACAACGACACAGCCCTCAACGAGCGTCCCATCAGCGACAGTGCAGCCGGGGACTACCACAGAGCCTTCGACTGGAACTCCGACGACGACTACACAGCCCTCAACGAGCGCACCATCAACGACAGTGCAGCCAGGGACTACTACAGAGCCTTCGACTGGAACTCCGACGACGACTACACAGCCCTCAACGAGCGCACCATCAACGACAGTGCAGCCAGGGACTACTACAGAGCCTTCGACTGGAACTCCGACGACAACGACACAGCCCTCAACGAGCGCACCATCAACGACAGTGCAGCCAGGGACTACTACAGAGCCTTCGACTGGAACTCCGACGACGACTACACAGCCCTCAACGAGCGCACCATCAACGACAGTGCAGCCAGGGACTACTACAGAGCCTTCGACTGGAACTCCGACGACAACGACACAGCCCTCAACGAGCGCACCATCAACGACAGTGCAGCCAGGGACTACTACAGAGCCTTCGACTGGAACTCCGACGACAACGACACAGCCCTCAACGAGCGCACCATCAACGACAGTGCAGCCAGGGACTACTACAGAGCCTTCGACTGGAACTCCGACGACAACGACACAGCCCTCAACGAGCGCACCATCAACGACAGTGCAGCCAGGGACTACCACAGAGCCTTCGACTGGAACTCCGACGACGACTACACAGCCCTCAACGAGCGCACCATCAACGA
The DNA here is from genome assembly GCA_011947335.1 of Phytophthora constricta. NCBI lineage: Eukaryota > Oomycota > Peronosporomycetes > Peronosporales > Peronosporaceae > Phytophthora > Phytophthora constricta. Next base: position 288,952 of record JAAVTI010000752.1, read on the forward strand.
CAGTGCAGCCAGGGACTACTACAGAGCCTTCGACTGGAACTCCGACGACGACTACACAGCCCTCAACGAGCGCACCATCAACGACCACGCAGCCATCGACGGGAACGCCATCAACGACCTCGCAACCATCAACGCAGCCAACCGTGCAGCCATCGACGAGGACCCTTCTACCACTGCGCAGCCTTCAACTGGAACTCCAACGACGACCATGCAGACTTCGACTGGAATTCCAACTGCAACGACCGAGCCAACGACAACAGCCCAGCCATTGACAGGATCAACAACTACCCAGCCAACGACCTCGACGGGAACTCCAACAGCCACCACACAGCCGGTACCCGATGTCCCATCGGCGACCACACCGGCAACAACTACACAGACATCGACGACAATTCAACCGGGGTACCACGCAGCCTTCAACAACTGCGCAGCCATTGGTGACCATACAACCAGGAGCTACAGCGCAGCCGGGAACAACCGCTCAGCCAACCACAACTTCTGAGCCAGGGACTTCTTCACCAACAGCTCAGCCTTCAGCAACGATTCAACCTTCGGCAACTGAACAGCCTTCAGCGACTTCGGAGTCAACAGCAACTACGGTGCCATCGACGGGGATCCCATCGACTACAGCACAACCGTTAAGAACGTCGACCCCGACATCATCGTCTCAAGCGACAGTAATCCCAGGAGGAAATTCTGCTAACAGTGGGGGTCCTTCGTCTGACAGCTCTTCTTCTACCACAGCTTCGACAACAGATGCGCCCACAAGTGAAAACTCAGGATCCGAAGCGGCTTCACCTGCTAGTGATGCAAACTCGGCAAGCTCGACAGCACCTCTTCATAATAATGACGTCGTTGCAACACTCCAGCCTTCCTCCACTTCGACAGAATCCTCAGCAGACCCATCAAGCGCGTCAAACGAAGCCACAAACAGTCCTGACGATGCAAATTCAATGTCATCCCTCGCGTCAACTCCACAGCCCAAGTCACAAAGTGGAAGCTTGCAAAGTTCTTCTAGCGCCTCATCTTCACTAGATAGTCTTCCTATAACCCCCACTCCCAGTACGAGTGGTGAATCAGCGTCCGGAAGTCACACGGAAGCAATCGTTGGCAATAGCGATCCAGCTGCGATCTCGAATGCTAAAGATGCACACGAGAACCACACGAACGACGGGGACGGGGAGGAATTCCATCGGGCAATCATTGACTTCACGCACTCGTTCGGTCCTGCTCTTGACGTTGCCAGTAGTTCCGCCAATATCTTAGTGGGCACCGCAGTCACCGCAAACGTCGTGAGTGCCGCGATTAGCATCGTGACGAGCAGTACTTCGGTCGCTACGAGCGCCGTCTCTGGAATTGTCTCTTCTCAAGGAGCCTTGAATACCATTGGTAGGGGCGGCACTGCTGCAAGTTCGAGGCCAGCAGCACCTGTTGTGGACCTGACAGCGCTCTTCATGATGCTCAACTACTTGCAATTTCTCTCATCAAGCAGTCATCTCAGTCTGCCCAGCGCACCCAGTTTCTTCTTTCACTTCACCGATTCGTTGGGTTGGTGTAATTTCCAGTTGACTGGGACGGACCAACCGGGAGATGCTGGTACCGACAAGGATACACTCTCAAGCGAAAACGCCGCAAACTTCACGGTCGCGGATGGCGACATCATATCGGGAGTATTGGCATATGCAGAGAGAATCAACGTCAAGCCGGAAGAGCTGTTCACCAAAACTGCCATCGTTTTCGTGAGTATAGTCGGGGTGTCGCGGCAGTTGTAGCTACGCTCTATTCGTTGCTGCGTCTCCTACTGCGGCGAAAACTTGAGCTGATGATCCAGCGCCTTGACGACTTGCCACGAGCCAAACTCTTGATGCGCCTGCTAATCCAGTCGTGTTTGTCCATCTGTCTCCTCAGCGAATACGCATTGAGCATGACAAGTTCATTTCAGATGCGCTATAACCGAGAGCAGCAGAAAGGCAGTCATAGCGCATTTGCGTTTGCCACTGTGGCACTCATCGTGGTGTGCTTTGGACTCATCGTGCTGGGTGTCGTGAAAATCAGGAAGAAGACGGAAAAGGAGTTGTCCAATCCCGATTTCAAGTTCGCATGGGGGCATACTACAAGTATTACCACTTCAAGAGCAGATACTTCTTCGTTGCCAAAATGGGTGCCGAAATCCTCTCGGGTATCATCATTGGACTTGTGAGTGACGTACCATCCCAGTTGACGTTGCTCATGTCACTTCAGCTCAGTATGTTCCTCTTCACAGTCGAAAGTGAACCATACTCTATGGAATTCCAAACGGTGTGCTCCTCCATCGCATTCATCATGAAAATGGTCACGTACGCACTCATCAGCTCCTTCCTCACGCCTTCAACTGATCCAGACTTGCAAAAATTCGTTGGCACACTTGTGATTGTGCTACAGGTGACGCTTCTCGTGCTCTTCAACTCACGCCAGCTCTACATCCTGTACAAACAGATGAAGTACCTCTGGGGACTACGGCAAGATCGCCTGCGACGCGCAAAGCAAATGAAGGAAGAAAAAGACGATGCAATGGTCATTAGAAACTCGGCTTGCGCGCTTACGCCATCCTACAAAACCACGTCCAACGCTACCATGTCGCCAGAAGGCGAGCGCGACTCAGTGTTCACGACGCCGCCGAGCTTGCCGGTAGCCGCTTTCTAGTTCATGGTCTTCAAATTTAGCAAAGCAACAACGAAACAGGAGAAAACATCTATCGACTGCCTGACGGCTGGACAAGTAGATTGGCCATGCGTTCGTCGAGCTGTTGGATGTTGGATTGGAAAATTTTCACATTTTCAGCCAGGCTTGCCTCCATCTGCAGCGACAAAGTCAAGCAGAAACAACATATTCATATTATAAAATGTATCCGTGTAACTGTGTATCTTCATGATCAAACGCAATGGTGTACTTACATTGGCCAGCAGAGCGGCATCAGAATCAAAGCTCGCCAAGTGAAGCCTGGGTTTGCTCCACTTTGTTCACACGAGTTGTCACACTGACGGCATCATCGTGCACCGATTTAAGTGTGACAAGTCGATCCACAACCGCAGGAACCGAGGCTGCCACGGTGTCTAGGCTGCTGAGCTGGTCGTACATCTTCTGAATCTGGTCGCGGTCAGATTGCGAGTTCAGTGCACCTTGCACACTGGGTGACTGCTTCAATTTGCTCAGGAGCGTGAACTCGTGAACAAGAGCCGTGGTGCGTGTCTTGACGGCATCGAGGTTTTTCTCGCTCATCAGTGCAACACGCTGTTCCAGCTGGGCCACCGCAGATGTCAAGTCCGCGCTCGAAGCGCCAGAAAGCGCACCCAAACCGTCCAATCGGAGTTCCTGACCCTGAAAGCTTCCAATAGTCCTCTCTAGCGTTGAGATCCGCGCTTCCAGCGTAGCCACGCGCGTCTTGGCGTCCCGATCCACAGCGTTCAGCTCTCCATTACTGTAAATTTCGTAAACGATTGAAGCACCTTGGGATGACGTCGGCGCACTGGTCTGACCCTGCTGCTGACGCTTGAGAGCATCAATTTGCTGGAAAAACTTGGCCGTCAGGTCCTTCTGCAAGCTCACCGCCGCGTCCGCACTAGACGCGGCCACGCCGGCATTGCTTCCCGTGCGCAGGAAGGGCTGGAACGCAGCGTTCTTCTCCAGCGCCGACAGATTGAGCTGCAGCGTGTTGAGGCCCTGCATCACTTCGTTGAACTCGGCCTCCTGGCCCGCGTCCAGCATCACCTTGTCCTTCTTGCGGTCGGTCTCGGCCGCCAGCAGCGTCAGATCCGCCTCCAGCTCCTTCAGCTCCAGCGACAGCCGCGTGAAGCGCGCCAGCGGCGACTCGAGCGTGGCACTGCTGCTGCTCTTAGCCGCTGAGGCCTCGTACTCCGTCTGCTTGGGCAGCGCCGGCTCTGGGAAACCCCAACACGCCACCACACCAGGTTAGCAGCTCTCTCTCCGCAGTCCTTCCTCTTCTTCTCTTGTTACTCACTGTAGACCTTGCCCATGAACACCTCGAAGGCCCGCGTGGCCGGAAGCTCGTGCTCGTCCAGCTCCATAGAGTCCTGCAGCGCGAACGGCACGGCATACTGAAAGTAAGTCAACTGCGAGATCAAGCTCCCCGGATCTTGCCTCTGCGGCGCCCTACCTTGTCGTGAAAATGGCCCTCGGCCTCCGGGCCGGCGCCCACGACCGCGCGCGCCTGTCGGGCGGACGCGTTCGCTGGCGCGTACGGCTGGAAGGCCTCCTCGGGCTCAGGCGTCTCAAAGACCTCGGTGCTCATGACCTTCCTGCGCTTGGGCCCCTCCTTCGCGGTTGAATAGTCTGCCATTTTTGTGTGCGCCTACATAAGTGGTTACACGAAGCGTAACCCTGGGTTATGCTGTAACATCTTGCGAAAGTTGACATGCCTGAAGTTAAATACATTTTCTTGTCAAACAACTACAGCTACAGCTCCTGCAGTGCCTCCAAGGACACGACGCCTGATGCGACAGAGTACACGACCGAGGCCATCACCAGCACCAGCATGAGCACGTTCAGGACCGACAGCTCGAAGCCGAAGACCTCCGGGCGCTTGGACTTGGCGTTCAGCACAATGTGCTCGCCCAGGTCCAGCTCCGGTAGACACGACAGCGGCGCGTACGAAATCTTGTACTTGGGCGCACTCTCGGGAAGGACGTCGCTCTGGGCGTCCTTGACGGCGTCGTAGTTCCTGAGGTGCGTCAGCGCGTTCACCACGTCGCCCAGCACGAGCGTGCCCGGAGGTTGGATGCCGCGGCGACGCACCTCGGCGGCGATCTCGCCCAGTGTGCTGCGAACGGTCGACGCATCGCTCATCGTGGCAGCGTGGATGATGGCTGCAGGCATGTCGCTCGGATAGCCGCGCTCGTTCTGCAGCGCCGCGGTGAGCCCTTCAATGCGGCCGATGGCCATGAGGAAGACCGTGGTGCGGTGGTCGCAGTACTCGGGCAGGTTCGGGTAGCGGTCCTGCTTGCCGTGGCCCGTGCACACGAGCACCTGGTCCGCGACGTCGCGCATGGTGACGGGGATGCCGGCGCTCGCGGGCGCCGACAGCGAGCTCGAGATGCCCGGGATCACCTCGACGTCGTAGCCCGCCTCAGAGTAGATGACCGCCTCTTCGCCGCCGCGGCCGTACATGAACGGGTCGCCGTTCTTGAGGCGTACCACGCGCTTGCCCTGCGCGAGCGCGTCCAACCCCAGGCGTCCAGCTCGGCCTGCGCCAGGTCGGCCTTGCCGCAGCGCTTGCGCGCCACGCGCACCTCGCACTTGGCGAGCGCCAGGATCTTGTCGGGCACGAGGCGGTCCGTCAGCACCAGGTCCGCCTGCTGCAGGGCGCGGTAGGCCTTGAGCGTGAGCAGCTCCGGGTCTCCGGGGCCGGCGCCCACCAGCAGCATCTTGCCCTTGGTCGTCATCGTGGGCTTGCTGTCGTTCTTCCTCTGCGAGAGCTTGGGGTCAACAGGCACGATGCACGGAGCGGCACAATCGGGAATGGCCCGGCGGCGGCGAAGTCCCCATGCGTAAACGTGGCGCGGCAGCCAATCGGGATGACGCTGACGAGGGCCTCTATTCGAGGGGACGGTCTCCACTCGAATAGAGGCCAGCATAATGTGTCGCTGTCATCTGTTTTCTGAAACGACCCCAACAGGATCCAAAAGAAGCCCCTGTTTCGTTGCGGTGGTGCAACATCAACCATAGTCAAACCAAGTCAGCGTGCGACTAAGCCAAGAGGCGCACACTGTGGGCTCGGTTCGTGATCAAATCCGAGGCGGGTCCGACGCTCGCCTCCATTATTGGGCGCAAACGTAGCGATTTCGCAGAGCTGCTCGCGGCGCGCATCTAGCGCCGTCGCCGCACTCGTCCAATCAGCCGGATCACGCTTGCTCACTGTTGACGAAGGCAGATGCAAGCCGATAGTGACGTCGAGTGGATACCGCGTCGCGATTGGCCAGCGTCGTTTCGCCAATCACCGCGGCGTTTCGCGGTGACGCCGGATCGGATTGCACCATACAAACCTCCATACAACCGCGCCTGAAAGTCTGCTTCGTTGTCCAGAAAAGGACGCTCACTGACACGTCCGCGTTTAAGATTGCACGGTTCGGGTGGTGCGCGAGACTCATTCGCAAAGTTCCACGGACCGGTCAAGTCGACGCCCCTCGGCTTCCTGTCGTCGCTCCGTCCCCCCACTACACACACTACTCACACTACACACACAGTCATGGCGCACCCCGCAGCTGTAGAAGAGGCCGTGAGCCACGTGGCCTACGCGCTCAGCGACTTCTCGTACCTGGTGCAGCCCGTGCCCTTCGGCGCCGCGCTGGAAAAATACATCGTGAGCGCGCGCCGCAACGTGTTCGACCAGGTGGGCAAGGTGGAGGAGAGTGCCGTGGGCCAGGAGCTCATCGAGCGCGCCTACGCTGCCGCCAAGCGCGGCCAGTTCGTGACGCTGTTCGCGTCCTCGCCCTCGGCGCTGCTGCAGATGGTGCCAGCCATGTACAAGCTCAGCAGCGCGCAGCTGCCGGCCGTCATCCACGTCGTGGCGCGCGAGCACTCAGACCTCATGGCTGTGCGCCAGACTGGCTTCGTCATCTTGAACTCGCTCAACGCCTCCGAGACGGAGGACATGGCGCTGCTGGCGCACGTCGCGTCGCTGCGCGCCAACGTGCCGTTTCTGCACGTGTACGATGGCGAAATGGCTCACAACGACCTGCAGCAGAAGGTTGCAGCTTCGTCCAGCAAGTTCAGCCACTCGTTGGTGGACTATGAGTACCTGGCCAACCTCATCGGCCTGAAGAGCGCCTCGGCGGCGCCCGAGTTCCGCCAGCTCGTGCTCAGCAAGTCCGGCGTTGCGGACAAGTCGGACGACGCCGAGCTCTACTTCCAGGTGTCGCCGGAGTGCATTACTAAGTACAACGCCGTCCCGGAGGTCGTGGAGGACGTGATCAAGCAGGTCTTCGCCAAGAAGGGTTACCAGCTCTTCGAGTACTTCGGTCACCCACAGGCCGAGCAGGTGCTCGTGGTCATGGGCACGGCCTCCAGTGTCGTTAAGGACGCAGTCGAGTCCCTATACACCAACTGGCAGGCGAAGGTTGGTGTCATTTCGGTGCGTTTGTTCCGCCCGTGGTCTACTAGCGCCTTCCTGAGCGTTGTGCCCACTACTGCGACCAAGTTTGCCGTCCTGGACCGTATGGACGACTCCACGAACGTCGGCGAGCCGCTCTTCATGGACGTGCTGGCCTCCTTCCAGTCCGAGGAGTGGCAGAACAAGCCGGTGCCAACCGTCATTGGCGGCAAGTACGCGTTCAACGTCAACGAATCCGTGTTTGACGTGGTGACTGCCCGCACGCTGGTAGAGGAGCTTGCTGCTGACAAGCTGCAAAATGGCTTCGTTGTTGCGTCTCCGGCCGCGACCGAGAAGTTCAACACCAAGGTGTCGGCGACCTCGCAGCTTGTAAACTCATATGTGTCGTCGAAGGACGGCTTCGAAGCGCCTTACGTGAAGATGCTGCTGCAGCTGTTCGAGAAGCGAGCGGTGATTGCGAACCTTGTGCGGTCCACGACTATTTGGAAGAAGCAGGACAAGCAGGCGAGCGATGTTGCTCTTGAGAATGGTGAGTTCGGCTTTGGTGTGCACCTTGGCATCTTGGCGAAGCGCCAGGAGTTGAAGGATAAGGTGAAGGCGCTTGTTCAAGGCCAACACGCTAAGAGCATCGTGTCGCAGCATCTACTTGAATGCCTTACCCAGTGGTCAGAGAAGCAGCCCAAGCACGACGCGCTGGCGAACGAGATCCTGATCTTGCTGGAGAACGAGCAGCACGAGGGTGGTGTTCTTGCTGAAATTTACGCTCTGAAGCAGTTCTTCTCCCCTCTCAGCCAGTGGATCTTGGGCAGTGAAGAGTTTTCGCGCGATGTCGGCGCTTCAGGTGTTCACCAAGTGCTCGCCAGCGGTGAGAACGTGAACCTTCTTATCCTTGACACGGACCCCATGAACTCGGTCTCAAAGAACAACCGCAAGCGTGACCTTGGTCTATATGCTATGCAGTACGGTAACGCGTACGTGGCTTCAGTTGCGCTGTACGACTCGTACTCGCAGGTTCTGCGTGCTCTGAACGAGGCTGACGCCTTTGACGGTCCTTCGGTCGTCCTTGCCTATGCCCCGAGCTCCACGAACATGGAGCATGAGACGAAGGAGGCCGTGTCTAGTGGCTACTGGCCGCTGTACCGTTACAACCCGCTTCTGGAAGAAGTGGAAGGCGAGAAGGCTTTTGCCCTCGAATCTCCTAGTATCAAGAAGGACCTGCTGACGTTCTTGCAGCGCAATAACCAACTCAGTCTGTTCGCGAAGCAGGCGCTGACTGCGCCTTCGGCTGTCTCGGTCACTGAGAAGTATGAGCAAATTGGCCATCAGGCTCTCCAGACGAGCTTTGAGGCTCTTCTGAACGGTTTTGGCGGCCAACAGCAGGAGCCGTGGCAGGTGGACACGAAGCTGTGGCTTCTTGTTGGCTCGGACAATGGTCACGCCGACGAGTTCGCTTCAAAGCTCGAAGAGGATGCCCTGAACTTTGGTCTGAAGAACGTGGAGAAGATGGACATGAATGATATGAGCATCGACGCCCTGCTGGGCGAGGCCAATGACGAAAACGCGTACGTTGTCTTCGTCTGCTCAACTGCTGGTCAGGGTGAATTCCCAAGTAACGGTAAGGAGTTCTGGGGCGAGCTCTCTGGGTTTAGCTCGACGCTTCCTCTGCAGTACGCCGTGTTCGGCATGGGTGACAGCATGTATTGGCCCCGTGAGGACGAAAAACACTACTACTGCAAGGCCCCAACTGACCTAGACGCCAAGCTGAGTGAACTTGGTGCCAAGCGCATCGTGGATCTCAGCAAGGGTGATGACCAGGACGAAGATGGCCCGACGACTCAGTTCGAGTTGTGGAAGCCGCAGCTGTGGGAGCAGATCGGTATTCCTGCCGACGTGGTAAGTCAGCACCAGGGCACGAAGAAGAAACAGCGTACGAACGAGGAGATTAAGCAGCAGAGTAACTACTTGCGCGGAACTGTGGCGGAGGGTCTGGAAGACCACACAACCAAGGCTCTGTGCGCCGACGACACACAGCTGACTAAATTCCACGGTATTTACCAGCAGGACGACCGTGATCTGCGCGAGCAGATGCGTCTGGAGAAGAAGGAAAAGGCATTCGGGTTTATGATCCGTGTGCGTGTCCCCGGTGGTGTGTCGACTGCCAAGCAGTACTTGATGATGGACCAGCTTGCGGACTCTCACGCGAATGGCAACATTAAACTGTCCACTCGTCAAGCCTATCAGCTACAGGGCATCCTGAAGTGGAACCTAAAGGCCATCGTGCAAGGCATTAACCGTGTGTTGATGGACTCGCTGGCTGCCTGTGGTGACGTGAACCGTAACGTGATGACCACGGTGAACCCTACGTGCTCTGTGGAGACACACCAGGAAATATTGGGCATTGCCCGTGACATCTCGGCTCACTTGACCCCGAAGACGAGTGCATACCACGAAATCTGGCTTGACAAGAAGATGGTCGCTGGTGGCGAGGTGAAGGACTTCGAGCCGTTCTACGGTGAGGCGTACCTGCCCGCAAGTTCAAGATCGCTATCGCCATTCCGCCGGCCAACGATGTGGATGTGTTCGCTAACTGCCTTGGCTTCATCGCCATCCTCGAGAAGGACAAGCTGATTGGTTTCAACGTAAGTGTTGGTGGTGGTATGGGTATGACGCACAACAACAAGAAGACGTTCCCGCGTCTGGCTGATGTGATGGCATTCTGCACTCCGGACCAATGCAAGGATATCGCCGAGAAGGTTATGTGTCTGCAGCGCGACTTCGGTGACCGTGTGAACCGTAAGCATGCTCGCTTCAAATATACAGTGGAGGACCACGGCCTGGAGTGGATCCGTACGGAGGTTGAGAAGCGTCTCGGCTACAAGCTACAGGAACCTCGCAAGCACAAGCTTCTCTCGAACGGCGACCGTTTTGGATGGAACAAGCTCTCCAACGGCCGATACCACTATGGCATGTACATTGAGGGTGGACGTATCAAAGACACAGAGGGGTGTTCCATGCGTTCGGGCCTCCGCGAGCTGGCGCAGACCTTCCCGCACGTTGAGTTCCACCTCACGGGCAACCAGAACATGAGTCTGGGCAACATCGCCGAGGAGGAGATCCCTCTCATCAAGGCTCTTATGGAGAAGCACAAATTCGGCAACGACAACTACTCGGGCATGCGCCTGAACTCGATTGCCTGCGCTGCACTGCCAATGTGTGGTCTCGCGTTTGCCGAGGCCGAGCGCTACCTGCCTTCGCTGATCACCAAGCTTGAGGACATGCTGGAGGCAAATGGACTGCGCGACGACGCGATCGTTATTCGTATGACTGGTTGTCCCAATGGCTGCGGTCGTCCCTACCTGGGTGAGATCGGCTTCGTGGGTCGCTCGCCGGGCATTTACAACTTGTACCTTGGCGCCGGATTTGCTGGAGACCGTCTCAACAAGATGTACAAGGAGGCGTTGGACGAGGCTCAGATTCTGACCGAGCTAGAGCCCATCATCAAGGACTACGCCGAGAACCGTGAGCAGGGTGAGAAGTTTGGCGACTTTGTCATTCGTGCGGGCTACGTGGAAGCCTGCCTCGCTGCGCCGCTGGTGGAAAACCGCGCTGCTGGCGAGACGTTCCACGCATAAGCTGAAGTGGTGTCGAGTGAATATATATCAATAAACTGTATGCCGTCGTAGCTTCCAGCTTACCTGCGGAAACCTGGCTTTCGCGTTTCTGGTATCGACAGGCAGAAGCTGCACGCCATCGCTGTTTCAGCAAGAAGCGCTCCTTTACGAGGATATCGGTCGCGATGCGCCAAGCATAGAAGTGCAGCAACATCGATCTGATCGAGTCCCCACTCTCTATTAGCAACGCTGCCCTCATGAACTATTAGAACGCCGAAACCGAGGCAACCATTAAAGTACCAAGCTACGAACTATAGCAGTGCCAACCTGCTCAACGCTCTCGGTCCCGGTGGTGTGCACACGGTGCGGTCACTGCCACCACGGAACAACCTGAACTTTCATCCGCAAATTGCCAGCTGTTATCGTTCGATCATGGCGCTCGACTCGTCCCTACGTGATCGGCCTGACGGTCAGGCCAAGTGGTCAGGCCCTGACCACTCGGCCGTTGTCCGCGTCCGTCGCATTGCTCAAGTTGCGCGGCCAAAGCCCCATGCGTCTCTCCTGCCTGCGGGTGCTCGTGGTCGCCATCTCACTGGCGGCCACCGCGTTGAAGGTGCTGGCGGTGAACGACTACAAGGCGCTCCACCAACCGAAGCTGTACCAGTCCGAGTGCGCCAAATATTGGAACGAACTAGGCGGCAGTGTTAGCTCCTCGTCATCGACGGACAACTCGAGCGAAGCCGGCGAACTGAGCATCAGTTTGTCGGTGAAACTCGCTCGATTCACAAGCGACTACGTGGATTTTAACACCCGAGCGTACAATGGAATGGTGCCGGCGCCGACGATCAAGGTTTGTCCCGGAGACCGATTGGCGATCACTCTCACCAACGAACTGGAAGAAGGCAGCTACAACAACACCAACATACATCTGCACGGGATGCACGTGCCACCGGTGGGCGATGCCGACAATGTGATGCCCAATGTCGAGCCACGAGGACAGCGGCAGTACGTCTACGACGTTCGGCATGATCATCCAGCAGGAACGTTCTGGTATCACCCACACACCCACGGCAACGTGAATTCGCAGCTCAATGGGATGCTGGCCGGCACGCTCATTGTGGTGGACCGACCGACAGACTTCCCAGAGAATTTGGCGACCATGGACGATCTTGTTCTTATCTTGCAAGCGATCTGCGTTGAGGACTGCCACAACATGTTCGACAATCTAGCGGATTCGTTGGAAAACAAGTTCAGTCACACACGCAAGCTTTCGGAGGGCACGATGAAGGCTCATGAAGAGACCGATAATGGAGTTGAGGATGAGCCTGTCTGGCCGACTGATCTTGAAATCGTCGAGGACGATAAGGACGTGCCACTAAATGACACATCACTGCCAACAGTCTACGTGAACGGTCAATACTTGCCGCGCATTGACATCGCTGTGGGGAATACAAGCGTCTGCGCTTCGTGAATGCTATCGCGAACAATGTGATCGAGCTAGCTACAACTAAGGACAGCAGCTGTTCGTTATCTGTGCTCGCCATGGACGGCATTTATTTCGATAAGCCGAAGGCAAAGACCGTGGTTGTCATCCCTCCGGGCGGGCGCGCGGATGTGGCTGTCATGTGTGCGGAAATTGGCGAGTTCTACCTCGAAACGGACTGTGCAAGCTCGCGCAATAGACTTTTGGGCATGGTCAACCAGCACCGCGTGCCATCTCAGCGCATCGTGAAGCTCAAGGTCACAATTGATTCTGACGACGAAAGTGCAGTGGCAATGCGCCTACCTACCACACTACCTGCACGACCATCATACATGGTGGATACTGTTAAGAGTGGCAAGGCTGCTAACACTTCATCCATTCCCGAAAGCAACAAATACGGCTTTGAGTTCTCTGTCTGGATGGACTCTGGTATCACGTACGGTGTCAACCACGAGAAACTAAATCTGAAGCACATCAACCACTCGATGCCTGTCGATGAATTGCAGCAATGGGATTTATCAATCAACGACTACGGGATGTCTGCGAAAATGTCTTGTGACTTTGACGAGGATAGCAGTAGTGCTGGTCGCCGCCTCAAGTCGAACAACTGCCGAACAATGAGCCACCCATTCCACATTCACTCCACGCATTTCCAGATTTCGGACATGGATGCTGACGCTGATCCAGATGGTGTCATGTTTGAGGTAGGCGAGTGGCGCGACACGTTGCCGCTTTTCCGCGCAGGAGTACAGATCCGATTCACACCGCGCGAGTACATGGTGGGGAGTATCTTCGCGCACTGCCACATTGCCAGTCACGTGGACAGCGGGATGGCTGCTCTCGTGAAGGTATACAAATCTAGCACCAGTGACTCGGAAGAAAGCGAAGAAAACGAAGATGATAGTGGAGTGGCCAGCGACGCGGATGAGTACGAGGAAGAGGAAGAAGGAGAGGACGAAGAAGATGAAAGTGAAGGTGATAGTGAGGTAGATGAGGAAGACAACGAGGAGGTAAGCGAAGAGAGAAAGAGATAGTGGATAGGCAACCGACGCATGAATATTTATTTGTTTTGAATTCTCGCGAGGCGAGATGGTCTTGTAAACTGCTTGAAAAGCTGCCCATGATCGACAAATAATATGACGAGAGACGCACTATTAATTTTCGCTGTGCATCTCAGCCAACACTTCTTCCAGCGGGTGCGCGTAGCTCGAATTCCAGTTCCTCTCAAATATTTTCTCCAGTGCTTTGCGAGTCGGCTCGTGGTCGGTGTTTACGCTTGCTCCTGCAGTGGTGTAGAAGTACCCCACTCCATATTACTCGTTCCAACGTTTGCGCGAGCATCCGTGACAATGTACTTGGCGTGGTTTACTGAGTGTACGAAGGCCATTGAGCCTTCGTACCAGCAGTGGAGGTGGTGTTGTGCCAACCTGGCACACGGAAAATTTTAACATCAAGTCGTCCAGAGCACCGAGCATGCATACCTTGACAAAGCTTCGCCTCCTTCTTTAACGTAGCAAGTGCTTCCAGTACCTGAGGGCTGGTGTGCTGCCACTGACTAATCAGCAGACGTACTTGAAGTCCAGGCTTGCTATACACACCGGCCAGGAGTGCGTCCGTAAGTGCGGGCCAATGAAGAGGCCCAGGCGTGTACATCGAGAAGGGTGCAAAGTCCATGACACTGAGACTGACAAAAGACTTGGCGGATCGGATCGTGTACACCAACGCGTCTTCGTCGAAGGTGCGTGAGTGTGCAGCAGTAGCTTCCAGCGGCGCAGCGGCAACGAACATCTGCGCAGCACCCGAACCTTCACTCGATTTCAGATCGTTTTCAGTCGAATATGTGCCGAATCTCACTGGGAGTTGATGAGAAATATTTCCGATAGACGACAATCCCGCTGCCACAAACGGATCCGACGTCCGCTTCCCCTCCGGTAAATACAGCGACCACGACGGCACCTGCATCTCATGCTGGAACTTCTCCGAGAAGTATGTCTCCGTCTTCGCTGGCAACAACTCTGGAGAAGCAAACAACCACCACGCATCAAACAGCCTCTGCAAATCCTGGATCGCCGGTGACGACGGCTGCAAGTTCTCCAGGACCACGCCCACCTCCATCACCTGCGCCAGCGACTTCCAGTCCATGTTGGCGCTGCCCACGTACACATGCTGGGCGTCAAAGACCCAGATCTTCTGGTGCAAGATGCCGCTGCCGTACCACTCGGGTCCACTCCAGCACCTCACGTCAACACTCTTCGGCGCCGCATCCACCAGCATCTGCACCTCGGCCGGCAGCTCATTGCACGACGCCGTCGCCTCCTGCACCAACCCGCCACTTGGATTCTGCTTGGCCGTCAAAATCCGGAGCTCGACGCCTCGAATTGCCGCGTCCTTCAGCGCCGTCAGCAGCTCCAGGCCCCGATCAGCCCCGAACGTCTTCATCTCCGCGTCGGAATAGACGGCTCGGTCCGCCTCGCCCAGCAGGTTCCAGTACATGGCGCTGAGGTCGATGGACGCTCTGGCGGCCTCGACGCGACGCGTCAGCACCTCAAATGTCTGCGGGACGACCGACGACAGCGAAAAGTCCCCCACGGGCAGCGACTCCACCAGCGACAGCGACGAGTTGCAAGCGAAAAGGCCGTCGCCAGGCTCGAAGACTTTGACGCTCTCGACGGTGGCGGACGTTCGAAACGCATCTCCGAGCGGCTGGAAGCGCAGCGCCACCAGGAAGAGACAAGAGGCGACCCACAGCAAGGCCACGAGCGCCACGCCACGGCCGCGTCCAGCTCGCATCGTCATGCTCAGATGATTTCTATCGGTTTGATTGATTTCTAACAAACAACTTCAAGTGGGTAGAAATTAGCCTCTGCGATAGAAATTCACACTCGGCGGCGTTTGACTGGCGCTGCGTCAGTGTATCATCAATTAACTAAATTTTGGCAGAGATGGTGGAGGTGTCGCGCAAGGCGAAGCGCAAGACGCAGCGCGAGGACAAGAAGCGCCAGAAGAACAAGCGCCAGCGCATGGAGGTCGAGGCGGAGCAGCCGCGCGGCGGAAGAGCCGCGGCCGAGCGCCGGCCCTCGGCAAGCGGCCGGCGCCAGTGCGTCCACGAGACGGAGCGATCGCCAACAAGTTCCACGAGCTGCTGGCGGAGGCTGCGAGCGAGCAGCGCGGTGCGTTGATTGGTGGAAATGGAGATAGGAAGAGAGATGATTGGCTGACGGTGCTGCACCTGCAGGCGAGCCCAAGTTGGCGAGCACTGAGGACCGCGAGATCAGGGCGCTGGAGAGCAAGTTGGGCCTCGGGTCGTCGTCCAAGTCGGAGGCAGCGCTGAAGAAACTGAAGAAGTAGGTGCAGCTGCTGGTGTTGCAGTGGAAGGAGGAGATACTGACGATGCTGTGGGGAATTTTCGTAACTCTTGTTGGTGCTAGGGAATACTCTCGGGACGGCCTCGGAGACGACTTTGCCGACTTTTTGTCCGAGCTGGACCACATTTCCAAGTGAGGATGAGATGTAGCTTGGACTGCAAAGTGTTGGGTTGGGTGATGTGGATGCGGGTTCTGATAGATGGTCACTGTGTGTCGACAGAGTGGTGAAAGGACGGACGGAGACGACCAATACGAAAAAAGATGTTGTTGATGCAGGTAACGATGGTGATGATGAGAGCGTAGAGAGCGAGGTGGAGGATGCCGAGCAGTCTGAAGACGGCAGTGACTTGGGGGACATGGATGACATGGAGATGGACGAGGAGACCCGGCGCGAAATGGAGTTGCTGCAGGCGGAAGATGCCGAGTTTCTTAAGGGCATGGACGACCTGCCGACTGACGAGTCCGAGTCCGAGTCTGACACGGATCTGGCGGCTTTTTATTCGGATGAAGACAATGACGACGATCAGGACAAGGTGACGGCCAACACGTTGCTGAACCAGAAAATAGCTGCTGGTGATGCTGAGGAGGAAAGTGTAGATGACGAGGAACAGGAGAGTGATGGCGAAGCTGACGACAATGGTGAAGATGGGAAGGATGCAAAGGAGAACAGTGAAAAAGAGGACGACGGCGACGAGGAGGAAGGTGACAAAGAGGAAAAGGTCGTCGTTGAAGAAGACATCTATGGCCGACCAGTCATCAAATCGAGTGATGGCTCCAAAAGCCCTCGGCCTACCTGCCACCACATCTACGCCGGAAACTTGAGGCTGAGGCCGAAGCAGCAGCTGCTGCAATGTCCAAAGAAAAGTTAAGCCTTCACAAATGGACGAACAGGCTATGCGCGAGCTTTCGCGTCTCATCAACGGTCAGCTAAACCGTATTTCCGAGTCGAATATGGAGTAAGTCCTTGTGTTAATCAACCCTGATGGTTTGCGGGTAGAACCTGACCTAACGCTTTCTTGTTCCCTGGTGAACAACAGGTCAATCACATTAGAGATGGAAAAGATATACCGTGAAAATGGACGGTCGCTTGTTAACGAAATCCTGCTGGAGAAGTTGCTTCAGATAACATGCCACCCACGACAGGTGATGGCACCTCTCATCAAGGTGGGCGCAGCTTTGATAGCTGCTCTTTACCACAGCGTTGGTAGCGAGGTCGGTGGCTTCTTTGTGGAGAAGCTGGTGCGCAAGCTTATGAATAGCATCGAGGAGGAGAAAAACAGCTTGGTGACGCTGCAAGTGCTGCCCATAACGAGGATGACGATGGTGCCGGAAGAACATCCAAGGTGCCGATCAATTTGATGCTGTTCGTGATGATGTTGTACAACTTCAGCGTTGTGCAGTGCACGCTCGTGTACGACCTTTTCCGTACATTCGTGGACAGTTTTTCATCCACCGATATCGAACTTATCCACCAGCTCCTGAAGGTTGGAGGGGCGCAGCTTCGCGCAGACGATGCCGACGCCTTGCGTCAGATGGTTGCTGCAGTGCAGCAAAAAGGTGGGCGAGTCGCAGCAAGCCAACGGTGGCCAGCCGGAGGAGCGCGTCCGATTTATCCTGGATCTCATTTACGATCTCAAGAAACACGGCAAAGGCCGAAATGGTGGTAAGGGTGGTGCCAGCGCAGGGGCACTTGATGTATCTTCGCTGAAGAAGTGGCTTGGTCGCGTGAAGACACGTTGCGGCAATGCTAACAACCCGTTGCGCGTCTCGCTACACGAACTGCTCAATGCGGACGAAGATGGACGCTGGTGGGTTATCGGAGGAACGTGGGTCGGCTATCAGCAATCGAAGGGCAACCAAGGCGACAACACAAACGACGATGCTGCAGACGAAGCAGCACGCGAGAATGATCGGTTGTTAAAGCTCGCTGACAAGCAGCACATGAACACGGACGTGCGAAAAAGATTTTCGTGGCGCTCATGGGCGCAACTGACTGCTTCGACGCCTACGAGCGCCTACTGCAGCTGCACCTCAAGGAGAAGCAGGAGCGCGAGATTGTGCGTGTTCTGCTGCACTGCTGTGGCCAGGAGAACAAGTTCAACAAGTACTACCTTGTGCTGGCCGACAAGTTGTGCGAGATGGATCCTAGGTACAAGTTCACATTCCAACTCGCATTCTGGGACATCTTCAAGCAAATGGAGTCGCTAAAGCCGCGGAGGTTGTACAACCAGGCACAGATGCTGGCCGGGCTCATTATTAGCAGTAGCCTGTCGTTGTCGTGCCTGAAGGTGCTGGACTTTACTCAGCTGGAGGAGAAGAGTATCCTGTTTTTGCGGGTTCTAATGGAGCAGATTCTGAAACTGGATAGCGAGTTGGAGATGGCGCAGGTTTTCCAGCGTCTGCTGCAAACGAAGAAGGCACAGTTGACAATTGACGGTTTGGCTGTCTTCTTTCACCAGCACCTGACGAGCTTCCGTGGCGAGCCGGACGCGAAAACGCGGTCTCTACTGAAGAAGCGCGCTAAGAGTGTGAGAAGTTTGCTGGACCAGCTAGCCAAGTCTGCAGCATCAGCTGAAAAGGCCAACGACCTATTCATGTAGCTGCACGACCTCCATAAAAAATAATAGACGAACAGTATTTTGACTTGTGGATTGCAATAAGAATCGGATTCCCTTTTTTGTTTATTCATGTGAACCAACTTCTGCGAGCAATATTTGCTCTCAGAAAATAAAACGTTATGCATGTCAACCACCAACGAAGTACCTAAGTTGAAATTTGATTTAAATTTCTCAGAAAAAAACATGAAGTACCGTGCCGAACACGCACATTGGTGGGAGACATCTTTGATCACTACGTTGCCCGCTTTAATCACTACACCACGATCCAGGCACAAAAATTGCGTTGCCGCCAATCCACTCGTCGTCCTCGATCGTCATACTAGTGCTCATGAAGACGTGACGGCCTTCCCTACACATCAATGTTGAGCGTATATTTAAAAATATGCATGGAATCCACACAACAATGCTAAACAAATATGTACGGACTTCACGATGAAAAAATGAAGATTGAGTGGGGTTTAGGATTGAAGAGCTTGCGTCACTGCAATACGGCGTAAGCGAAAAATGATGTGTGTCAACGGAGTACAAGCACTACAGAACGCAAGTGCGTTGTCGATACACTCATGTGCGTTTTCATCTTGATTTATCACGAATGTAATTTCCTAGGTACTGCTAGATTCCTCCTCGATCTTCTTGATGAATTTGGCCGGGTTTCCAGCGTACACACACATCGGAGGGACGTCCTTCGTCACGACACTACCCGCGCCAATGACCGCACCACGACCGATGCGAACTCCAGGGAGGACGACCACGTTACCACCGATCCAGACATCGTCTTCGATTGTGATAGACTTGCCGATTTCCAGGCCAGAAGAGCGGACTTTAGGGTCGAGCGGGTGGCTGGCAGTGTAGAGCTGTACATTCGGAGCCAGCATGACCCGATTGCCGATGGTGATCGGGCACCCGTCTAGAAACACACAGTTGAAATTCATGTAGACATTGTCGCCGATTCGGATATTGTACCCGTAGTCGCAACGGAATGGCATCTCGATGAGGCAGTCATTCCCCATGGCACCAAGTAGCTTCTTCATCACTGCTTTAGCTTCGGGACTCTCAGCTTGGGCGAGATCATTGAATTGCTTGGTGAGTTCTCTCGCAGCCTGTCGGTCCACTGCGAGAGTCGGGTCCGCTGCGATGTACAGGTCTCCTCGAATCATCTTGGCCTTTTCGGAGTCCATGGAGCTGAAAGGTCTTTGGGGCGACATCGATAATGAAATACCACGCGGCATGACGTGAGCGTTTCATCACAATTCGATGCGTGTTGAGCAAAGCCGTGACGACTTTTAATAATTGTTTCCAAGGACAATCAAAGTGGTCTTCAAACATGCCTAAACACTCGATAAGCATTGAAGTTGGTCAAATTTATGGAGGTGGTACAGCATCAGCAAACGCATTGCCTCGATGCTCGGAAGTATTGTCGGAATCGACTTGACAGCAGGATCGACGCGACTGTAGTCTGCTGATTTGTCTGCTACAACGTGGATGGATATCAACTCCAACAATATATACAAAGGGTTGCGTTGGTGCGATCTACGGCACGCTTTTTCAGCTCCGTCGGCTTTTACTCCTCAATTTTCTTGATGAACTTAGCCGGGTTCCCAGCGTACACACACATCGGAGGAACGTCCTTGGTCACGACGCTACCCGCGCCAATGACCGCACCTCGACTGATGCGGACTCCAGGGAGGACGACCACATTACCACCGATCCAGACATCGTCCTCAATCGTGATGGGCTTGCCCAGCTCGTACCCCGAGGATCTCGCCTTGGGTCCCAATGGATGCGTACCAGTATACAGCTTCACGTCCGGTGCGAACATGACCCGATCGCCAATGGTGATCGGGCACACGTCGAGCAGCACACAGTTGAAATTCATGTAGACATTGTCACCCAGCCGGATGTTGGAGCCGTAGTCGCAGCGGAAGGGCATCTCGATCATGCACTCGCGGCCCTTAGCGCCAAGCAGTCGCGTCAGGACGTCTTGAGCTTCGGGGCCTTCTGCCATCACCAGGTCGTCGTTGTACTGCTTGACTAACCGCCGAGCCGCCTGCCGTTCCGCTACGAGAGTAGGGTCCGCGGCGAAGTACAGCTCCCCGCGCAGCATTTTGGTCTTTTCGGTCTCCATCTTGGCTCTTGGACGTGGTAGGAGGATGCGGTGACGACTTGAGACCGTTGGAGTAAAATATGAAGTGACCAACCCGCGGCTTCATTTGGATACCACCGCAATCTTTGATCGCGAGTCGGGACATAACGATCTACTTGTACATTTCAAACCTGGATTCGTTACGAAGAAATTTTCCAACGTTTAGGCACACATGATGTGTGGTAGGTAGACAAAGAAAATCTAGCGCTTAGTTAGCAGACACAATATACGTCACAGCATATTGCGTTTAGCAGCGGCAGCACAACGCAGGAACCACTTAATTAAGACCTTGCCACTAAGGTCTTGCACTACGACAGGCCCACACGATAGCAATATTTATTAAAATTCGCGATACGCATCTGAATGGCATAGTTAGCTCGAGTGCTCTTCGGGCTCGATATTCTCGACACGCACATGGGAGGGGTGTTTTTGTGACCACGCTGCCTGCAGCGATGACGGCGCCACGACCAGTCCGAACACCAGATACGACGAGACCAATCCAGACGCCGTCTTTAATTGAGATAGACTTCTCAATCTTCAGTTTTGTCTTTGCGTCAGGTCAAGTGGGCGGCTAGTCGTTTGGAGCAACACGCGACTGCCAATGGTGATCGGGGACACGTCGTGGAGAACGCAGTTGACGTTCATGTAGATGTTGTCGCCTACTCGGATGTTGTAGCCGTAATCGCAGTAGAATGGCGGCTCAATGTGGCAGGTCTCCCCAGGAGACGAGATAGTACTGCATCTGCCTCAGGGCTTCCGATTTCATCCAGTACGTTCTACTGCTGAGCAGTGCGCATCGGTCAATAAAAGCCCCTTCCGTCAGGTCGTGCATCACTCCGTAGCTCATCTCTGTCTACTCCGTATCCTTCCTGGTCCAGATCTTGTCTTCAACTGCGGGCTTCCCAGCAAAA
The DNA here is from genome assembly GCA_011947335.1 of Phytophthora constricta. Classification (NCBI taxonomy): domain Eukaryota; phylum Oomycota; class Peronosporomycetes; order Peronosporales; family Peronosporaceae; genus Phytophthora; species Phytophthora constricta. The sequence goes on from JAAVTI010000752.1 coordinate 310,188, forward strand.
TTGACAAGTGAATCACACGGGTTGATGACATTGGGATCCGTGCAACTGCGTTCAAGCTCATCAAGATGAATAAGTATTGCTGGCGGTTCTTAGATAGCCAGCTGCCTTACTCAGCACTCGTGTCATGCACCTCACAGAGTGATCATTATCAGGAAGTTGGAACGACGATGCTAAATCCGAAATCAAGTACCGAAACAGGCGTTGTGAGCTGTCGGGAAATGCCATCTTGTATTTTCCAGCTTCGCTCGCATTCATTTGCATACGCCACCCCACATAAAGATGCGAACATAACTCACACCTCTGAGTTCACATGAACTTTGTGCGCTGTAGTCGGAAGTGCACCTCAGTCTTCACTGCACGCTGGCGACGGGATCAATATGCCACGAAACGGGAGATGATGGCTCCTTCTCCTTCTCGATCAATTCTTCGTGTAGTGCGCGCCAGGCCGATAATCGCAGGCGGTCTCTTGGAGATCTCCTTGGTAGCTCGAGCCCGCGCTGCCGTTGCAAATTAATAACTGCAATGTATCACAACACAAGACACATAGTTACATCAGCTTCAGCTTCAAGTAAAAAAATCCACAGCAAGCATGCACAAGATCTCCTTACGGCGAAGTTTGTAGCAATAGTGCGCCAAGCACGCCATCAGCAACGCGGGGATAGCAAACAGATAGAACAAATATTTGTAGCTACTTGAGGCGGTCACTTCAATGACTGTAGGGCTTGTCGTATACCCCCACGATGGCGACGACGATGACGACGATGACGACGATCCTGAATCTAATTTTTCACAATAGTTGACGATCCTTTTCTCCCACACCGATTCCTCACAGCTCAAGACGCAGACACAGCCTGAATCCCCCACACAGAACTTGGTCGTCATGGCCAAGAAGCTGTTTTGCTCCAAGTAGCTCCTGGCAATGGCGTTGCACTTGACGCACACCGGGTCCGTATCCTCGCAGTACGTCGTGTTCACCGCCGGGAACTGATGGTACAGCCCTCCGCTGAAGTCTGTAGGGATGCCGCTGTCTGCATTCGACCCATCCGTGCGCCAGTCCCACGCCGGGTCGTAAAGACCATCGACTCGCACACGCCGAACTGCGACAGTAGACAGCCCTCCGGGTCGTTCTGGACTTCCTCATTGAGGCAGTCGTAGCAGGTTCTGGGTCTCAGACAGGTCTCTCCAGTCTCCAGCCCATAGTAGGCGCAAGTGTCACTGTCGCTGCGACTGCCGCTGGGAGCGCTCACAGAGCCCTCGGAGCCGTCCGCAACGACGGAGCCGCCGGAGGACGTCGAAAACGACATGGGCGGGCGCCTCTCGAGGCGAGTTTTGGCACGTTCGGCACAGATTCCGAATGCGGACACGATGCGCTTCGAGCGGGGCCAGGCGGCGGCGCTGGGCGGAGACAAATCGACCGGGAAATGCCGAGAAGTCAAGCAGGCAGCAGACGCATCTGGTCGCGGTCGTGGGACCTTTCAAGTGTGTGATCGATGGATTTCTAAAAGATGTGATTGGACGAGACCAGTTGAAGTGCGAGTCAATCCACAGAACCGAATACTTTTTTGCATGAACCGATTAGCGGAGACTATGAGTGACATCCGATATGTACATGGCTTCACCGGACAAGCTTCGTCCTGATAAGTTATCTCCCAAAACTTCTGCGCCCCGCTCTCTATACAGCATCCCTGCGGGCCTCTAGCATGGCGACTCCAGACGATGCGCGCTGTCCTCGATTGGAGTCGTCGCCTGCTGTTGTCTCCTCGTAGGCTCCAACGACGACGATGTCGTCGGCGGCCTGGTCGGCCCCTTCCGTTCGGACGCATGGCTGCTGCCTCGCTCTCTGCTGGCTGCTGCGATCGGGTCGTCCTGGACTTGAGTATATGCGGCTCGAACGCTATCACTATTCTGGGCTGGCTCCACTGGAGACTGCCGGCTGTCGCTCACTGCGGTCGCCTCCGTTGTGCCTTGGACTCGAGGTGACGCCATGTATTGCGGCACCTGGTTGGCGTGTTGCTTCTTCTCGCGTTCAATGAGAGTGGTTTGCATGGCCCTCCAGCCTGATAGCCGCAGTCGGTTGGAAGGAGACGAGATGGCGTTCACGTTGTTGTACGGTCCTTCAGCTCGCACTGGAACTCGGCGCTCGCCTATCCGCCTGCAAAGGCCGCGTTTGTACATGAAGACTCCCAGCAGCGTCACCTGCAAGACGAGGTAGAAGATCAGCATCGTGCTGTAGCTCGTGGCGTCCGTGGACGAGCCGTTGTCGGCCGACTCGCTGCCGTTGGCGTCGCACTCTGCAGGCATGTTGGCCTCCCAGTTGTCCGTCTCGCAGGCCATGACACACACGCATCCGTCACTGCCCACACAGAGCTGCCGCTCCACCTCCGTCGACACGTTCTGTGTCTTATATCCATAATGGGACGCCTGGCCCATGCTGCCGTTATTCACCAGCTCGTCGCACAGCACACAGGCAGCGTCCGTGGGCTCACAGTACGTGGAGTTCACGGACGGGAAATAATTGTACCAGCCGGTGACCGCCAAGTCCTCGCTCGACGTATTGCGTCGGTAGTCCAGAGTGTCGTCGTAGCTCGACATGTCCTCGCAGAAGCCTGACGGCGCCAGCAAGCAGCCGGCGCTAACTCCGGCGACGTCCGAGTTCAGACACTCGTAGCAGGTGCGCGGCTGGCGGCAGGACTCGCCCTCCTGCAGGGCGTGGTAGCTGCAAGTGTCTCCGTCCGAGTTGCCCACGCGGTACGGCCCGCTGATGACCGCAGAGCCGTAGGAGCCGTCGCCGAGGCCCGAGGAGCTGCTGCTGGACCTGTTGCTGTCATTGTCACTGTCTCGGCTGTCCAGGACGCTCGACTTGCTGCTGGAATTGCTGAGCGAGTCGGACGCCATTGCCTGCGAGATTGAAGGCGTCGGGATGGCGCCAAGTGGAGTCCGAGCCGGAGCCGGTGCCTGCAGCTCTCCTGCACACTGCGTCAAACTGACTCGTCTTCCGAGCGCCGAAAAGGGCCGTCTATCGCCGCCTCGGAAGGGCATGCGACTTGTGTTAGAACATAATGCATTGGGAGCTGCAACGACACAAGGCGAGTTTAGTTTGAACCGTAGTATGGCATGAACCTGTCTTGTGGCGTAGCAGAGACCGCCCGGATTTTGCGCTGCTCGACAGGTGTTTTAGCAATGCATTCGCATGCTGCCTGGATTGTGGCTTGGACGCAAACGTCGATAATCATTTTTAAGTTCACGGCCAGCTGGTTGGCTCAATCCGCCATCGACGCCAACTCGAAAGATTTACAAACGCACATTAGATAGTTAAAAGGACGGCAGCTACTCCTGACTCTGGCTCTGGCTTGTGCTGGAGACGCATTGGTACGACGACAGCACTGAGAAGAGACCGCCGCTCTTGCGCTTCTTGTTGGAAGTAGCAGCCTTGTCACCCGGAGCGCCACGGCGTTTTGAGGCCGCCTTGCTGGAATTGCTCCAGCTCTTGCTCTTGCCCAGGTCAGGACGGGCAGCAGGCATGGACTCATCGTTGTTGGGAGCGGCGTTTTCGTCGCCTTCTTGCTCGGGCTTGTCCGAGCTGGACGAGGTGAACACGAAGCCCTTGGAGGGTGCACTACTAGTCTGTAGGCAGCAACAAGAAATACGTGAGCATATATGCCTTCGATACAATCACAGAGTAGTCACAACACGACTTACCGAGTTGGCGCTGAACAGCTTGCAGTGACCGATAACGCGGCTGAAAGAGGATGAACCTCGTGACGACGAAGTGATGCCGCCGTATGAGTTGAAGCGGCCAAGCTTCGGGCGATCTGAACGGGTCTTCGTATGCGAAGCACCGTTGGCGGGGTGATTGCTCGGGGCAGAGTCCACGTCAGTTCGGTTGAGCAAGTGCATCAGCTCTTGTGAGTCTTCATCTTCTTCCAACAGCATGTTCGGAATAGCCTTCTTCTTTGCCTCAGGATCTGCTTCGTTGTTCTCGATAGCAATCTGACGCTGCAGGTCCTTCATACGCTGCATACGACGGTTGATGCGTGCCCGCTCGGAGAAGAGCTTCATCTGCTGTCGCTCCGCTCCTCGTCAGACTCGATCTCATCGTTGTCTGCGGTTTTGTCTTCAGCAGCATCATTCTCCTCTTCATCATCACTGCCAGACTCGGAAGATGTCACATAGATCTTGGGCTGGTTCCTGAATCGCTCACGAAGCAAGCGCTCCATCTCAGCTTCCTCGTCTTCTTCCTCCCCCTCCTCCCCTTCTTCTTCTTCGCCATCAGCATTTAACTTCTTTTTCTTCTTGCCATCTTCTTCCTCACTAATCTCTTCGTCAGACTCTAGCAGACCAAGGCGAGCAGCCTCGAGCTTGCTGCCGTCAGCAGCAACCAGCTCGTCCAGGTTGAAGCGACCGCGGGCCTCTGAACCCGAGTGGAGGCCCGAGAACGCGCGGCGGTTGCGACCGAAGCCCTCCTTCACGTTTCGCATGACTTCTTTCACTTGTTGACGATCCTGGTCTTCCTGCTCGCGGCGGAACATCTCCTCCAGATCATGCTCTTGTGCGCGTTCATCGTCCGAGATATCGTCGACAATGTGGTCAAGATCGCCCTCGCGTAGGTTAAGAGCATTGCGCTCTTCTTCTGCCTCCTTGGACTCCTGTGTCTTGGCTTGAGGGACACCGAAACCAAAGTCACCAAGTCCGCCGATCTTCAGCACGTCCTCTTCCTCGTCTTCTTCGGCCTCAGATTCCACAAAGTTGTCGCCACGGCCCTTTATCAAACGCTTGCGTCGGCGGTTCTGCAAGGCTTCGGCCCGCAGCAACTCGCGGTAGCCGGCAGCCTTGTCCTTCTGTGTGGCCGAATTCTCGGGCTGTGCAGAATCGTCTCCCTCTTCCGTCGCCTTTTCTTGCTCAGATATGTCGTTGGAAGCGTCCATAAGATCATCCATCGCATCATCCGCGTCGCCAGCGTCCTCTTCCTTCTCATCCTGCTCGCTGTCAGCCTCGTTGCCATCCTCCTCCTCCATGTCGTGCTTGCGAATCCGGTTACGGCGCTTCACAACAACAGTGTCCTGTTCATCCTGGTCCTGATCAGCAGAAACCTCCACTTCTTTAGCAGGAGCAGCAGCATCCACTACATCCACCTTCTCACTGCTCTTCGACGTCGTGTCCGTCTGCTTGTCCGTCTCCTCGCTCTCCATCTCTGCGTCCTCCTGCAGCTCAACATCATCACCAGCATCCTCCTGCTCCTTCTGCCCACGGTCCTGCTCGCCCTCCTTCTCCTTCTCCGCCTCCTCCATCTCCATCTCCTCATCCTGCTCCTGCTCCTGCTCCTGCTCCTGCTCCTGCTCCTGCTCCTGCTCCTGCTCCTGCTCCTGCTCCTGCTCCTGCTCCTGCTCCTGCTCCTGCTCCTTCTGCTCCCTTTTCCTCTCCTTCATCTCGTCCTGCTCGAGCTTCTCCTGCTCGATCTCGTTCAGGTGCTGCAGCTGCTCCTCGTAGTTCTTGTAGCCAAGGTGCTTGGCCATGTTCTGCGCGCCCTGGTGGATGGCCTGCGTCTTGAGCAGTGTCAGCATTTCCTGCTTCTTGCGGGACGTCCCAGAGGCCACCGAAGCCACGGGCAGCTTCAGCGCCTGCCGCTTCTTCTTCTGGGGCGAGAAGAGCTGCGTCTGATTGGTCGACGACGCCCCGCCGTAGCGCTGCTGGTTCAGCTGCTGGCGCTGCTGCCGACTGGCCTCTTTCTTGCGCTTGAGCTTGGCCAGCAGCGCCTGCTTGGCGGCCTCGAACTCGCTCACGGGCGGCGGCGCGTTCACGTCCTCGAGGACGCTCTCGACCGCCTCGTGCTGCGTGAGCTGCGTGGCCTCCTGCAGCAGCAGCTGCGTCTGCAGCGCCAGCTCCTCGCGACTCATGACAACGAGCTCGGTAGTCGGCAAAGTGAGTGACGCACGACGCGTTCGAATGGGAAGTGACGGGGATTTTGTTTTTGGGCGGGAAAGACACAGTGGCAGAGCGCGCCAAAATGGGGCGGAAGGGGATTGGAAGATATGCATTTTGGCGAATGAAAACAAAGGAGCGACAAAGCCCTGCAACTTCTTGCAATACTTAACTGAATCTGCGCTCGGGGTCAAAGGTGCACATGCTCTTCACCAATTCCCACTCTTTGTCATTAAACGCCTGCCGCTTACGTCGTACGTTATATAATATATAATAACTAGATCTGAAAGCCCCCAAGGTAAATTTTCCTGACAAAACTTCGATAATACACATGCCGAAGGAGTAAATGTCGGACGCAAACGTTGGCTTTTCGCCTGCTAAAACCTCGGATACCTTCCACCGCACTTATTAACAGGTTCAGTCAACTCGCCAAAAGTACTCAGGCCGAAATCAGTTAGGCTTGGTTTGCCATTTTCGCAAACGACGATGCTACGGTACTCAAGATCAGCATGGACAATACCTTGGTCATTGAGATATTAAATCCATGTGCTGCATCGTGCAAACCGCGCCATATTGTGTGTCGGCCGATCTCTGGCTATGAAAAAACGACCTAGTGTCCCATTAGTTGCCCACTCACACACGAGCCTGGCGCAGTCATTATCCCTTTGTCAGTCGCAACGCAAACAGCAATGAGGCGCATGCAAGCAGCGGGCTCGATTCACTGCTCTACAATAGATGGACTCCGAGTCCACGGAAAAGCTGCTGTCGAGGGCTATCGAATGACATGACGGCAAGATTTACGTGGTGGATTTCTCGGGCGAGCATCATAGCACCATTGCAGGCTGCATTCGAACGAAAAAATGTAGGTAGCAACACTATTTGCTTGTCAGACATAGCATCAATCATCGCGGAAAGCAAAACTGCTGATAGCAACGACCTGCCGCTTTTGCAAGAAAATAGTTTCGGGCCCACCTGCGACGTGTTGCCCCCTGGAATGGAGCGTTGGGACTACCACACCTTGAAGGTAAAAGTTGGTTTGGCGCGAGGCTGACCCAAGTTAGACCGCAAAACCGAGCAGTAGCGTTGCTTTCTGGATGTACAGCACATCCTCTTCCTCAAAGTATCTCCCGACATGAAGAGTCAAAATCGACTCGACTCCGTGGCGAACGGTGAATGTGAGACCCACCAAAGTCGAGTTTGACTCTCGTCGACTCGTGGGACTTCCTGCCGACGCCGAGATCCCAAGTCACTCCCCGAGCCACACTGACCATCGACTTGCACTCAGCAATAACACAAGTTGCAGACAGGAAGTACTGTACGAGACCCACACCTCACCACTAATAAGTCGTATTTCGTAAATTCAACTCATCATTTCAATTCTCGACTATTCCCGCAAACTTATGCACACAAGAGGGTCATGAGCTCCGCTACCGACCTGCCACCGCCGCTGCACGTGGCCATCTGGGAGGGCGACGTGGACCGCGTGCGCGCTCTCCTGACCGCCGTGTGCCCCGCAGGCGAAGAGCTGCGCGACGTCGTGAAGGCCAACGAGCTCAAGGAATTCTTAGAAGCCAAAGACGTTCGCGGGAACTCGGCGCTGCACTTGGCACTTCGCATAATTCAGCCCAGTCAACGGGCCATAGTAAAATTGCTTTTAGACCGAGACGCCAGCGTGGCGTCTCGCAATGCTGACGGCTGGAGCTGCGCCCATGACGCCGCTCTGTGTGACGACGAGTTCTTGCTGGCCCAAGTGTATTTGCGAGGAGAGAAGCAGGTGATGAAGTCGCTGGAATCGGCGCAAGAAACTTTCATTCAAGCTTTGGAGAGGCTCCCGGACTTTGAGGCGGAGATTTTCATTGAGGCCCATTCGTGGGTGCCCATGGTCTCCAGTGTCCTGCCTTCGGACACGATCAAGGTCTGGAAACGAGGCTCGCAATTGCGCATCGACTCGGCGTTGAAAGGACTGGATGGGGTCAAGTGGAAGAGGGGAGCTATGAGTCATGTGTATTTGGGACGGAGCGGAGGAGAAAGAGCTGGGCATGCGGTGGTGATGGACCATAGCACTCGAGCGTTCTACGATGTGCTGGAAGCCATGCACAACTCGTCGGTGGGGAATATGGACTTGGCGATGCATGTCTCGTTGACGACGGCCATGTCCACGTCGAGCATGGATGCTACGAACTTGGAGTTCTTGAAGCAGAGGGATGTTAAGGCGGAAGGCAAGAGGGATGAAGGAAGGATACAGGAAGATGAAGAGAAAAGAAGTCGCAGTAAGCAACGCAAGTGCCCGTGGCCTGGGACGACATACAAGATGCAGAACTTCTCTATGGAGGCGCAGTTCCGTCCTATTGTGAACCCTGACCGTAAACTGAAGCAGCTTCCGACCGACAAGGATCCATTTAACGAAGTGCAGCAGTTCGTTGATCATCTTCAATCATCGACGTCCAGTCAAAAGGCAGAAATGGTGGGAAAATGAAGCACAAACACAGCTCTTCGAGCCACGGCGGCAGTAGCAATTCAGGAAACGACAAATCTGCACGGACACTGCGCCTTGAGAAAGGACGCAAGGTTGAAATGCACATGGATGTGGTTGCAGGCGACACGATCAGGTGGGAATTCCTATCAAAGAGCAGCGAGTTTTGCTTCGTGGCCACGTACTACCACGAAGACCAGCAGCAGCCTGTGTGCCGAACTGACGGCGTGAAAAACATGGAGATTGTTGGCTCATTTGACGTTGAGTATAACGGCAGCTTCGTACTGATGTGGATGAACACGCAAAAGGGCTTCACGATCGACCGCAGCGGAATCAAAATAACGTACGACGTGATACACATTCGTTCAGCGGCGGATGATCCACATCAAAGCGCTGCACCCGATGCTTCTGCTGCGAATCAGAATGGACTTGCATCAACAACGCTTCCAGTCGAGCCACAAACTGACGATATGAACCCGGACAACGGAAAGCCTTGCAATGTCAGGCTTACGGACGAGCAAAAATGCGAGGTGTTCCGCCGCTTGGACCATTTACCTAATCCAACGACCACCACGACAGCATTTACCGACTACTTTAAACTGGGAAAACCCCAGCTAAGCTAACAAGGAACGGAGACGGCGAGCGAAGTGACTCCAAGAAAAAGCCGTCGTTCTTTAAACGGTTTGAGGACAAACTGCAGCTGCAGCAACATGCGCCGACCGTACCTTCGTCGAGCAGTGGCAGTACTGCTGCCTCTGGGAATGGGATGAAAAATACTTTTCGGAGCCTGACACTCCTACCACCAACGCGTCGCGCTTGCAAGGATTTTGAGGCCAAGGTTGTCATGACGGAGAGCTTCCCATTTCAATTGCGAGACTTTCTACCCGTCATTAAGTTCATCTCCTCAACGGGTGAGCATGTCAAGAACCTAGAGGAGTTCTTCCAAATGGTACGTCTACGTTATTATAACACTGCTTTTTTGTCTGGCTCTCCCGAAGTTGATGTCATCATTGTGCTCATGTTCATAATAACTGTTTGTTGTAGAAACTTCCTCCTGGTTTCCCAGTCAAGTTCGAGCTGCCCATGATGTTTACGATTCGTGTCGCGTACACGTTTCAGAAGATCACTCTACACCCACACCTGGATCCGTCACTATTTGAAATTCCTAGCGATTATCATGAGGTGTTCACGCTGGAGGAGGTGCGCTCATAGACCGTAGCAAGACATGTTATGTAGAGAAATCATATATATATATTATATGGTGTTTAGTTAGCGGATTGCATCGTGCTCTAGTCGTCATCTTCCTTCTCTTCGACTCTTTTGTAGTCGTAGGCCTCATACTCGTTTAGGAGTAAATCATCTTCAGCTGGTTCGAGACGACCAGCCTCCTTCCTTGCACGTTGCCACCACCAATCACAGCATCGAAGTCGGGGAAGGCATCGCCTCCAAACACGGCAGATGGTTCGACTTGAGTGCGAAAAGCAGTATGCGAGCTGCCACGGAGCATTGCAGATGGCCCTCGCATCGTTAGTGACCAAGCTGTCGCATCTATTGTCGTGTACAGCGCAGTCGCTCCGACTCCTGCTAGCAGCAGGCAGCTAACACCGACGATGAGCTTGGTGCGCAGCGCTCTCCGCTGCGACCAATGCCGCTGCAGGATCGTCGACTCGGACAGCGTGCACGGCGTGCCCTTGGTCGGTGACTGGTGACACTCGTAGTTGGCATCTTCCAACGACGTGAAGAACTCTTCGTCCATGTCGCGATATGCGCTTGCGTTGGTTCCTTTACCCATCGTAGCCGACCTGGTTGGGATGAAGTTTCGCCGGAAGAATCGCGAATGCACTTCCAATCTCAGCAACGACACCGCGTTGAAGGCTGCCACTCTAATTGCAGTGAGATAAGGAGTCCGACAAGAGCCACATTGTCCGGAGCACCACCAAATTAGCTGGTCGTTTTTATCCGTTGCAGTGGTCGCGAAGACGCGTCACGTGCGCCACGTACTTGCCATCACACGATTTGCGATCGTGATCTCAAGTCGTGTTGACCAAAGATAGAACACGTCAGCGTCTCTGTTAGCGTAAACGTCCGCCGACCATCAACACTTCTGCTTACAGAACCAAGCAGCAGCATGGGCGTCTGGTCCGTCCAATGTTCCATTGCATTCCTTCGGCATCACGGATGGTCACCGCAAATCCTGAAGCGGCCTCCGATTCCAGCTCACAATTGAATTTGCAACGCAGACATCAAGCATTCGACCGATCATGGTGTCCACGACGAACCTCGCCAAGCTCTTCACCCCCGTCACGCTGGGGGGCAAGATGAACCAGCTGACACTCAAGCACCGCGTGGTGATGGCGCCGCTCACCCGTCTGAAACACGGCGAAGAAGGAGTGCCGCCCGAGATCACGGCCAAGTACTACGGCCAGCGTGCCACCAAGGGCGGACTCATCATCGCTGAGGCCACCAACATCAGCCCCACGGCTCGCGGGTACTTGGGCACGCCCGGCATCTTCACGCAGAAGCAGATCGACGGGTGGAAGCGCGTGACCGACACGGTCAAGGCCAAGGAAGGCAACATGTTCCTGCAGCTGTGGCACACGGGGCGTGTGAGCCACCCGCTCAACCAGCCCAACGGAGAGCTGCCGGTCTCTTCAAGTGCCACGATGGACGTGTCGACGGGTTGGGTGCCCACTCGTGAAGGCCGCAAGTCGCACGTGGCGCCGCGTGCTCTGAAGACGGAGGAGATCCCTCTCATCGTGCAGGACTACAAGAAGGCGGCTGAGAACGCGTTGGCTGCGGGCTTCGACGGTGTCGAGTTCCACTGCGCCAATGGCTACCTGCTGGAGCAGTTCCTCCAGGACGGGATCAACGACCGCACCGACAAGTACGGCGGCTCGGTGGAGAACCGTGCGCGCTTCTTGTTTGAGGCCCTCGACGCCATCCTGGAAGTGGTTGACTCGAGTCGCGTGGGCATCCGTCTGTCCCCGTACGGCAAGAGCTACGGACAGTTCGAGTCGGACCCTGTCGGCACCTACGGCCACGTCCTGGAGAAGCTAAACGACTACAACTTGGCGTACGTGCACCTCATTGAGCCGCGTGCGTTCGCGCTGCACGAGAACCCGAACGCCCCCACGGACGGCACCATGACGCGCACCTTCCGTGAAATCTACAAGGGGTGCTGCTGACCGCGTCAGGTTTCGACCGGGAGTCTGGAATCAAGGCGGTTGAGCAAGGCGATGCCGACATGGTTGCCTACGGCCGCTACTTCATCTCGAACCCCGACCTGGTGAAGCGTCTGGAGATCGATGCGCCATTGAACCCGTACGACGCCAAGACTTTCTACGCGCCGGGCGAGGCCGGATACACGGACCAGCCGTTCCTCGAGGATAACTAGATTGCTGGGCTTGTAGTGAATATATCTCATGTATGATCACTTTTATTGTCTGTCCTTCCCACTCGATTGATGAAACCACGTACATACGAAAAAATGACCGTCAGGTCACTTCTATTGAAGACGCTGAGCCAGTTTTCGTTTGACTAAATATCAAGACGTTAACTGCAGACCGACTAATTGCTCGTCCCAGATTGAGCTCGACTGGGTCGATGGGGTGTTGTGACTTCATTTCGACTAAAATGTCATTCCTGTGGTGCAGTGCGGTGGGACGGATCAACAAGGCTATCGAGCGTCTCGATTGGAATAATGTTCTAGCGTCACTGCAACCCGAAGACGACTCAGAGGCAAAGCCAGTTAAAGTGTGCGCTGCGTCACTGAGAAACTGGAATCGATTCGTGGAGTCTGAGGACCAGGCGCTGATATCGAGGATGATGGAGTGGCATGACGGGGAAATCTACACTGTAGAGTTACCTTGTGGGGTCCATGAGGGCACCAACACGCCGCATTGGTGGTGAAGTGATGCTTGCAACGGGGACGCGGTGGAATTATCTCATTCCTCACGGTTCTACCACATTTATTTCTCACTTCCCGAGCCGCGAGCCGGATAGCAGCTACGGTCCAAGAAGCCTCATCGGAGCTGCACTGCCGACGGGTATAGGCAGCTGGAGAGCACCCTGCAGGTCGAAGTTGGTGTTTCGCAGGGCTGGAAAAACAGCTCGTTGAAGAGCAGCTTGAACGCAACGGCTAGGTTTGGCGAGGTGTTCCAACCACCTGCGCGCACGACGCCACTCGACTGCATGCACGTGGTCATGGCTGTGCTTTCATGCAACCCCCACTACACATCTTCTCCATAAAAACGGTGGTATGCAAGCTGTTGCACATGCTTTAGAACCACTGATTGGTTTGTCCATCTTATATAAAATCATGGACAAAGTTAAGCAAAGTCATGGGTCAGTTATGAACTCAGCAGAAAGTAAAACAGCATCCTATCTCTCATCAATGCGCGCCAGTGGAGTTACAGGTACTTTTACACCGACTTTCTTCCTGTACGCAATTGCGTGTCGACAAGGCAACTGCATTGACAATGCAAATTCACAGTCGCACCTCCAGTCGTTCAGTTGCTGTTGGTATGAGCTGTGCCGGCCTCGGACGAGCACTACGTTGGCATCCTCCCCTGCTTCGTAAATGTATTTGTCTGCTTGAGCTAGACCCCTGCCGTACTGAGCCTCGAGCTGCTCTGTCACGAAATGGTTTGTGAATCGGAGAACCAAACTCAGATCCTCGCCGTAACTTGCATTGACAAACCGTCCAATACGATCGGTCTTATATGCGTATTCTTTTTCAGCACGGCGGTCAAACCGAATTAATGACTTCACACACATGGCCATACTCATGTTACCGCCGACACAAGTCTTGAGTTTACCAAAAAACTCTCTATGCGGTTGTTGGTGTGGTTTTTAGATGCGGGAGCTGTGCGCGATAGTGCATAACCCAAATTTCCCTGCAAGAATGCCAGTTTCGTTTAAATACTCGAAGATTGCGACAAAGGCTAATCGAGAGCTCAAGTCACACAAAGAGGTGAGGTTGTCGCATTAAATATCTTCTGAACACGCGTAAACCATTCTGTGAATCACTGCGTCGACTGAACATCCATCCTCACTCGATATGTGACCATATTTTAGGTCAGATCGTTCCTTCTTCAACCACTTGATAACGTGAAAGTGACAAATTAATACATTTGCCTCCGAAAATGTTCTTGAAGCACTCGAACATATCCTTATCCACAATGATAACACGCAGAAACTTGAGTCGGTTTTGATGAGCCCTCTTGAAGTGCGCAATTGCGCAATCCATGTGCCAATCCCCGTTCGCTTCTAGCATAGACTGCTGGACTACCATCCCGTTGCCAAACTCGTTCATTCCCATGAAAGTACACAACTGATAGTTGTATCTAACGCAAACTAAACAATCGAAATAATGGGTTAGTCCTGGTTCGATCATGGAATGCATTATAAGCCCTCACCTATTTGTTTCGTGGCTGCAGTCCACTAGAAGCACTTCGCTGAAGCGGGAATACACTCGCCGCATGTGAGCTGTTGAAAGCGATAAAACCCCAGTCTCACCAGCGGCTGTTTCGTCAATGCTAGCAAGGTTTATAGGATCACTGGCGGTAAAGGCAGCCACTTCAACGATAGTTGCTTCGCGGTCGTCAACACTGGAGACTGAAGATATATACACACGCATTAAATTGTCCACATCCGCTTGAATTACGTTCTGGTCGTGCTCTAGCAAGTAGTCGTAGATCTTCGATCATTTCGCTGCTGCCGCCAACATCCCATCCACCCGGGCCTCAACACGGTCGTCATTGATACCTTGTGCATGGGGATACGTGCCATACGTATCTGGTGTAATTTCGTGATTGTGGACGAATATATCATTCTTCACATGCAAGCGCCACCTTTCCTTGCTGTTGAGTTCTTCTAGAACGAACTGCAAAACAAATTGAAACGGACAACCCGTTAGACGTATGTGCTGTCGCGGACGCTTGCCCAAACCTCTCGACTTCCGCTCTTTCCAACCGTGCGTACAAATGTACACACGCTGGCATGTCTCCAGCTCGTTTGGGACTAACGGAGTCACGCCAGCTTTACCCATCTTGGTGTTCTTATTGCACCTGTTGCGCTCAGAAATGTTCATGGTCTCCTTCACAGGGAAAACTTGCATAGTCTGCGCTTCGTATTTGGGAAGGTAAGATAGCCATTCTTCCCAGCTATTATGTGTTTGCCTGGGAGGATCGACGCGAACTTCCGTCGTACGAGAACTCCATGATGGACGAGGGCCGGAAGCATCACATTCTGAGTCCATACCGGAGACGTTGTTGTCTTTACAAGGCACACCTCGTACGATTCATCGCTGCTATCTGCAGCACCGAGTACACTTCCAACGGCTTCGGTGCCTTCCATGTACTCTCTGCTCTGTGATTCGGTACTCTTGCGGACACTTCGATGCAGCACACGGCAACGACAGCGACTGGTCGCCTGCAGCGATGCTCGCGTGGTGGCGGGGGTTTTAACTAGATAAATAGACGCCCGTGTAGAGAATGAAACTCAAGAGGTGAGGACGCGGACCCATTCCCTGTTTTGAATTTTTTATTTTCCGTCCTGGACAATAATGGACTTGAATCTTGGATAAATCCTGGGTTATAAATCATGGCCTCCAACAGAACCGTTGATGTTTTTTTTGGGGGCGGGGGAGAAGGAAACATCGATTTTGGATTAGAACTCATTGTCGCTAACTGTCGAGCCCTTAATCTTGTGGCTTGAAGCCTGTAATTCCTAGGTGGTGCTTTAACTTTATGAACACATGAGAGATCACCGAGTCTCCCATGCGGTGGTGGGTCATCATAGAGATGCGAGGGTTCACCACTTTCTTCGGGCCTTGGTGGGTGTCTTAACACGACGGGATCACCAAGTCCGTCGTGATTGGCGTGCGAACTTGAACGCGGAGCGTTTACCATGTCCTCCGCGCGTCGTTGTGATATCTTGAACACGAAGGGGCAACCAAGTCCCCGTGCTTAGGTGCTTCAGCTGAAGCGCGATGGGTTACCAGATCCGTCGCTCACTGCTGAGTATCTTGAACACACGAGGGAGGGCCACCAAGGCTGTCGTGCGGTAGCGACCATGATCTTGAACGCGAAGGATTTGCCGATTTCAAAGCGCCTTGGTACGAAACTTATACACGCCGGGGTTACCAGACCCGTGTTCTGTGGCGGAGAGCTGAGTATTTGATGGACGAAGCATCTAGCATGCCACCGGACCATGCTAGACGCCTGGACCCCTTCTCACCCATTCTCGGGGACTTCTCGTCCGAGACGAGAGACCCTCCGAAGAGGCGCTGAAGAAGATTCCAGATCCAAGTGTGCCTTATGCTGTCAATTACTCAGTGACTTTGATTTTCTTAAAATATTTCTACAGAATCATTAATAAATCTGGCCGGATCAAGTTTTGAGTGCGCGCAAAAACAAAATTGAAGCGTTGTGCGTTCCATTCGAAATTTCCGTGGTCGATTGGTTGAATCGAGAGAAATTTCCATATTCTGTGAAAAGCACTGATATTTGTCGGGGGTATTGTGAAAATGTCCTCGCTCTGGTCACTTTCAGTGAAAACATATTAATAGCAGTTCTATGTTTGGTAAACATTGCTACAATATTTGTGGACGATACATAGAACGCGTTAACTAAGGTTTCTGGAGATCAGCAAGCCAAAGATAAGTGCATCTCCGCTGTCTACCCCAACACATTGTATTTAGGTCACATACAATTTTCAGACCACCACACCCGACTTTAAATAACTTGTTCTTGGTAGCTTTAATTTACGACCTAGCATGCAAACTCTTCATCGTTTTTTCTCGCCCAAGATCATCTAGCTCGCTCCTCAGCAATTTAATCACATCGGATAGAGACATCGGGCTAGTTCCCTCGGCTAATGGCCCCGCCTCGTGCAAAGAATGTCGGAAATGCTACGTTTCAACAAGATGGTGCTGACTTAGCTGAGGCAAAGAAAAAGGTCTTCTGCGGGTCGACGTCTCTGTCCAACAGTCCATTTCATTTCCAGGCGATATATATTGTGTTCATTCAGTGCTAATGTACTAACGATCACCAATATCCACGGCTATCATACAAACACGTTGTCATCCGTCACGGTGTGGCCTCTTCTCAAGGGCGGCGAGTCCCTCTGCTTCATTCCGCCAAACGTGGTATTCTTATCTACCATTCACCCAGGTCACTGTTTGCGTGTCGGTGCGCGGCGTCCCAACAACCGGTTTGTAGACCCTCGTCGTTACTGTTAAGCTGGCGGCTAAGCTTCGAATCCATTGCCAGGTTGGCGAGTGTGTCCGCTATTTTGTTGTGGGTTCGATAATGATGTATCTGCGTTTCTACTCTGCAATATGCGTGCGTTCTACTCAAAATTTCCATGGGCGTTCTTTGAATCAATCACGCAAGCAATCGCCCAAGTGACTTGATTTTGTATATGGGGCTGATAAAACGCTTTAGTACAGAAACAATTACGACCGATGGGAGAGAGTTAGAAACTGGGGATTGACTAATCAGCACGCCGGCAATCGCCCCAATCAGCCTCCAATAGACCCTGGTTGGCAAATTTGGGCGGAAGCACAATAATCCGCCAACATCCCCTGCAGTGTGAGTATATGCGGGTGAGATGAGAAGCATGCGGGGGTTTGCACCTATTCATTTGGCTGATAGTCGTCTCGCTGTCTCCGACCACGTGTATTTGTCGGATCTGTGCACGCTTCGTATATTTGAGACCATGTAGTAAGCCACGGTACTCCACACATTTTTGGTCAGATGTGTATCACCGTACGCCATGCTCGCAAATCACACCGGGAGTCCACGTCCACAGGCAGGGTCTATGTGCAACATGACCGAGCCACTCCCACCGGGGCCTGGATTTCCTCTGGAACCACCGTCGAAGAATAATGTGCTTGCCGATATGATTGATGATGGCGTTGCTTCACAGTTTGCATTGAGGGCATTGACAACAGTACGCACTGCCCATCTGGCATGTTAGGATCTCTCATTATCGTTGTAGGATGCGGCAACAATTTGATACCCTTGTCTCGGTCGTACAGTCAATATGGCTCGGAATCGCCGAGGTTACACCAGCGCATTCTGTCCCGTGTGCTACCATCTCCATTGGCAAATAATCGGTATCACGGTCGCCCCCAGTTGCCAGCACTTCAACGCGGCCTCTATGTAATTCCGCCCCGACATCGTGGCGTAAATCAGACTGATATCACTTAAATTAACCCTCCAACAGTCGAAAAATCCCTTGGGCACCGTTGCCAATTCGAAGGTCAGTACCGTGGCAGGTCTAGTTAAGTCTATGGCAAGTCCAAGTTGCAGCCATACTACTGTCATGCATTCCCACAGCGTGAAAGCCTTCGGACATTCCCAGAATACATGGGTCAATGATCGGGTGGAGTCCGTGCACCTCGAGTGATGACACGCCGCAGTATTGAATGTTCGCAAGTATAAGTTGAGTCCTCTAAATTTGAGGCTGTTGACACAAGGTGACTTGGAATTTCCCCCTGCCCCACATTCTCAGCCTTTGATTAGTCGAGCCAAAGATTTAGTGGGTGTGTACCCATGGATCAGGAAGGAAATGAAAGTGACGGTTCGTGAGGGGTCACTTCCCCCTGAAACTTCAACTACCAGAGTGTTGTCCAAGATACATGAGTCACTGTACCAGGTCGGATGTTTCAAGTCAACTGTACCAGGAACGTCAACTACCAGGAACATGGTCCTGGGAAGGGTCGCCAGGAATCTTTCCATGATTTGCCCGAAGGGGCATGGCATCCAAGGAGACGCAAGGTTGCCGAACCCTGGCGAACACAAAATCCAAGGAAACACAAGGTTGCTGAGCCTCTGCGTTGGACCATACTGAAATTAAATCAAAGTCAGCGAAGTGTACCCACCAACAGATAGCATAAGTTTATCAATCAGAGTCTGTTTTTCCCTCAAGCGCCAGTGGCCTGAATAAGTGTGCCTGACTTTAAGGATACGCAGGGCATCCGGGTTAATTGCAAGCAGTAAGAGACACGCCGACTAAGGACTAGTCGTCGTTGGGGCTCCGCTCTCTCAAGTCCAAATTATTTGG
This sequence comes from Phytophthora constricta, assembly GCA_011947335.1. Taxonomy (NCBI): domain Eukaryota; phylum Oomycota; class Peronosporomycetes; order Peronosporales; family Peronosporaceae; genus Phytophthora; species Phytophthora constricta. The sequence goes on from JAAVTI010000752.1 coordinate 328,651, forward strand.
GGACCAGGGGCGGTGATCCTGGGGTGAGCCACGAAATTCATATCCTAGTTGGCTCACATAGTATAAGGTGGTGTGCCATTTCATATTACAGATTTGGGCGACTGTCTGTAGCCGTTGCCCAGGATCAAAGCGATCGACGGACTGCTGTGCGAAGGGACTGTACCAGGTTGTGACTAGAAAAGTTCCCCTACTTCAAAGGGGTGGTGCATGTACTAATACGTCTAAGCGCCTAGGGACATTTGCCAAGCGCCATAGGACCGAACGCTCAATTGCGCTTGGCACTTTCTGCCCGTGTCTCTTTGGCATTGAACAAACAATAAGAGACTTGCATATCGTTTTTTGTTTTATGTTTGGTTGGTGGTTCTCAACCTTCCCTGACACAGGTAACCCAGGAAAGGGGGTCAGCACTAACCCCACTCGTATATTTCTCATCGAACTAACCTGGAACAGGTGGGTGGAAGCCGCGAAGGTAAACGAACCTCAAGGGGATTGACACAAGGAGCATACGCCACCCTGAAACAATTGCTCCAGGGGTACTTCTGAGAGTCAGCGTTTTGCCAGACCAGGCATCGTCCCGCGACTTTGGGTCAGAAGGACACCTGCACTATACAACCTAGGGCGATCAAGGTTTCACCGCCTCGCCTCAGCTGGTGCGCGTGCCCGGATTTGTAGTGCTTTGGATTTCACCGTTCAAGGTTCTAAGTAAGCGAATTTATTGTGAGGTGCTGATATTAATCTTATACGTTGCTTATGACGAGGAAGTAGAATACAGTGCTACGAAGGCTGCGTCTGGCGGTGTACCAAGACGGTGACATCGTCAGAAGGGGCGACGCCGGAGAACCCGGGCCTAGTGGTCCAGGGGAAGCGGCGTACCAAGAAGAATGTCGAGAAGGCTTCGGCTCAGGATCAACCTGCTCCAAGACCAGATACCCAGGACGCACCGGAGGCGATGTCCCAGGGTGACAAGTCTGCGAGCCCTGGTCCAGGACCTAAGCCAGCTCGTGTCCAGGATCAGACTGTCCCAGATGCTCTGGTCCAGGCATCGTCAGTGGGCGCCGATATGGTTGAGTCCCGGTGACTGGAGTCCAAGATTCTGCGTCGTCGGTTCAAGTGGAGGAGAAGTCGCCAGTTAAGACCTTGGTTGCCACTTCAAGTGGCGCTTCTTTTGATGTTCAAGCTTCGTCTGATTTTCGAGGTCAACGAGCGTTAATGGTCGTGGATCCGGATTCAGCACAAGTGTCAAGAGCTGTTGTACCAGCGCCGTCGTCGTCGCAAGTCCCGGGACCTGAGTCAGGAGTGTCGCCATTAGGCGGGATCCCTGAATCAGGTTTTGCCACCCCTGGTACAAGGGGGGACCGGTTGGGAATCGACTTGATGAGGCGCAGGTGGCGCAGTATGTGTCGGAGCAGATGGAACGCTGGGATCAAGTTGCGGCAGTACGCGTGTGCCCTCCGAATGTCATTTATGACTGGCCGCGTCCACGACCGAATTCACTTCCTGGTTTGCCGCTGCTCTGACGACAAGTGGGCATTTGGCGGCGACAATGATGCTGCCAAGCCAACAAGCTGCCTGGATTTCGGAATTGCGGCCAATGCGACACTTCATGATGGCTGCTCAAGATGTGACACCAGTTGTGGTGCCACCTAGAGGTTTTCCCCAATGCGTGCGTGGCCCCATTCCAGACTCTGTTCATCGAGGCTGGATTTGAGTTACGGAACTCAAATCCAGGCTCGAACACTGGTGTGGTTCAGGACGCGTCCAGGATCAGTGGGGACGTGATACATTTGGCAGTCGAAGAATTCCAAGAATACATATCTGTGGAGCTGATCGAGTGGCGAGAAGCGACCAGGAAAATCCCGTTCCGGACGATTTCGGTTCTTGAAGCAGTTCCTGCGTGTCAAAAATCTGGACCAAGTGCTGACGTGAATGATGGTGAACCTGAAGCTGGTGATATTATGATGTCGGACCACGAGGTGGTGTTACTTGGTCACCTATTTGTGCGGACACTCCGTATCACGGGGACTCGCCCAAGAAGCGTGACTGGAGGGTCTTCAGTCGGTGAACCTGAGCCGAAGCGTATACAACATGCTCGACCTCAGACATCGACTCTCTCGTTGGCCTCGTTACCAGAGTACCCGCTGTTCTCAAGAATGCCTTCTCGAATCGTGTCTTCTCAGGATCATGTGGGCTCGGACATTGCGACAGGAGAATACTCATATACAATTCCGAGTCTGGTGGGACCATCTGTAACATCAGATGAGTCCGCTGGTTCAGGTACTCAGCCGTCCATGAAGACCTCATCCGATTCCTCATTGATGTCTCTGGGGCGGAGTGCGGTATCGCACATGCCCAGGAGCGGAATAGCGTTCTTGACGCATGGGTCTGCTGGAGGCTTCGCAAGTGGAGAAATCGGTGGAGGCTTTACGATCATTCGCCGGCCGGCTAAGGTGCCGTTGCCTGTGGATCAAGACGACCAGGACATAGATAACTCTGACTTAGATCATGATGTGGTCCAGGACCAACGAACCAGGACGCAAGTTGCGACTAGGGGTGCTGCTCTGAGGCCTGTACCAAGGAGTATCCTGAATACTGGGAGTTACGATCCAGAGGCTGATGCCAGTGCCCCAAAGGCGGTCCTCCTTCTTCGGCGCTCTGGGCGTTCATCCAGGTCAAGACATTCAGGATCGGTCGAATGGTTTAGGTGCAGCTCAAGTGGCGCACAATGCCCTCCGTCAACAACAACAGTCCCTTCGACAGCACACTATGAGGTGTGAGCAACAGGTGGCTTGGGAAAGGATGGAAGAGCGTCTGGAGCAACGTCAACAAGATATGCTTCGCGCCCAGGAACAGCAGCGTCTGACTCAAGAACATGAACATCAAGTCCGTGAGAAGGAACGTCAAGAGGCCCTACAGCGAATTCAGAGTGCCCTGAAACATGCAGCACACCTGGAACAAGCTCGCTTGGACGCGGAGCGTCGTGCTCAAGAAGCCGAGAGGTGTATGCTCAAGGAGAACAAGCCGTCGATCCCAAAACAGGAAGTACCTGGGCCCGAAGTTTTCCAGGACACAAGTGTCTTGGAGGCACTACGCCAAGAGTGGTCGCGGAACTTCGCGATGCAAGAAGAACGTTGGAACCAGCGAGAAGTCGAAGTTCAAGCTCAACTGCAGACCGAGGTGAGCGCGCGTTTGCCAGCCTAGGAAAAGAAAGTCCAAGAATTGGAAGCATTACGTACCAAAGAACGGCAAGCTGCCCTGGATGCGCAGAATGCCCTAGGTAAGGAGATCCAGGAACTCAAGTCGATGTCGTCCAAGACTCTGGATGCTAAGGCTCCCCGTTTGTCCCTAGGCAAGTGTCTCAGGCACCGACTCAGGTGATGATGGCTAGTGAGGTGCCTGCCCCTGAGAGGGTTCCCCTCAGGTGGCATCGCAGTCTCAGGTGTGACATCTTGGACTGCCGGTGCTTTGTAGTAAGTATGGGATCCAAGGTGATCAGTTGCGAACGACTCTTCAGGGTCGGTCATGGCCCAAGTTTGTCGAGGGCGACCAATCCTGCCCAGCCTGTAAAGGCTGAGCAGCCATCGCCTTCGGTGAGATTTGAGGCTACATCCAAGAGTGTTGACAGCTCACTACCCAGGTACAGTGCGCATCCGTCCCTGATACATCTAAGTCAGGATGGTCTAAGAAGGTGTCTAAGTCGGGAGGTTCGAGGAAGTCAGGCTCAAGAAAGAATTCGTGCAACAAAGGCAAATGCCGGATTCGGACCCTGATCCAAGTGACTCAGATGACTATGATTCTGACGAGGTTCAAACAGTGACTCTAGTCTTGACTATAGTCCCAAGACAGTTTCGTCATCATTGTCCCAAGATGACACGACGGTATTCACATACAAGCCGTATATCGCTTACAATGCCCTAGAGCAGTTCAAGCATGACGCACCTGTGGAAGACCGGGTTGCCTGGTGGGAACGATTTGTTGACCCGACGCGTCAAGGTGCATGGAAGACAGTCAGATCCGTCAACTCAAGGACAGGATGCCGGCTGCCATCCGAGATTGGTAGGGACAGCTGAAGACCAGGGTCCGACACAGTTGGCCAGCGCTCTCTGAAAATTTCAGGCGCGCCTACTGTCGGACACTTGGATTATATTCTGAGAGGTACTATACACTCCCGATGCAGAACGGAGAATCCTATCTAGACTTCTTCTATCGACTGAATCGAGCTGCCGTGAAGGCGGATATCGCCTTCCTTGCGCCGTCCAAGAAACTTGAAGCCCATGTACGACGGCTCATCAAGAAGCTCAAGGACACTAGATTCAAGACATCGCTTCTGGCCATGACGTTCAAGAACATCGAAAACCTGGAACGAGCGCTCAAGAGAGACAAGGCTGTGTGGACTGCGGAGACACATGATCCAGGTGTACAGAGACGTGACCCACGAGCTGACAATATTCCGCACCAAGGACGATTCAAGTCGAAGCGACCTGGCTCAAGAAGCGCTTTTGTCCCGAACGTGGATCAAGACGACGACTCAGGATATGAAGAGGTAGAATAGATTGCGGATGACATGTCGGACGAAGAGCTTGTGCTTAAGGCCAAGGTTTCAAGACCCAAGTCGAAAGGTAGTTCTTCGCCGCAATCTGGTTCAGGTAACCAACCTGCTCCAGGTAACAAGTCTGTGACTCAGGGCCAAATATTGCCGATGAAGTGTGTCGGGCTATGGCGAGTGCGGACTAGCGTCAGCCACCTGAAGCAGGTGCTCCAGGAAGTATCAAGCATCAAGTCCAAGACAAGACATGGAATTCTGTGATAATTGTCGTCGCTGGGGGTTGCATACCAAAGCAAATAGTTGGAGTGTCCTGATTTGCGACCGTTGCCACCGATATGGACACCCTACCAATAGGTGCAAGGTGTCTCCCTGTTCCATGTGCGGAAATTTCCACGACCACGGTGAATGTGATTCCTGGAAAACTCTTCAAGCCATCAAGATTGCTGCCTCGACAAGGAACACTCAAGGACACACCTAGTCGCCCCCGGATAAACTCCTAGGTGGTGAGGCCAATTCTGGAAATCACTCGTTAAACTAGCGAGCCCGCTGGATAGCTGTCCAGTACGTGCCGGGCTAAGGACCCCATAATTGTGTGTCATAGTGTGTGTCGGTCCAGAAGAGAACCAATAACTAAAATGTGTATCAAGATCAACCTCCATATCGTGATATATCCCCTCTACCTGGAACAGAAGATCCCGAAACACCTGACTCAGGTGAAGTCACGGGGTTCCAGTTACTCCCAGGAGAAATATATGGGTGGTGGGCGGATCATGATGATGGTTGTAAGCGAGGATTGCCCTGGTACTTAGTGTAGTGAATAATTGGCGAACGTGTATCCTGTTGGACTCTGGTGCATCTGTGAGTATGATAAGTCTCGACTTTGCACATAAGTTGGGACTCGTGCTCAAGAACACCGACCAGGTTCGTATATCTGGCCTAGGTGGTGTGTCGACTATCATTGCCCATGAAACCCGGGTCAAGATTACTCTTGGCCCTCGGTTGGTTTATGTTCTGGATTTATTGGTGGCGAATATTGGTGAAGGTATTGAAGTGTTGAATGAATTTCATGTACGCCACGGGAGTACGACTTGCGGTTCAGGAAGGCTTGGTCATGTTACCTGACGAAGCAACTATTGTCTTGAAGCAAAGTCATGTACCTGGTCATGTACAGTACTATAGGCGTGGATTTACCGGTCCTAGCTCAGGAGAGCCTGTACCTGGATCATGGTCAAGGCGCAGTGGTTCGGATAAAGTATGGACAGACCAACCCTCAACGGGAGGTCGTCTGGGCTGACGAGGTGACCGATTGGTAACGAATATTGTATATGCCGCTAGATCATGGCCTGTGGCGGTTAAAGTGGTGAATGTCTCAGACAAGAAATTGTGGATTGACACCAGAACCCCGCTGGCCAGGATTGTGGAATATGGCTTCTTTCCCGGATCAGGACGTTTTGTGCGAAGTAAACACTCCGGTATCGAGAGTGGCAACAACTAATCTATGAGAACACAGTGTCGAACCGGGCTAGAGTGCGTGCGTGATGAAATACATGCTCAGGACCTCCAAGGACCTGGACCACCGTGTGTTAAGCGTCTTAATTTATCCCAGGCCGACCAAGATCCTGTTGCCCAGAGTTCCCGGAGTTGCCGAAGAGAGGATAGCTATGGTCATCACCCCGCCCAAGAAAGTGCGATTCGAAGTCGAACGAGCACCTGAAAAAACTCAGGAACATGTGTCCCAGGGCGTAGAAGTTTCAGATGCTGAAACGCTGACCGACGTGATCAATCTCAAGACATCGAAGTCTGTAATGTTGGTGTAGATATCATGGACTTGGATGAAGAGACAGGGGCGATGTTCGTGGACGCGCAGGAAGAGAGCATTGATGATCTGAAGTGCGAGATAATGTGGAACCAGAGTTGGAAGTGAACCAGGTTGATCATGAAGATTTTGATGAGTGTTACCTGGATCTGCCAATCTCGGCCCTTCCTAGTACACCGTACAAAGGCTAGAAGAATCGTATCTCGCGTGCATGAGGATTAGCACTGAAGATTTGGATGATGATCCAGGAGTGTATCTGCACACGAGGGTAATGAATTACTGCGACCAGTTGGCTATACTCCCTGAGTTAGCGGACCTGAATCCCAAGTGCGATATTTCCCAAGCTGACGTCGGTGTTCCAGGTGTGACGACGCACCCGATGAATCGGAAATTGCGAAGGATTCTAAACGTCATCATTCAGTATTTCTGGGTGATGGCAACGCTGCACCGGCACCTGCTCATGGTGTCGTTTGTGACCTGGATGTTGGCGACGCTAAACCTGTGGCCCAAAGATCCAGGCAGATTGCGCCTCACCTGATTCAGAACGTCTACGACCTGCTCGAGAAGCTCCTGGAACATGGACTAGTCGAGTACTCACATTCGCCTTGGGCATCTCCGACTGTGATTGTCCTCAAGAAAAATGGTGTGGACATAAGGATGTGCATTGATTATCGCTTGGTGAACGAATTTATCAAGCTATCACGCTATCCCCTACCATTGATTGACGACCTACTGATTGGATTTTAGGCAGCAATGGGTTCATGTCTCTGGACATGGCTAGTGGTTTCTGGGCAATCATGATGACGGATCGCGCTAAGTGGATTTCGGCTTTCATTTGCCGCTTTGGACACTTTCAGTGGATCAGGATGCCATTTGGGCTTAAGAATGCGCCGCTGATCTAACAGCTCGTAATCATCAACTGTTTATGAGGATTCAATCGATTGCCCCCTACAGCGGGGCTGCTCAGGTGTGCACGGCACAGAGGAAGACGTTGGACCCCGAGTCTCAGTTCCAGGCTTCCAGCCTCCGGTTCTATACAAGAACCTAGTTCAGTCCCGTAAGTTAGGACTCGCAGAGTCAGTGTCCCTTGCACAAAGGCCAACACAATTAACTTGCAAAATGTGCACTGTATTGAATCCTTAAAGCGGCTAGCCTGTACCTGGTGAAATGTATGAGTCTAAATATTGCTATAGTTAATTACAGTGAAATGTGAATGAGTGGCTGTGAGGCCAATGGGTAACAGGTACCAGTCGGATGTCTATCCGCTAGAGGTTGCCCGTGGTGTATACCACACGCGTAGTAACCTTCGCGTAACCCCATTCACCCCCGATGAAGGAGCTCAGGTTGACCGTGAGGTCCTCGAGTATCTGGGTCTGAACAACCTGGAACATGATCACCCTGAAACAGTTGAGCCCAAAGTCCCGATCCTGGGAGAAATGATGACAGTGTTCCAGCGTAACATCCCCACAGCTTCTCATGTGGGTCCTGTTTTGGATATTGACGATATCGCACATGGAACATAAACCTGGGACAAGTTGTGCAAAGATTTGGAATGCATTGCTGTTCAGGCTCAGGTACTGGAACACGTTTAGTAAGTCTGCCCAAGAGTGAGTTTGGGAAGTTGACGATCCCGTACCTCTTACACGAGGTTGGTGCCGAAGGTATTCGTGCTGTGCCCAAGATCGCTGAGGCGGTTCAGGAACTTCCGTTCCCGTCCACTCTAAAAAGTGTCCAATCATTTCTAGGCAGGCTGAACTACTATTGTAAGTTCATCGAGGACCTGCCTGTGACTGCCGCTGAACTCTATGAGTTGACCGAGGAGCATTTGCGGTCTGGCCGAGATCTGTCCAAGGCTAAGGAGGCGTTCGAGATCCCGAAGAAGAAAATCGTGTCTACCCCGCTCTTACGCCATCCTGACAGGACGAAGTGGTTTGCAATAATTTTGCATGCCAACCCCTGGACATTGTCAGCTGTTCTAGGTCAGGAACATGACGGTGTTATTCAGCCTGTGCGATTTACAGGAAGAGTCCTGAATGGGTACGAGGTCAAGTACCACGTTGCAGAGAAAGAAGTTGTCGACCTGCTCCGGGTACTCAGTGTTTTTAGGCCTTTGATCGCGAACTGTCACTAGTGGTGTATAGTAGATACAGTCTCCTGAGTTGGTTACTCAGGTCAAAGTCCATGGACGGTCAAGGTCTATAGTGGGCAGCGATGTTGTAACCCTGGCCCACGGAAGTGCACAAGGTTGATCGGTACCAGGATGGTCTCGCAGTTATCATTGGTGCAGGAATCACTCCAAGAGAACACCTGGACCAGGTTGCGGAATCTTTGATCCCTGCCAAGGGGCGAGTCAGACCACCCCGTTCGATTAGTTTGGAGACGTTGGAGGCTGACTATCAGGGTTTCGTCGAGGGTTTCGATGGAGCTGCCAAGACCACGACACGTCAAGGGAGTTGCGGTTGTATATTGTGGAAGATACCTGGATGGGAAGTTCTAAAAGCGACATCATTTTTCCTTGAAGATGTGACCGTGAATGATGCTGAATATCATGGAATGTTCAAGGGGATGGAGTTGGCCCTGGAATATGACATCCAAGAACTGGTCGTGGTTGGTGATTCAATAATTGCCATTCAATAGGTTCAGAGTGTCATTAATCGCAACCAACCGAACTTGCAACGTAGACTGGCTGAGATCGAAGCATTGAAACCCAGATTCAAGTCGCTCCGGTTGATACATGTGAAGCGCGACTATAATCAAGCCGCGGATTACCTGACATCTAAGGCACTTGTTTTGGCAAAGTCCTGGGAACTGGAAGATGACGACGAGAAAACACACCTGAAACATGTGTCCAGGATAGAAGAAAAGCTTATCAAACCCAGGGTAGAGGATGAAGAGCACAAGACATCAGAGACAGTAGCAGTGGAAGAGGCTAATAGCAGGGTTCAGGACACCAAAGTTATGACCGCGGTTACACGTAGTACGGTATGGCCCAAGGACATTCCGATAACCCGCTTGCGACCCAGGAAGAACGCTGGCGACGTGTCAAGGCACACCAAGATGCTGACCCTCGAATGATTGAGATTAAGCGGTATCTCAGAGGTGACTTTGGAGAATTCTCACGAGACCAACTCAAAATGATCGCCAAGATCGCTGATCGAATGGTTTTGGATTCTCGTGATGTATTGTATTACCTGAACCAGTTGACTGCTAAAGGATGGGTCGAAGTAAAAAAAAATAAAACAAAAGAAATAACCCGCGCTCTGATTGGTCGCTGAGAGCGGGTTACCTATTTTTTAAAAAGACCTCGCGATTGTCATTCATTGAAAGAGCGCAAGAAAGAGCAAAAGCTGGATTGCGGCAGATCCACGAGGAATACTCGCTCGAAGAAGGTTGTCGCGGTGGTAGCTGTCTCGCTGGCGGCTGTCGTCGTCAGCGCGAATGATAAACATCGCTGACCTTGCAAGCAATTAAGGTGTTTCTCCGTGCGGAGTGGGGTGTGGCTACGTGTGCTCCAGGATCCGGCGTATGCAGAGGGCTGGTTTCCGGAGAATCTTCGTTGCCACCGCGCCACATTTCTCGCTTTTGTTGCTCGCATTCGAGCTCGCTGGTCGCTAGTCCGTCGCTCTTCTCGCCCCAACGCCTTCTTTAGTATCCGGGAGCGGGTTGCCGTCGCAATATACTACATGAAGCACGCAACAGGGGCATATTCGGCTGGCCAAATTGCGGGAGCATGCAAGAGCCAGTCACTCGCGTACATCCGCCAAGTTTGTTCAAGTCGTGACATCCTTCACAAAGAGAGCATCCGCTGACCGACATCACACAAAGAATGGGCTGCGGTGTTTGCTGGTTTCGAGGAATTACATGGGTTTCACCATGTCGCGGGAGCAATCGACGGCACCCTTATCCGGATCAAGCGTTTCGGGGATTTTGAAGAGGTTTATTGCCGCAAGGGATTCCCAGCATTCAATGTTCTAGCTGCAGTCAATCACAAAAAGCAGTTCATTACTTTCTCGATACGGAACGGGCGCAGAACGACCAATCGGTGATAAATAGGTCGCACTTTGGGCAGACAATTTCTGTTGGACTTCCAGATGGAGCACACAACCTTGGTGATGCTGGCTACAAGCTCACTACGCACATTTTAACTCCCTATCCGATTGAGTACGGGATGGTGCTGCGTCGCAGCAGATATAACTGTATTCATAGCCACACTCGCATCATTGTCGAGCAGGCATTCGGCAGACTCAAGGGGATTTTTCGTATGTACAAGCAGCCTCTTGTTCAACGTACCCCGAGTATATGGCACGACTCATAACTGCCACAGTTGTTCTGCACAATTGGATCATAGAGCTTAGTGACAAAACACACGAAGAAAAGCGCGTCATTCACGTTGAAGACGCGTTCTGGCCTGAGAATGACGAGCCTGCAGGAATTTGCTACCGTGAAGCTATTGCCGACCAACTATATCGCAGATTTTTAGATCACAGAACGTGAGCTTATTCTTGGTTAATACTGCTAGTCAGAAAAGCTAACAGCGCGGTGTTTACCTCCTGATTCTGCTCAAGAACGTCCACCATGTGTTGTTGGTGTTTTTGAATGTCCGCTAGCTGTGCGGTTACCGAAGCGTTGCTGTTCGATGAGTCTGGCGCCGAAAGGGCGCTTGCGAGCGACGTACCCATGGCAACGAGTGCTTCAGGAAGATCCATCTAGCGCTTCTTGCGCATCTCATCGTGTCGCTTGAGCTCCGACACAACTACGTCCTCGTGTGAGTGCACCTCCTCCGCCACCGAACTGTGATCAGCGGCCTCATTTTCTCTCCCACTACTCTCGCTGTCGGATGATGCCCTTGTCAAGGGTGGAAGTGGAACCCCGCTCTGTCCAATGTCTTGGTTTCTGAGCCCCTTCTTGTCACCCAAATATTGAACTAATTGCAGCCAATAGCTACGACACTCGATAGCCTTCTCTGCGTTCCCGGTCGCGACCTCGTCAGCCTTTATCTGGCCGTACATCACCTTCCCGGTGTTGAACTTGTTCTTTAGCTGGTCCACAGTGGCTTCAACGGGGTGCTTGGCGTTGAAGGCGTCCCTAATTTTCTTCCACAGGTTGGATTTTTGAGCACGACTGTTGTTTCTCAAAAACATGCAGCCATGCTTCACAAGTCGGAGGCGAAGAAGCGTGGCAAGACGAGCATCCGTCCACTGAAGCCGGGGGGCTGGTAGAGGAGGCGTACTCGGAGGCAACGATGGCGCCGTTCGCGGGACTTCCATTGGGCCATCCATGGCGAACTCTTTGCAATAAGGCTAGTTCTACCGCAAGTCAAAGCGGTAAAAAATCGGTGATCACATCAACCGCGATCGCTTTTTTGCTATTTTATTTGATGACTTTCTTACATCGACCTGCCCCTAACCGATTCAGGAACAGTAACACTGAACCAAGGTTGGTGATACCAGGAATATTGCGTGCAGATATCTTGCACTACGTCCATGAGGGCTTGTAGGGTGGACATCAGGGCATTACCAGGACATACGAGCGACTGCATCGTGCCAAACTCAGGACCATTCCTTGGTAACATTGAGCCAAGACATCTGTTCGAAGTGGTGTCAATGGATTTTGTCACCCACATGCCTAAGTCCGAACGGGGTAATACTATTTTACTACTGTTCCAGGACATGTTTTCAGGATATGTGATGTGCAAGCCGATGAGTTCCACAATCGCCCAGGATGTAGCCGAGGCGTACGAGGAGTGTGCCTTTAGGCACTTTGGAGCAGATTCGATGATCAGGCACGATCAAGATCCCAGGTTCATGAGTGAAGTCTTTACCAGGTTCTAGGAGCTCTTGGGCAGTAAGCAGCAAACAACCCTAGCGTATCGCCCTCATGCAAATGGCCAGCAGGAGCGATCGGTGCAGACATTCATGAGAAGCGTTCGAGCTTATGTAGCTGAATCAGATCAGACTGACTGGGACGAACACGCAGAGCGACTTTGTTCGCCTTGAACACTTCTTACGATGCGACCATGATGGATACTCCATTTCACCTGGTACAGGGTTGGGTTGCTTGTGGTACAGCATCAACTATGTCTGGACCTCGTCCATCTAGTGTTATAGAGAGGACCGCGTTCGAATGGCCACGCAAGTTCCAGAGATACTATGGTTATGCGCTTGCATGTACAAAAGATCTCCAGGAACAGGCTAAACGTACCAGGTCTGAAGAGCAGACCAGGAAGTGGCGAGAGTTATCCGATCCGATAAATTCTGGATTTGAGGCGGACGATGAGGTGGGGCTGTATACCCCTAAAGTTCAAACTGGATTCGACTGTAAGCTTGCACACCTATGGCATGGTCCATTTAGGATTGAAAAGGTGCATAATAATTTCAGGGTGAAACTCAAGATCGTGGACACTCGCTACCGCGCGAACCCGTGGGTTCACGTTAGCCGACTGAAGCCAAGGGCACTCTTCCCGGAACGACCTATGAACCAGGTGGAAATGCGTAAGGATGATGATTTCGACACTGCCTTATTACCTAAAGATAGCTGGGAGCCAGACAACCAGAACAGTGAGTACGAGGTGGAACACATCCTAGATCTAAGATGAACCATGAGAACCAGAACCTCAAAACGTATTCGCGAGTACCTGGTCAAATGGAAAGGGTATCAAGACCCAGAATGGTTACCAATGACACAGCTCAATTGTGGGGCTCTCCTGTACGATTCTAACGAGGGTGTCAGGGCGAAAGCCATGTTCCGGGCTATGCAAGCAGGTGAGGCTCATCCTGGCAATTAATGTCCGAGGACAGTGTACCAGGAACATGTGAAGGTCGACAGTGTGAAACATGAACAGTGAAGTATGTGAAGATATTATTGAGGATCCCCAGTTACGAAAAGTGGAAAGTGAATGCGGGTGTCTTGGACAAAGTAGTGCTCAAGATGCCCGTCCCGGACCCTTAAAAGCCCGGAGTGGATGTACTAGGGCAATGAGAATTATCAATGGTCCTAATCCACAAAGGCATGACCTGAACCATTATGTGACAATGATGAACCAGAAACATGAGACCCAGAAACATATTGCTTCGAGGGAAAAGGTAAAGCTGCTATCCCTATAAACGTACGACTATGTGACGACATGCAGAACATTAAAGTTGGTGGCCCAGGTCGTAACTTGTTCCAGGATCAGAGGTCCAGGCGAGTGATTGGATTCTTGGCGCGAACCACACGTGACAGTCTGTTACGTTGGAGGTCCACGAGCAAATGCGAAATCGTCTCTTGGCTGTCACCCACTGTGCTCGACCAGGTTCAGCCCAATCAAGAGTTTCAACTTGAGTCATCAGACGCACGGGCTCTGTTTTGTTTGCTTTGGCAACACAAGGATCCATCCAGATCCAGTAGCAGCATTTGTTGGGCAAGAAGCGCCACTCGCGCTTGATCTTTTCTTCAGCCTGTTGGGCATCCAGAGCAACCTAGGCCGCTGATGGATCAGGTGTTTCCTGCTTCAGATGCAGCATGCGACGATACTGATACAACATGCGACGTTAGAACGAAGTCATGTTGAACACCTTCTCGGCAAAACGTTCTGGGGGGTACTGTTTCAAGAGCGCCACTCGCGCTTAATCTTTTCTTCAGCCTGTTGGGTATCCAGAGCAACCTGGGCCACTGATGGATCAGGTGTTTCCTGCTTCAGATGCAGCATGCGACGTTAAAACGAAATCATGTTGAAAACCTTCTCGGCAAAACTGTAAAACGTTCGGGGGGTATTAGACATCTTTTGCTCACGTATTTTACATAAAATTTTGGCATGGCCGGGACACCGGGCTAGGGGTGTGCAGGACCGGGCCAACTTTTTCGTCAAAAGCTTTCGTTCTTTACGGGAAAAGGGCCCCCTTTCGGTAAGGAACCAAACTCGTCAAAGCTGAAGGAATTCGCAGCAAACATATATTAAAATGCATTATATCAAAGGTAGTTTGACAAGCTATCACATATCTCGAGGGCGCCTTCACCATATGCCAAATGGACGGCAACGCCACGGACGGATACAGCTGCAACGACGCCAACGGGGACGCCGCCATGCGCGGCACCGGAGTCGACAGCAACGAATTTGGTGTGCCCGACGTATCCCTCCAAGAGAAAGCGTTCATCCCTGGCTGCTTGTGCGGCTCTCTCTTTGCGCATGATTTCTTCTTCTTGGGCCCACAACTCATCTACACGAAGACGCTTTCTCGAAACCCTTGCTGGTTCCTCTTCCACGGCGCCATCATAGTCAGCATTGACTTCAGCTGCGATTGAAGCTTCATCTTCTTGCTGTGGCATCAACTAAAGGGTATCCTCACTTTCGCTCCTTCCAGCAGCATAAGCGGTGTTGGCTGAAGTTCTGCGAGTTCTCAGCCTAGCATCAACGATGATTAGTTTCATTTGCAGTACTCTAGTAAACAAAACTTATATGTACCTGTTTGCAGCATTGCGCATGGCCCTGGCTCCAGCTGTTTGAAGCCTTTCGACACGCAGCCGTTCACGTTGGGGTATATGTGGATGGATATATACGTATGATGCATCAGAACTGGTCGATCCTGTTGAGATCAGGGCGGAAAGCGGGAGATCGGCATAAATGAAAGCTGGTCCGGAGAATTCGGCGGCAGAACGAGAGAGATCGAGCGGAATCGGACTACTGGCGAACAAGTTCACGTAGATCGATCTCAGTCTTCTGCAGTCTGGATGTTCCGACTCCCAGGCGAGGGAGATCGGACCGAGACGACCGACGAACACAAAACGGAAAGGGATAAAACGATATTCAGAGGTTAGAACGCGGACATGCCGCGGCGGACCGACTCGCAGAACTACGGGTTAGAAAGGCGATCAAGGGTTAAACTTCCGAGGAAAACGCGCGACTCGGTGAGCGGGATGATCTGGGGGTGATCGTGGTATTGGCTACGCCAAGGATCCGCTTCATCGGACTCAGCCAGAGCTTCAATCAAGTCGGCAGGTTCAGCGCGGTACAGGCTCGGGTCGGCGGTGTTGGTGGATCGGGACTCTCTGCTGGGATACCAGGTCGTGACACTGACGTTCGGACGTATATGCAAGAAAAAAGATCCAACAGTAAGTCGAGATCCGCCCAACCTTCCCGCATCATGACCAATAGGTCGCGAAGAAAACGACGCCACGCCTCTCCCAAACGAATGCGACGGTTGCGACGACCGCTGTGATATTGCGCTAAAACGGGATCTGCGATCTGCATATGCCCGGTCACCGGGATGAAATGTGACGTCTCCCAATACGATCGTTGATGCTGGTCCTCAAGCGTCAGATAAGCGTCGGCGATCCGACCGAGTGAGGAACCTCCTCCCCGATGCAGAACGAGATCGAACGTCAACGGTGTCTGGGGTTAGCCAATACTTCCCATGGGCGCGTATCCATCAACGCTATGACGTTGGCGCCCGTGATCAGTGTTGCCTTATATCCAGTATTAGGTCGCGGAGCAGGAACGCCACGGATCTGAGCTGGAAAGAGCCATCCAGGCGGGATCGTGAGTTTGTTTTTCGCGGGTCAGCGTGCGCACGATCAAAGCAGTCACCTGCAGCTGATTCATGGCGGCAACGGGCCAGGGATGGACTTAGCGATGTTGGAAGATACGAACTCGGTCAAATCCGGGAACGGAGCTAGCCAGCGGGAAAAGTGGAGGTACCAGAGGCCCCGGCCTGCCGGGTGATCCTGGCGATCCGGGTGGCGGTGTAGGAGGGCCGGCTGGAGGTGTGACCGGTCGATCTGGGGACCCGTCCAACGGAGAGCCGTCGGGCGATCCAGAAGGGACGGTGATCGGGTTTGCAGCGTTACCTGACTGATCACCGTCACCCACGAGGGACAGCGATCGGCGATGAGCTTCCGATTGAGATCGGGCGAGCGCCGTCACCATATCTTCGTCGTCCGAGGCTTCAGATCCTGGCTGTGCGGCCGGATCGGAGAACTCACCATCGCTGCCATCCGTGGCAGCGACGTCGTTCTGGCCAGAGGGAGCTTCGACATCGTCGATCTCGACGACAGACTCTGAACTACGATCAGATCGACGATCGAGAGATTGATCATGCTCGTCGTCATGTATGGCACCATCTAGTGAAGGCGCTGGGGAAAGCGATCGGCTGCGGGGAGTTAGAGGTCGTCCGTGCTACGGTTTCTTCAGAGACGGGTGATTCGGTGGTAAAGAGATTGAACGACCGCGGTTCCGTTTGCGTGAACGACGCTGATCGGAGGCTGCAGTCATCGATCCGAAAGAACCGTCTCGAAGGGGCCACCAGACGAGATATTTGGGCCAGACTGTCGACGGCTTCGTCTAAATCCGCTTCGACGTCGTTCTGATGAATCCGGGTGTCGACGTAAGCCCGCTGGATGTCAGCGACTTGCCGATTGAGTGCCCGAACGTCGTTCCCCTGCCGATCTAGCTGAGTTCCTGCGGATAAAAGTATGTGGGGATCAGAACAACCGACATTGAGGCGATCGACGAGGGACACCGAGAAAGGAAACTCACGGAGGGTGCTAGACTCAGCTTGGGCAACGTCACGATCGGATATCGCCGCATCTCCTTCCAACACAGCTACCGCCAGGTCGTACTGGAGCGAGTTGCGTTCCCGGCTGACCTCGACATTGGTTGCGAGCAGTCGGTCGCGTTCTCCCTGTGCATGAGTTAGCTGGTTATGTATCGATTGGGTAGTAGCCGGATCTGGGACTGTCCCGGAAGGGAGAGCCAATATCGAGGTGGACGACGTCCGGCGGAGCTCAGCAGTAGCCTGTTGGAGATCGATTTCCAGTTGGGACGCCCTAGCAACGGCCGAATCACGTGTTGCGCTGATGGCGGCAAGACGGGTACCCACGTCGGCGGACCTGGACTCGGCAGACTGCAACTCAGATAACGCCCGATCACGATCGCCTCGGGTCCGATCCAGCTCGGTTTGGAGATCGAGTAGACCGATCTCGCCAGAACTGATGGTCTGCTGCAGCGTGTCGATGGTATCGAGAGCGAGATTTAATGCATGATCCAGCGCCTGCGCTCGATCGGCGAGGTCATCGCGGGCGAGACGTGTGGTCCGGAGCTGGCGGTCCGAATGAACGATCGCGACAGCTTGCTGCCGAATTTGCTGCCGGAGGTCGCGGATCAACCGATCTGCGGCGCCGTCTTGGGAAGCGAGCTGTAAGTCGTTGATCTCGCCGTGGAGGCGCGCGATCTCGGCATCTTGGTCGCGGCGATACCCTTCCAGACCAACGCAGAGCGAAGACTTCCGCGCTGCTCCACCCATCCCCGCGTCACACCAGACGGTCGATCGACACCTTCATCGCATCCTCGGAGTCCCGAGAGAGCAGATCCAGCCCGCCGACGGGTGCACAAGGTGACAACACGTTCAGCTGATCACAGATCTATCGGAGTACCCCTCCGTTAGTCGATGTCTGGGCGCCGTGGGAAGCTAGATCGGGTCTTAACTAGATTTTGGCCGATCCCGCTACACCACATGCGCGTATTAATACGTTTAAGCGCCTAGGGAAATTTGCCAAGCGCCCTAGGCCCGAACGCTCAAATTGCGCTTGGCACTTTCTGCCCACATTGAACAAATAATAAGAGACTTGCATATCGTTTTTGCTTTTATGTTTGGTTGGTGGTTCCCAACCTTCCCTGACACAGGCAACCCAGGAAAAGGGGCATCAGCACCAACCTCATTCGTATATTTCTCATCGAACTAACCTGGAACTCGTGGGTGGAAGCCGCGAAGGTAAACGAACCTCAAGGGGATTGACACAAGGAGCACACGCCACCCTGGAACAATTGTTCCAGGGTACTTCTGAGAGTCAGCGTTTTGCCAGACCAGGCATCGTCCCGCGACTTTGGGTCAGAAGGACACCTGCACTATACACCTAGGGCGATCAAGGTGTCACCGCCTCGCCTCACAGTATTACAAAGGGTTTTGGAGGTTCCGAGGTGGGCGTTGGGTACAGTGTATGAGGAGGAGATGAAGGAGACGTGTGTGGTGTAGATGGATGTGGAGAGGTGGGTGACCACACGTTGACAGTAGATAGCCTGCATATAGAATACACCATTTGCATTGGAATCGGGTGGAGTGGGGAGGCAATACCTACAGTTGTAGAGAATATTTACCTGGCGTCGGTGGAGGCGTGCATTGCAGTCGGAGGAGGCACTCGATTGTGATTAGCTAAAATACATGAGTACTGCATTATCACTGGATGAAAAAAATGTTTGCTCCTAAGACGCTACAAGATCGCATTGAGATGGAGGCGCGCCCACAATTGAGCGTAAGCATCGATTCCGCCGACGCAGCCGGAGCACGTGCTCCCGCGCAGCATATCACCGAGGCGCGACGCTTGTTCGACACTGTCAGAAGCACTATCTGGAAGCGCTGTCACGTTCCAGCAGGGCGACTTGGTGGGCATCTTCCGTGCCTTGGACGACCTGCCGGTGACGATCCGTATGATGGAACCGCCGAGATACACGAGTTCCTACCGCACGAGAGTTGCGCGCTTGACGAGCTCTATACGACACTGTCGAAGGAGATAATGGTGAAAAGGGCGATGGTGCCGCCGGGGCAGCGTACACCCAGAAATCACGCAGATGCATGCTGATGTCATCGCTCAGACGAGCGCGGTGGGTACGTGTTTTGAGGAGCTGGAGCAGCATGTAAAGCTGGTGAAGAAGTTGGTGCAGGACGTGATCGGCAAAACCAGCAAGTCGTTCTACAAGGTGGGCACGATGATCGACGTACCGCGCGGCGCGCAGCAGACCGAGAAGTTGGCTGAGGTGGTGGAGTTCTTCTCATTCGGCACGAATGACCTGACGCAGATGGCTTTCGGCTTCTCGCGATGAAGGTCGCCGTGGCGCGAGAAGCCGGTCACTGAGGAGGACGCCGTGATGCTGGTGGAGCTGACCAGCTGCAGCATCCGACCTTCGCGAACACGAAACGCTATCTGAATGACGTACGTGTAATTTGCCTAGGCATGTCGGCGTAGCCCGGCGCCGCTATGGGCACGATCGTGTTCAAGACGGTACGTGGTTCGCACGCAAGTCTTCATCGTGGAAGAACCGAAGGCAGTGTGGAGGTACATGAATCCAAGTCTCGGGAATGACGTTCTGTAGTACTAAGGGCCTGTTCGGCAGACATGAAATCGAGCGGATTTGCCCTGTATTGGCGGATTTTGGCCATCCAGCGGATTCGGCAATCCGCCATCGTGTTCGGCTAGCAGTATCTGGCGGATTTTGGAGCTCGGTCTGGCGGATTTCTCCCGCCCGAATTCGGGCGCATGGCGGATTATTCTGGCGGATGGCCAAGGAGGGTCTGTAAAAGTGTATATTTTCCAGGGTTAATATCTCGTCTTTACTTGCTACACAACCACCTCTCCGTGCCTTTCCGCTAATGTCATCGCGTAGTCCCGCCATATTTCTAATGCTATCTTCTCTCGAAACTTCTCCATACTACCATCATCCTCTTCGTCGTTTGTTTCGTCTTCACGGTCTTGATCGTTGTGGTCGGCGTCGCGGGTCCCAACTTCGGCGTCCGCGAACTCGTCGCGATTCATGCGAATGAAGTTGTGAATGGCGAATGTTGCTTGGACGATTCCTATCTGTTCCTTTAAATCGTAGGATGGCATCGCCTTGATAATCTGAAACTTGTGCTTGATAACTCCGTACGCTCTCCCGATGACATTTCTTAAAGACGAATATCGTAGGTTAAACAGTTCCTCCTTGGTTTGTGGTTTTTGCGAGCCTTGACCGAATTCTTTAAGATGGTAGCGCGTTCCTCTATAAGGGGTCAGCGTGTAGCTGTTCAAAGCGTACCCCGCATCTCCGAGATAGTACTTTCCTGCGGCACAGACAACAACAAATGTTAGCCCATTGTCAGGACGCAGACAATCAAAACTTACGATACCTTTAGGAATGTGTAGGTTGATTTGGACAGCATCCTTAAGGACGCGGCCGTCATGTGCTGACCCCTCCCATCCCGGAAGCAAGTAGACGAAGTTCATATCAAAATCACAAGCCGTCAGTACATTTTGCGAGTAAAATCCTTTCCGATTTCGAAATCTTGGAGCGATTGGGGCTGGCGGAACGGCAGGAATATGCGTGCCATCCAGAGCGCCAACGCAGTCTTTGAAGTACGGGAAAAACTTTGGTGACTCCCGAATTTTGACAGGCGTGTCATGACTGGGTAGTGCAATGTAGTTGTTGTAGCGGGCTTGGATAGCAGATATGCCTTGGTGCACAATGTTTGTTATGGATTCCGGTCCGTGCTGGAAGCGCTCTTGGGCAGCACGGTTACTTTTCCTGAAATAATATACAGGAATATCATAAGACGCTCACCACTACATATACGCGCTGTTGATGGAAGATTTCCCGTCGCCTAGAGGTCTGAGAGTAGCAAGCGAAACGTGTTTTGGCTCATGCGACAAACTTCGTATAGCCGAACTGGACTCGAGCTAGAAACAAGCTCCTGGTAATACGCGGCTCCAGTCAACTTCGACGTTCGGCACGGCTCCTTTGCGTAGTTTGCTGTTAGATAATTCTCGAGCAGCGGCAGGATGCCAACGAGCATGATCCCATCGTCTAAATCACTGGTGTCGTTGATCCCACAATCATCTTCGGTTTCGGTAGTGTCTTGCACCTCCATTGCCTTTTCGTATATGACACCTATTTTGGCAGAGGCGGCCACCTTACAGAAAAAAACCTTTCCAGTTTCGAGCAAGTGCACATATGCTGACAAACACCCCCAAAATACATGGCTCCACCACTGCAGCCAATATTGTATGGCTGTAGATCGTAAGTGTGGTTTCCGCGAACCAATATGACAAACGTATCGATGTTGATATAATTGAGAGGTGGTGTGTTGTACGAAGTGAAAACTACATGCATAAGACTCACTATTCGTTTTTCCACCGAAGAACGAAGGCTCTTTCGTGATGTCCTATAACTGGACGGACCAACGCTCGGCTCATTTTATATACGTCCTTGTGGATGTCGTAGAGCGTCTCGGCTCTTCGTACGACGGCAATTTCAAGACGGCTACATGGGGCATCATACTGCAGAAGTACAACCAACACCGGCCTTCCAACGAAATCGTCAGCAAGAAGCAGCTCCAGAGCAAGCTCAATGATCTCAAGAAAAATACAAGGTTTTTCAGCGCTGAAGGCAAATAGCGGATTTGGCTGGGATTCCATCACGGACATACCCACTGCACCACAAGCAGTCTGGGAGCAAGTTTACTTGTGCACCCACAAGCGCGCGAGTTCAAGTCGCAATCATTTTTCATGTACAAGGAGCTCGATGGAATCCTGTCCCGCTGCCTAGCCACTGGTAACTATGCTCGTCACATGCGTTCGGCTCAAGCCGGTAGAAGTTTGCCTCAAGTCGAAGAAGGCGAGTTGGTTTCAAGAGCAAGCAGCGGAGAGGAATCTGTATCCGAATCGGCTAATCAAAACGCTGACACAACGGTCAGAGATGGCGAAGCAACAGAGGGGTCTGAACAAGCATCGACCTCAAACGAATCCACCAGCTTGACATCAGGCAGCGCAGAATCGGGAACCCCATCCAAGCGCCGAACCAACGGCGACAAAATTAGCGACGCCCTCGCGCGAATCGCAGACGCACAAGAGTCGCTAGCGAGAACCAGTTCGTTGCGACAATGCAATCAGCGTATGGATCGACTCACACGGGCAGATATTGCGATCGAGAATTTCATGAGGTTGCTCGGCGAGATTTTGGAAGTTGGAGAACGCGTTCGGTTTTCTCACCTCCTTGCAACCAAACATGATGTCGCGACTGTGTTTTCCGGATTAGATGACGAAGGCAGGAGCTTGATGGTTCATCAGTTTATCGAAGCCGAGGAACGCGCTGAAAGTGATAGTGCCGACGAAAGCGAGTCAGAAAAGCAGTAGAAACGATATAGGAACTGAGTCCACCTCTAGGCAGCAGGTTAGTCTCAGTATCTTGTGTCTTTAATCCTTGCAACGCAGGTCCTGTCGTGCAAATTAATACACGCTTGTTTTTCATACGTGAGCTCCTACCACCTTATACAGTCCAATCTAGCGGATAGCAGAGTGTAGAAATCGTGTTCGGCTCCCGAAGTAGCGGATCGCTCAATCCGCAGGAAGCATTTGGCGCAGCGGATAATTGAATCCGACGGATTGTAATGGCGGATTTGCCGAACAGGCCCTAAGGCGCAGCGCTATTTTACGATGAACACTACGAGAGTTCGACGTGCACACAGAGTGTGACCGTCCAGCTGCAAGAGGCGGTACTGGGCAGCTCCGTAACAAAATGACCAGCACTTGGACCGTAGGTTGCGTGGTTGTTGAGTGGTTGTTCAAACAAGTCGGTACATCGTTGATGGTGTCGTCTATCTGGTTCTGGTTGTCATCGTCTTACGGGCTTCATACTCTGCGAGCCGTTGCTATAATCAGTTCTCGCCAGCCTCCAGGTAGCGTCGCTTGGTTAGATTAAGATGAAATGCTCGGCTTTTTCGTCTAAAATCTATGTTTGTGGACATTGCACGAGGCAACGTAAACGCGTTAGTACGCATCTGCATTATCAAGACGCAAGCCGTAATAATACATCGGGCTGGAACTCTACAAGCGTGAATTTCTCAAATGACAGCAAGGAGCTGACAAACAGGTGTCCTGAGTTGACACAAACATACCGGTGTTGTTCGGTTTGAACACCGGGTTCACGGTGGATAAGGCGAAGTGCACGGTGAGCAACTCCTCGCGATCATCGTACGGACATGCATGCAGTGCCATTGCGATCCATTCCAAAGTGGGTTGCCAATGCGGACGCAGCTCCATCTGGAGGAGTTTATGGTACGCTTGTCGCGCTACCTTGTAGATTTTTAGCTGCAGGACATGGTGACCAATGGTGAAGTCAATGCTACCAAGAGACATACCGTGAGGTGGAGGCGCTACCACAATTGTGCTGCCGCCGCCACCACCTGGTACTTGAGCTTCCTCGTGCAGACAGCTTGTTCAGAAAGAATCGTACGGCGACAAAGTGGCCCCGGTAGCAGCGTCGTGAACGGCTCGTCGGTAAACGCATATATCATAACGTATACGTAGTAGAGCTCGGAAAATAAACACACGGAGGCCGCAAAAAATAATTCGGCTCATTTTCTGCGGCCTCCATGTGTCGATCACGCTGATCTTCATTCACCTCCGTTGCATCCTGTTTTTTGACACAACACAGTCTTCATTTGCTGCCCGCAAATCTCCTCACACACGGCGTTGTCAATGAGCTGACGGAACAAGCTGCAGCATTGATCAGGCTTTTGAGCGCAAGTATAAGCTTCTCATGCGTCATCAAAGCGATCCTGTGTCACCAACCATTGCGCATAAGGAGTCGGCGCACATTAGAGATTTTTCGAAGCCCAAAACAAAATGCCGCTTTTGAGATTCAGTTTCAGTTTTCGGGATTGCAGTGACGACCAATGGACTCGAACGAAGCTCGATCGTGTGTTAGGGTAAAGGAATCGGGCCTTACAACTCAAGCCCTCTTTCAGTTTGAGTGGCCGGGACAACTCGCTGACTGGCACCAACGACCCCAGCTATCCACACAACGGCGACGAGCTTCCCGAGCACGAAGGTCACAAGCTCTCAGTAAACAGCAGCGCTCACGAGCGGTTGCCATTCAGCACCCCGAAGCACGATGGTGTATGTAGCCCCCAAGCTCACTGCAAACCAAGCGACGGAGATCCTTTACTGCATGTGGCTTGTCGCCCGTGGCAAGAGAAAGCGTTTTCTGGCCATCGTGGCAACGCTGATGGCCCACCACTGTTTCCGCCTCCTCGATCATGCGCCACGCATTAACTTTAACAACTACTTCGACCCAGCACTAGACGACCCGACTGCACGCGTGCGCTATAACTTTACGATCGCTGAGATGCAGTGCCTTGCTGTAAAGCTTCGGCTTCCTCGGCCTCACGTACGGACAGCGGAAGGCGACGTGGTGTCCAGCATTGAGGCACTAGCCATGGTGTGTCACCGTTTGACCGAGCCATCCAAACTATTTACCGTCGCAAACGATTTTGGGAGATCTACAGCAGCATACAGCCGCATTTGCAAAACGACCGTTGCTATCATCTACCGCGAGCATGCCACACTGCTGTACTATGCCCGCGATATTGTGTTGGAGTGCATAGAAGATTACTGTTATGCTATTGCGCGGAAGGGATCTCCGCTTCGCAAGTGCTGGGGATTCATTGACGGCACCAAGCAATACATCTCGAGACCAAGCGCTCGGACGAACCCCGCCTCTACGTTCGAGAACTTGCAGCGCTCTGTCTGCAGTGGGCATCCTCATCGCCACCGCTTGAACTGGTACTGCACCTGACGTGCTTATAGTAAGCATGTATGGTCCTGTTGAAGGAAGACGACATGATACGACTATGCTGGGCATGAGTGGGTTGCTCGGGTATTTTGCTGAGGAGGCCACGTATGAAGGCAAGGTAATTTACGGAGATCCTGCTGATGGAACTACTGATTATCTGTGTTGTCCATTTGCGCTGGCCACACCTGGGAGTCGGCAGGCGGAGTTCAACGCTCGCATGAGCAGCGTAAGGAAGCAGTCGAGTGGGGGTCGGTAGGATGAAGACACTGTGGTCGTTCGTCAATTGGGATAAAAAGATGCGAGTCCGCCAGATATCGGTAGGAAAACTATTCTTCGTAGCCGGTCTACTAACCAACTGTCATACTTGTTTGAAACCTCTCGGCAATCAAATCTCCATGTATTTCGGTATGCCGCCACCGTCGCTAGATGTCTACCTTAGCCGCTAACTCAGTAGTAACTAATTCCTTGTTTTTAACGTTACTCCTTCCTGTTGTCATGCTTCCCCATTGCAATCTGAAGCAGCTTAACCATAAATGCCTGGTTCTCTTGTTCACGTTGGTGGTCAGCTGCTTTTCTGCGTTTTCTCTCTCTCGTTCTTCTGTCAAACGTTGCTCCTCGAAGGCAAGTTTTCTTGCAGCTTCCTCACGCTCAAATTCTAATCGCTCACGCAAGTAAGCGTACTTCAAAGGTGAGTCAGACAAGGAGCGGTCAATTGCCTGCGCAAGCGAGTCTTTTACAACCCCCGAGCTTTTCACGCTTGCTTGGCTTCTGGGCACGGCGACCCCTACTTGACGCTTTCCTCTCGCTTCTTCCTTCAGGCGTGTGACTCACCTCCGTTGCACGGGCAGCAGTCTCAGTTTCGTCGGAACCTCCTTCATCTTCACCTCCATCAGCACTTGCGTCGCCCTTCTCCTTCTCCACCTCCATCTCGTCCATGGCCAGCCGTCGCATCAGGTCGCCGGATGTCTCTATTCCTGGATCTTGGCCATCTCTAAGGCCTTGTCTTCCACCGACTTCTCCTTCCAGTTGTCCATCCGGCAAACGATGTCCTGAAGGAGGACATCGCGCTCTTGATACTCCTCGGTGGTCCTCGAAGACCGCAATGAAGAGCGTTGCTGGGCAAGGAAGACACGGACTAACCGATCGAAGCGGGTGCGTAGCGCTGGGCCATCCTTCTTGACGAAGCCCTCTACAACACGGCACTTATCAGCTACCGTCTCAAAAGATTTCATTATTCCATTAGCAGTACCAACTGTAGCCTCCCATGGCCGCACCAAGTTCACACACCGAAGCAAGGTAAAGTCGTCAGATACCGTGGAGTTCTTCCCCACACAGTCGGCGTCTCGGCTGGTGTGGGGTCGAGAGGGTGGATACTCGTGTTCGCTGCACACTATTGCTTGTTTGACGGCAAGAAAAGTGAAAGTGAAATTACTAGCGCTGGCCGAAACGCCCGTTTGAGTGGACGTCGCATTCCATTCAGCTTTCATAAAACGGTACGATCTGAAACTCAAAGTGAACGCAAGCGGTCTTTCGAAAACTCTCTACTGTCTCGGTGTATGTCTGCTATACCGACAGTGTTTTCCCACTCCTGTAGCCGGATGTGCATCTGCAACAGTGCGTCAAGGTCCTTGAGTTTAAGTACATTTCACGCGCGTTCGCACTGACCACCTTTCAAGGAGGAGTTCGTCGCAAATGTGGGCTGACGGGCTTTTTAATCTTTATAACTGTTTTCACTTTAGCTACATTGAGGACAAGTTGTCCTTAATAGATCGTTAAGAGCACTTGGTAGTCTGAATGCTGCAGCCACTTTGCAGCGAACCTATCGCCTTTTTTAGACCGATGCAAGTTCGTTCGGGTACATATGACAAACCGTAAATGAGTTAAGAGCAGACGGTTCTCTGAATGCTGTCGCTTGAAATGAATCGTCAAACTTTCGCGCAGAAATTTAATTTAGCGAAAACACGCATACTTTGAGATGCGAGACGTGGACGTCCATAACATCGACGCGAATGAGCTTCCGACTCAGCGAGAGCAGCATGCGGCGCGCGTTATGTGCGACCTAGTTCGACGATTCCCACCGCTCACGCAATAGTGACAGCGCTAAAGTGGAGAGGAAATGACAGGATTCTCCGGAACAATTATGTCCTCAGGTTATGATGCTCATCAATCGCCGTGGAGACGACCGCGCGTGGAAATCGCTCTCGCTCTCGGTTATTTCCTCCACCCCGACCTTTGCATACTGCCAAGGATGGCGTTCGACTTGAACGTGATGTCCGATACCGACTGCCGAATGGCATTTCGGCTTAAAGATGAAGGTCTCAAGAGGCTGGTGGTTTAGTTGGAGATAGCAGCCGTGCTCATAACGTCCTAGCATGGCGACAGATTTTCAGCAATTGAGGGTACGTTTCGAATGTATTTTGTGCTTGTAAAAATATTATATAACTTTATACTGTAGACCTTTGTCTCTTGCTTGAACGTTTACACTTTGCTGGATACGCTTTCTGCCTTCTCCGTAGGTGCTTCGTGAGCTTCACATGCGTGGAAGCTGTCTAATACTGCTTCATCAAAGTTGTTTAGCCAACCCTTGATCATCTACATGCTTAGTTCAGGTTTCTGAGAGTTCTGAGAAAGAGCAGGATCCTGCTGTTCTTCGCCATCTTGAGTCCGTTGCGACTCTGCAGGTTGTTGCTCGAAGCGGATGGTCCTTCGCTGCAGCTCACGACGATGAAGTCGATCGAAGAGTTGCTTACGTTCCCATCGTCGCGCTTGCTCAGATGCCCTTGCACCTCTGACCGCAAACGCATTGTACGTACGCGGGGCACCAACGACGACAGGAATCAATTCCTCGTCTGTAGGTGTGGGGGAGCATGCGTGCCACTGGCCTTGGCACTCGTCATGAATGGACGACAGAAGCATCGCCATTGAGGGCTTGAGACGATGACGTCAGCAGCGTACGAGGCAGCAAGCCTGAACGGATTCGCTGTGAGGTACGGGCTATGGACTCCTGCTCTTCCTCTGCTTGTTCGTCCGATGGCGTCCAGCTATCCATGAGCAACTTGAGCATGCCACTGCGGCTTCCTTTCCCACTCCCAACTTAAGAGATCCTCGCTTCCTTTGTGGCACTGATGTTTCCTTTGCCTATCGCAAAACTTTCCTCTCGGGTCTTGTAAACGCTGCTTTTCAGGGTGCAATATGCTGTGCAAAGTGGCTACCAGCTACCCGTTTTGGCGACATACATTTTGCGAATTCCACCTGAGAAAGGGGGCTTGCGATACAAACTCCGTCCGGTAAGTTCGCAGTATGTTTTATGTTGCATTTTTGGCTACAGCATACACGGCACAAAGTGCTCTTAACCGCTCCAATGTAGCTGAAATGTCCTGGGCAGCCAAAAATTGGTTTCACTAACGGACGTCCTTGTGATATATCCACTCCTCATGTGTTTGTGGTGGACGATCGAACGGACGTCCTTGTGATGTATCTGCTCCTCATGTGTTTGGGGTTGACGATAGACAATCAAGATGGTGCACATCCAGGTCGGTGTCCACGCTCTAACACATTGCGAACATGGTAGTACAGTCGGTGCATGAGTATGGACGGGTCGAGTGAGTGATAGATAGGCATATGATGGGAAATCGTGTTCCGGCAGTGTTATCGCAAGGATTTTCGGCTAACTTAGAGCTGAGTTTGGTAATACGGTGCACAGCAGGGTCAGTGACCATGATGTTACAAATGGCGAACATGGTGGTACAGAGCTTTTGCAGTGGTTTTCGGCTAAATTTAGCTGAGTATGCTAGTACGGTTCACAGCAAGGCCGCTTCCCTATATATATGTTGGCGGCGATAGCTGGCTATCGCCCTCGAAAGCTGTCCAATTTTGGGGTTTATGTTGGGTTTTTGGCTGTTCACTTTCAAGCTGTCGCGCTGTCCATTTCAAAACCCTAAACCCAAAACAAGGAGGGATGTTTCTGCTACTACCAGAATGTGGTTGACTGTTGTGTTGTTATGGTGGCTGGTGTTGTAGTTGCATGGAATCTGATTCAGCTGATTCCGTAATATATTATCTTGCAGTTTTTCTTGCGTCGTGCACAAATTTTGATCCCTACCGTCTGGCACCACTCATTCTTCAAAATCCGGCGCGCAACGCATGAAAACGGGGAGCTCGGATGAGATGGTACGCGTCGTGTCCACAGCTACCCTTCGACCGTAATGCGTCTGATAGTCTATCGTGTTCTGATGTGGTTGCTAAGAGCGCCGAGGAGTCGCCTGACAGTGAGCGGACATCCGAACAAAAGCGAGCGGCATACACCGAGGCCAAGAAACGACGCATCCGTGCGTATGCCCGTCTAGAGCTGGATGTCATTCGTCGTAATGCTGGTCGTGAAGACGGATCGCCCCCTTCCAAGACCGACGATGAGATGGCAGCAACCGCTTTTGTGCGATCCGCTCGTGAGGCGTAAGTGGCGCGACTCAAGATGGAGGGCAAACCGATCCCACAATTCACACTCGAGGCACTTCAGAGACAGCGCGAGGAACAGCTAAAGGAGGGAGAGGATGCTGGACATGAGACGTCGAGTAGCGTTGCCGATTCCGACTCCGACTCGAAGTCTGATGACGCCGATTCGGAGTATGAGCCGGAATCCATCGTTGAAGACATGGATGAAAGCGGCAGGAGTGGGGACGACGCCGTTAGTGAAGATAACTGTCAACACGGCGTAAGTGAAGATGACTGTCAACGCGATGACGACGAAGTGCTTCTGGTGGATGCATCTGCTGGTCTACACGTGGAACCACCGGAGGACCACAGATCATCTAATGATGTGGAGATGCACGTACTGGGGGAGTCTACGATAGAGGCGAGCCCGGTCAGTTTCTGGAGAACTTCCCAGCCAGGTGGTATTCTTGGAAGAATTTCGAGACTCATTTCAAGATCTTCTGTGCGAATACGTACCAGCGATTTCCCGGTCGTAGCTCGGTGAAAATTTCGCATCGCAACAAGCAGATCAAGAAGAGTGTCCACAACGTCACAGGAATTATTCCGGAGAAGTGGAAACACTATTGCATAACCCTTGTTTGCACGCACGGAAACAAGTATGTGTCTCGAGGCAAAGGCGTGCGGACTCACACGTACGCGCGTTTTACAGTATGTACGGCCAAGGTCGTTGCGACGGTGACATGGGGGCGAAAAAGTTGGCTGGTATCTGCACGTCACCGCTAAAGGCATGCACAATCACGATTTATCGCAGAGGCTGTGGGCGTACTACGCGGAAAATCGTCGTATTCGAGATCCCGCGCTTCTAGGTCATGTCGAGAATTTGCACAAGGCCGGCGGTCACCCCAAAGGAATCTTGGCATACTTGTGAGAAAACTCTGGTGCGTCGTTGTGTATTGTGTAATCAACTATTGGCTTTGACTGACATCGTTGCTGTCTTATGATATGCAGATAAGAAGTGCAAGCTCTCCGATGTCCACAATCTTCTTCAGGAGTTAAAACGCGAAGCTCGAAAAGACAGTTCGTCGGGCAAGGAGCGCACGAGTGGACAGAGAGCGGAATGCGTTCTTCGGGAGTTCTGCGACGAAAATGAAGCCCACTCCGCAAATGTTTTCGTGGACGGAACAACCCGTACAGCTCAAGTGGTCACGTTCCAGACGGCTGGCATGAAACGCCTCTTTCGTGCATACCCCGAGGTTGTCTTAGTGGACACCACACATGGCACAAACATCAACCGGTACAAGCTGTTTAGCTTCGTAGTAAGCGACGTGTTTGGGAAGGTCTGATTGATTTACATGCATCTTCACCAGAAAAACCTTGTTGTATACCAGAAAGCTAATGTATTGTGTGTCATCCATTACCCAAGGGTCAATATGTTCAACACGCACTCGTTGTCAACGAGACGAAGCCAAACCTGCAGCGAGCAGTGGACGAGTTCAAGAGAAAAACCCCAGCAGCTCAAGTATCAAAGATATCGTTAGCGACAAGGCGTTTCACGAGAAGGACGTCCTTCAAAAGCTTTTCCGCATGCCAGACAGCTGCTGTGCCATTTCCACATTTCTGAGTAATTGCACAAGCAAGTGGCGAGGCTTTCGACAGGTACATCAGAAGAGAAGGGTGTTCTCAAGGGCGCCATGACAGCGCTAATGAATGCACGAAGCGAAGTGGACTACCAGGAGCAGAAGGAAGGGTTAGTGGCTCGCCTTGGAGGCGAGTCAAAACATCCGCTATATGCGTTTTTCCTGCAGAACTGGACACGTGCAAAGACGAGTGGGTAATGTGTCTGCGGTCAGGTGTTCCCCATATGCAAAACAACACTAACAACCGAATCGAAGCCAAGAGGGGAGCAACCAAGCAAGTTATCAAGCCAACATTTGAAATCGACGAAGTGATTGCGACATTTCTTAAGCTACAAGAATGGGCTGAAGAGAATACCTGGGTGAAATTCATCGCGTCGGCTCAAGAACCATCCAGAGCGGTCAAGACCCAGAGCTCTCCGCGCTGGCAGTTCAGCTGAGTGAGAACGCATTCAATTTTGTTGCAAATAAATACAAGGTAGCTGTAGGTGCGATGGTGGACTATAAGGTTTAAATACAGGTACCAAGTCCGTTGCTTTGACAAACCGTTCGTCTCGTGAGAAGTTTCTTCTAGACCTGAAGGTAGCAATTGGAGTGCATGTGATTTCTGGTTTCTCTTCTGGTATTCCGGTGTGAGGGTCTGGTGTACGACCTTGTTTTCATTCTGTGTTTATGGTTTCCATGCTGGTTTGGGCAACATTCAGAGACAACTAACACTGAGTGTTTCGTTGTCTTTGCCAACCTCGTTCTCGATATTGTAGCGCTTCTCATGTACATGCAGCTTCAACCATACGCTACTTTTACTGTGTCGACACGTTTTCTACTACCGACGGTACAACAACAGCGAGTCTGTCGTTCCGCCATTCTCGTTCTATAGCCAGCGTTGGGCACTGCGTTGTCCTGACAACGACATCAGCAGTGGTGCTGTCACTTTGGGAGGAATTCAAGTGGAGATGATTCAGAGAGAACCAAGTAACTCCAAGTCTATCACCTCAGAAGATATGTACGCAAAATCGCGAGCAGTGCTAGACCAAATTGCGGACGTGATGTCAGTCCAGAACACACCAACGTACAAGAATGCGTTTGCTTGGCTTCAAGATTTTCGTGACACGCTCAAGCACGAAAGTGTGCCGGATTTTGTTTCCAGTAAGGAAGATGAGGTGTCTGAAGCTTCCGAGGGCTGAAGACTCCAGCTAAATCAAAGCTCGAGATTTCTGGTATTGCAGATGACAGCAAGGCAGACGTCACGAAAAATGATGAAGTCGAGGACGCCGCGGACAGCAGCAACGACGCTCGGGATGGTCAAATTTATGAAACCAGTGCAGATACGCCCCCTCAGAACCAGGGATAGCAGAGCACGGCGCCGACAAGCAGCAATCAACACCACCACAACGGACCAAAAGGTCGACTGGGACACCGACAAACCTGAGTAATAGCGAGTCTTTCAACTTTGCATCGCCACCACGGCGTAAAGGCCCACCGCGCAAAAAGCTACGCGGTCAAGCCCGTGGAAAACAGCTAAGTATTGCACGAAAACATGCACGTGACGTCAAAAATGGACAAGACACCCGAGAGGTGACCCTGGATGACGTTTTTCGATTCTTGAAGGCAGCTACAGCAGGCAAAGTGTTAAACTACATTGGATAGCTTCCAAATGCCGCTAGTTGTCCCAGAAATGGAGTTGGAAATTCGCCACTACAATGTCGGACAGCCTAAGCCAATGCTCAAGACTCTGCTGCCTCTGGACACGGTTGAGAATGCCATCTGCGCGATTCGTGCTCGCAAAAATCACCGGAAGCTTTTGGCGTACTGGGGAGACTACGGGTCTGTTTCGTACGATCAGCTACGGTTCTTGAAGAAGTTGATTACCGCAAAAATCAGTTACACGAAGTGGAGCTGGTGTTATCATGTATTGATACACCAAGGTAAGTACTGGTTGTTGCAGTCGGGCCACCAGACATAAACCCCAGAAAACCAGACACAATACCAGAAGAAGTATTGACATTGTTTTTGCTGTTATTAGGCCGAGCACAAGGGATAGCCATGGACTTGAATCTTCATGACACTATGGTACAAGGCGTGGCAACCCCTGGGGATCAAATTTTGGCGTTTCGTGATCGAAAATGGATCAATTCCACATCGGTGGTGTTGACACTGCAGCACCTGAACGAATGTTATGATGAGGTTGGGATCATCAATCCAGATTTCCAAGGTTTCTTGGATAAGGAGCGGAAGCTAAGCACAGCCGCCAGCTTCAGAGCTCGTAATCCCAGCAACAGGTGCGTCGTTGGAGTGTTGAACATGACGGAAAGTCACTGGGTGGCTTTCTACCTGGACACGTCGACGCAGATCTGCAGAATGTTTGACCCGATGCAGAACAGCGGTGCTTACAGTCGCCTAAAAGCACTCCTAGTTGAAGTAATTGAACCGGTCCTGGATATGCAGAACGAAGTCACGTATGAGAAACTGACATGGTGCGAGCAGCAAGATTCTCACATGTGTGGGGTTTGGTGCCTGGTTGTTTTGGAGTTGTTGATTTCCAGAACGAGTGGGTCGATACACTCTACAATGTGTGGTCATACCTTCGACTGCGGTACTTCTACAAATGCGCCCGTGTCCTCGGCAATGTAAGCACCATTTCTGACAAAAATGAAGTTCGACTTCAAGCACGCTGTCTGTTTTTCGGTCGCTTGACGCAAGCACGCACTAAGCTCAAATACATATATGCATTTTGGTGGACCACATATCTTTCATTCGTCTCTGTAATTTATGTTGACCACGTCACACGGTTGCCCATCACTTACAGTTTTCTTCATAATAGAGGCCATATTTTCTGGTAGTAGTAACAAGCGCCAACAAGGAGTCACGGTACTTTCTTAGACCAAAATAGCGACTGGATTTTTTGTTTCAGGCTATGAACGAACCGCCAGCCGCAGATTGCGACGGAACCTTACGCAGACAGGGACCCTGCTCCGGCGAAAGGTACTCTCGTGGCGCCTGCAGTGCACCGAGGGTTACCTGTAGTACATGAAAACGGCGCAGCGGGGTTGGACCGGCTGAGACTCGGCGTCGACGGCGACGCACTGCGTGTACCCACTTTGTGGTGCCCACGTGCTCCCGTTAGCAGTAAAACTGTTCGCCAATTGCGATGCTCCAGCGCGCAATCAAAATGTTCGCAGCGGATATCGCGTACAAGGATTAAATATTTGTGAGCAACTGACCGCTTAGTGCACAGATGATCGAGCGTATAAAGGTTAAAGCTGGTCGTCGCAACTGGAAGTTAATACATGTTTTGCCATTGTCTGAAGAGTATGGTTGGCTCTCACGCATTTGCATGAAATGCATGCACATGATTGGTTGAAATGTGGCCCTTTCAACCAAAAGTTGTGCGCCTGAGCGCCCGTCAATGATAGTTGCATTGACGGCTCGTAATGTTGGTCGCTAGTGTGTGTGTCCCACACACTAGTGGGTTTGCGTGTATTAGTGTACCCCGGGTACACTATCCGGTTTAGCCCCGCTACAGTTGCGGCAGCGCTTTCGCAATGGTTTTCGGCTAACTTTGAGCTGAGTATGGTAATTAGGTGCACAGTGAGGTCAGTGTCCATGATGTTACACATGGCGAACAGTGTGGTACAGTTGATGCATGAGTATGGACAGGTCGAGTAGGGGTGAAATTGTGTTGCGGCAGTGCTTTTGCAGTGGTTTTCAGCTAACTTCGAGCTGAATATTGTAGTATGGTGCACGGCCAGGCCATTGTCGATGCTCTAACATCAGACGAACCTGGTAGTACAATTGGTGCATGCGCATGGACAGGCTGAGGGGTGATAGATAGGCAAAAGTTGTGAAATCGTGTTCCGGCAGTGCGTTCGCAATGGTTTTCGGCTAACCTTGAGCTGAGTATGGTAGTATGGTGCACCGCCAGGTCGATGTACATGATGTTAGACATAGCAAACATGGCGGTACAGTTGGTTCATGCGTATGGAAATGCTGAGTGAGTGATAGATGGGAGAAAGTAGTGTAGTCGTGTTTCGGCAGTGCTTTCGCCATGGTCTTTGGCTAACTTTGATGTGAGTACGGTGGTATGGTGCACATCCAGGTCGTTGTTTATGGAGTAACACAAGGCGAACATGGTAGTGCAGTTGGTGCATGAGTATGGACAGATCGAGTAGGGGATATATAGGCCAACGTGGTCAAATTGTGTTGCGGCAGTGCTTTTGCAGTGGTTTTCAGCTAACTTTAAGCTAAAATTGTAGTATGGTGCGCGGCCAGGTCAGTGGCGATGCTCTAACATCAGACGAACCTGGTAGTACAATTGGTGCATGCGCATGGACAGGCTGAGGGGTGATAGATAGGCAAAAGTTGTGAAATCGTGTTCCGGCAGTGCGTTCGCAATGGTTTTCGGCTAACCTTGAGCTGAGTATGGTAGTATGGTGCACCGCCAGGTCGATGTACATGATGTAAAACATAGCAAACATGGCGGTACAGTTGGTTCATGCGTATGGAAATGCTGAGTGAGTGATAGATGGGAGAAAGTAGTGTAGTCGTGTTTCGGCAGTGCTTTCGCCATGGTCTTTGGCTAACTTTGATGTGAGTACGGTGGTATGGTGCACATCCAGGTCGTTGTTTATGGAGTAACACAAGGCGAACATGGTAGTGCAGTTGGTGCATGAGTATGGACAGATCGAGTAGGGGATATATAGGCCAACGTGGTCAAATTGTGTTGCGGCAGTGCTTTTGCAGTGGTTTTCAGCTAACTTTAAGCTAAAATTGTAGTATGGTGCGCGGCCAGGTCAGTGGCGATGCTCTAACATC
Source organism: Phytophthora constricta (assembly GCA_011947335.1). Taxonomy (NCBI): domain Eukaryota; phylum Oomycota; class Peronosporomycetes; order Peronosporales; family Peronosporaceae; genus Phytophthora; species Phytophthora constricta. The sequence continues at coordinate 364,239 of JAAVTI010000752.1, forward strand.
AGACGAACCTGGTAGTACAATTGGTGCATGCGCATGGACAGGCTGAGGGGTGATAGATAGGCAAAAGTTGTGAAATCGTGTTCCGGCAGTGCGTTCGCAATGGTTTTCGGCTAACTTTGAGCTGAGTATAATAATATGGTTCACAGCCAGGTCAGTGTCCATGATGTTACACATAGCGTACATGGTGGTACAGTTGGTGCATGCAGTACGGACATGTATATTGGGTAATAGAGATAAAGGTAGCGAAATTGTGTTGCAGTAGTGCTTTTGCAGTGGTTTTCAGCTAACTTCGAGCTGAAATTGTAGTATGGTGCACAGCCAGGTCATTGTCGATGCTCTAAAATAAGGCAAACATGGTAGTACAATTGGTGCATGCGTATGGACAGGCTGAGTGGGTGATAGATAGGCAAAAGTTGTGAAATCGTGTTCCGGCAGTGCGTTCGCAATGGTTTTCGGCTAACTTTGAGCTGAGTATGGTAATATGGTTCACAGCCAGGTCAGTGTCCATGATGTTACACATAGCTTACATGGTGCTACAGTTGGTGTATGAGTATGGACAGGTCGATTAAGTGATAGGTAAAGAACAAGTGGTAAAATTATGTTGCGGCAGTGCTTTCGCAGTGGTTGTCGGCTGAATTGAGCTGAGTATGCCAGTATGGTTCACAGCAATGCCGCTTTCCATGCTTTGGTTTCCACTTTTGAAATCAGAGTTATACTGTCGTTGCACGCGACAGGTCGAGTGAGTGATACATAGCAATATGACAGTTTTGAAAGTGTGTGGTATGAGTCTTGTCGAATTCAAGCTGTAGATTAAGAGGATATGTATAGTATACAAGGGTTAAATGAGTTTCATATTGGCAACGTTGCAGCATAAAAACAGGTTTAATGGTGCAAGTTACGTGGTGTTCAGAGTATGCATATCCGAAGCAGCAGAAGTAGGAGGGTGTGGGAAGTGTAACAGGGTTATAAAGTTGGAGAATAGTATTGTAGTATTGTAGATAATTCGGGTTGCAGTGTTACAATGTAAAAGTCTGTTAGGTTTAGTGATGCATATTTCAGTAATTTCAGGAATAAGTGGTGTAATGCATAATGTGTGAGATGTAGTATAGTGTGTCGTGTGTCGTGTGTCGTGTGTCGTGTGTAGTATGGCGTGTAGTGTATAGTGTATAGTGTGTAGTGTGTAGTGTGTAGTGTGTAGTGTGTAGGGTGTAGGGTTTAGGGTTTAAGGTGTAGGGTTTAGGGTTTAGGGTTTAGGGTTTAGGGTTTAGGGTTTAGGGTTTAGGGTTTAGGGTTTAGGGTTTAGGGTTTAGGGTTTAGGGTTTAGGGTTTAGGGTTTAGGGTTTAGGGTTTAGGGTTTAGGGTTTAGGGTTTAGGGTTTAGGGTTTAGGGTTTAGGGTTTAGGGTTTAGGGTTTAGGGTTTAGGGTTTAGGGTTTAGGGTTTAGGGTTTAGGGTTTAGGGTTTAGGGTTTAGGGTTTAGGGTTTAGGGTTTAGGGTTTAGGGGTTTA